>JAVYIG010003228.1:0-205949 GCA_035222895.1 Strongylocentrotus droebachiensis | reverse complement strand
GCCGTGATCAGCTGTCCCTGTTGCAAACAACGGGATTCTTATCGAATCAACATCATATAATCTTGTACATAGTCCGCTATTCTGCAGTGATTTTCTTCCAATCCGGTATCATTTGTACGGTAAGAAACCAAAGTTTGTGGTTATTCATTGTTATGACTAATAAAGCTGATAATACGACGTAATGAGAGTGGGCCGAGATCCAACTTTAGTAAATGTAGGCCTAGATCTAACTTATTCCCGTATGTTCAAATGTGTGTGCATTTTAAGTAGACTGATTGCCTTTTAAGCTGCTAAACACTCGTGTTTTAGGTAGAAATGTACAGTAATATGAGATTTATGTCTCATGAAATATGAATAGACTTTCTAGGTCCTATAATTGATAATGGAATAGGGTCTACTAGAATGGCCGACAGTTAGGCCTAGATAGTGATTGCAATTAGAAATCATAAATGTAAGAAAGTAAAAGAGGCCATGAAAACGATAGATTTGTCGATCTGGATCTGGATATAATAGTCTGATATCAATGAGCTCTACTTGAGGATCTACATGACGGGGGCGTACAGAGGATTTTTTCGAGGGGGGGGGGGGGGGGGGCCGGGGGGTAAAATGTGAAAATCACGCAGTCAATTTCACAACGACTCGGCCAGCCGGTGAATATAAGCCGGGGGGTGGTAAGAGCACTTTTTTTTCCTTCTTTTTTTCCCCGAAAATATGAACATTTGGCAGACCGATATTTCGTTCAGTTGGTGGGGGGTAAGGTCACCTTTTTTGGGTCACCCTTTAGCACAAAAAATGTTAATTTATTTTTGTTATTAAAAAAGTGAGGGGGGGGGGGGTTTCCTCAAAAACACACACACACATAAACAAAATTGGAGGGGGGGGGGGGGGTTCAACCCCCGAAACTCCCTTCCCCCTGCATACACGTCTGCTACACGATCTAGTGTTGAAGAAGTGATGAGGGTTCTTTTGTCACAAACTTAAATTTGATTTTCTTTTTCCTTTTATTTATCAGTTGCAGCATCATCGAACACTATGGCCGATGAATCAGAAGATAACGTAGAAGCTACGAGAGAGCTCATTTCACAATGGACAACAGAAGTGTTACGTGACTTTCTACAAGGAGGGGACTCAAGCTTGGAAATCGAGTAGTCATTATTTTATGGGTGTTCTCTGCCTTGACGCGGTAGCTGTTCAGCCATCCGAGGTAGAGATAAACTGGACGATGGATGGAGAGGTGGCGGGGGGGGGGGGGGGGGGGAGAAAGGCATCCAGACTGCAGAGCTGGTCGTCTACTATGTATAGAGACATTTGTGTGTACCTAGTGGATAAGGACCCTCCATCACTAGAGGGAAGAATGAGAGACTACAAAGAGGGAAAGGAATTTAGTTATTTACTTATTTTGCCAGTTTCTGGTTAGGGAGATATTTGTTTCATCTCGTGGGAGAAAGCCGTCTGTAATTCAAAATCATTTGATACTTGAATAAATTTAGTTCATTTTCTAGACTGTTTCATGTCAAACCGTTGATTCTACTTTCTTGTGAGTATAGTCAGAGAGATAGAGAAGTAACACGAGTAAAGAATGAAAAAGAAGCCAATATTTCAACGAGGAGGAGAAAATGGAGATTACGTTGTTGCCCATAGAGTTGGAATAATTGTTCTTACCACTTTTTATTAAATGATTGTGACCATTTGGTTTATTGTTTGTACATAAAGGTCATATGTTATAAGAACTGTATTGATCAATCTAAAGAGTCTTATAGATTGATTAATACAGTTTTGAGATGATGATGATGATGATGATGATGATCGTGATGATGAACGAGAAGGAGAAGAGGAGGAACATATCAAGAGTTGATGGAGAAAAGATTGATAGAGGGGTTATCATTACAGAGAGAGAGAGAAAGAGAGATAGACTAACATGAGGAAGGGAGAGCAAGAATGGAGGCTATGACATAGGGGAAGAGATAGAAATCAAAATTATATTTATACAAACATTTACTAAATTAGAATAGTAAATTAGAAGATAAAGCTAGAGGAAAGAATGCAAACTAAAATTAAGCAAAGACCATCACAATATCGTTTACATTACAATATAAATTGAGTAAAGGTACATGGAAATGTGTACATTTGTAAAATTTAATCTCACGTTCTCTTAGATCTTCCTCTTCACACCTAATTCTTGCTCTCCCTCTCTATCTCTCCCTCCCCTCTCTCCTTATTATCACTCTTTCTCTTTCATTAAGCGTCGACATCTCTCTCGATGCCTCTCTCTGTTTCTATGATTTTTCTCTCGTTAAATATTTTAAACATCAGGTCTGTCTGACCTTCCTCTCTTGATAAATCATGAATAACTTCAACTCAGCGTCCTACATACAGTAATGATCGCTTAGTACTCATCTACAACCTTCTCTGTGTTGTTTGATTTTATTGATAAAATAAATATAACCATGAGATGAATACAAGTTAGATCAATATCAACAGGTTTAATGCAATGCATATAAGTTTATATCTTATGAAGAAGTAGTACCACCCCCGCCCCCCCCCCCCCCCCACTCCGGGAACGGAGGTACCGCATACGTGTTCCCAAAATCTCTGGCTCGTAACAAAGAAAAAGATCTGCCCGTATTGACTTTACACACTGGACTTTTGCTGAGAAGGGGGGGGGGGGGGGGTACCACCTTTAATGCAAACACATTTAAAGGGATCCGGTAACTTACTCTCAGATTCTGAAACAAAATCCTGGATTTAGCTCATGCTGCAATGATAAATTTAGGTCAGTCAGGAACTCAATGACTTTTACAATCCGATCGCCTGTCTGATTATCAAGATATTTACGATTGGAAATCGAAACCAAATTTTGTGTTTGCCAAACGGTTTTCATAACACTACAGTTTATTGGGGAAAACGAGTATGGTAAAAGGGGTCAATCAAAGATTTTTACTTTATAGAGGCACTTCTTGATCATTTTGAAGCACGATTTTGTTAGGGCTTCAGGATTAATACACCATATCACAGACACTGGTAGCACGTAGGGCCATACGTCCATCTCGGATTAAACATTGTTATACATTGTTAAACAATGCCTTTTACAATACCTTTACAACATACACCATTGGCTGTCACATGGTTTGGAAATCACATTACAGATAATAATTCTACAACTGTGAGGTTTCACCTGTCGTCATTTGATACCCGACGGAACACTTTTTTAGGGGCTAAATCTAATTTTTTCACAAGGCAAAATAACTATATGCCTTCCCCTCTTTGTAGTCTCTCATTATTTTTCCCTCTAGTGATGGAGGGTCCTTATCCAGTAGGTACATACAAACATAGTAGGCCAGTTCTGCATGCCTGCCCCACCCCCCCACCCCCCCCCCCCCGGCCCCCCCTCCCCAATCCATCCATTGTCCAGTTCCTCACAGTGTCTACCTCGGATGGCTGAACAGCTACCCCCAGCGTCAAGGCAGAGAACACCCATAAAATAATGACTACTCGATTTCCAAGCTTGAGTCCCCTCCTTGTAGAAAGTCACGTAACACTTCTGTTGTCCATTGTGAAATGAGCTCTCTCGTAACATCTACATGTACGTTATCTTCTGATTCATCAGCCATCGTGTCCGATGATGCTGCAACTGATAAATAAAAGGGAAAAGACAATCATATTAAGTTCATGACCACAAGAATGATTGTAACAAAAGAATCCTTATCACTTCTTCAACACGTAGATCCAGATCGACAAATCTATCATTTTCATGGCCTCTTATACTTTTTTACACTTTAATAATTGCAATCACTATCTAAATGTCAGCCATTCTAGTAGACCCTATTCCATTATCAATTATAGGATCTAAAAAGTCTATTCATATTTCATGAGACATAAATCTCATATTACTGTACATTTCTACCTAAAACACGAGTGTTTAGCAGCTTAAAAGGCAATCAGTCTACTTAAAATGCACACACATTTGAACATACGGGACTAGATCTAGGCCTACATTTACTAAAGTTGGATCTCGGCCCACTCTCATTACGTCGTATTATCAGCTTTATTAGTCATAAAAATGAATAACCACAAACTTTGGTTTCTTACCGTACAAATGATACCGGATTGGAAGAAAATCACTGCACAATAGCGGACTATGTACAAGATTATGATGTTGATTCGATAAGAATCCCGTTGTTTGCAACAGGACAGCTGATCACGGCGAAGGTGAAAATGGACTAGAATTATGTCCCGGCATGCTTTGCGATGAAACAACCGTGAAGGCACGTATAGTACTGGAAACTATTGCATGCTTTGTCATGAAAAACGTGCAATAGTCTCAGTAAATGAATCACACGTGACCGCGCATGACCAATCAATTGATTAGGATCTAGGAGCGAGTTGTATAAATATACATATTTCTCGTCTCCCTTAAAGGTAAAGACCAGTAATGGTCATGCGATTGCATTGTGAAAGAAACGTTGTGGAATCGATCAGAAAAGGTTGATCATCTAGCATCTAGCATCTGCAAGGTTCTGGAATCATCAAAATG
The DNA here is from genome assembly GCA_035222895.1 of Strongylocentrotus droebachiensis. Taxonomy (NCBI): domain Eukaryota; kingdom Metazoa; phylum Echinodermata; class Echinoidea; order Camarodonta; family Strongylocentrotidae; genus Strongylocentrotus; species Strongylocentrotus droebachiensis. Next base: position 201,415 of record JAVYIG010003228.1, on the reverse strand, counting down.
ATAAGAAATTTGGCCCATTCTTCGTAAAGTTACAAGCACTATACACAGAAAGATGTATATGGGACTACCCTATATCTCTCACCAGACCATGAGAGAAACAAATTTACCAAATATATGAATTAGTAGGCGGTTTCCCGGCAAATTTTTTATCATCATGTATTAGTCAAAACATATTCTTTCACATGATTGGTAATGAGAGCTTCCATTTCATTTTTTGAAATTGGGGCGTTTCCAATACTGGTCTTTACCTTTAAGTCTCCCTTTCTCTTTCTTGTTGTCCCCTCCCCATTTTGTTTCCCAAGAATATTCCCCGCGATCTACCCCTTTCTCTAAGAACAAGAAGCATTGGAATAAAAGCAATAATGTGGTACTATTTTCATTACAAAAAGTGTCAACATTTTATTCTGATAACATAATACAGTCATACAATTAAAGAACGAAATTTAAAAAATCTAATAACATAATGAATGCATAATGATAATTCAACTTTATATGTACACATAGTGCAAGTTCCCGACTCACTTCTATTCCTCTTTAAAGCTTAATTGTTTTTCCTACTCTACAAGACACGTTCAAGGCCCTTCCGGTAAAACAGAACCATCAGCAAAGATCTTAACAATGAAGTAGTTAATAAAATAAATTTAAACATTCATGGCAATTCATTTTGTGGGCTAATATTCCAGTCTGTGTAAGGCATTGTTATATGGATCTCTGCGACAATTCTTCCAAAAAAGAAAAACAATCATAATTAATGATCTCTACAAGAACAGGGGCGAATTTCCTTGATATATTATACAAATGTATCGTATCCATAATGTCCTGAAGACTAACTAATTTTTAAAAAGTGTCTGTTCTATAATAATGGATACCACACACTAAAAAATGATTACAATCATTAACTCATTTCATGATTTCTACTGTCTTGTACTTACAGTGCAGTTGCATCATTTGCTTATGTCCATATCAATCAATACAATGGCAGCATGGTTGTGTAATCAATATATATCTATATATCTCTACATCATTTGTACAAATAAAAGGATCTGTCCAAACTGCATAAACATTCCCATCAAAACCTAACGTAATTTCTTAGCATCACCCAGAAACAGAGATCTCAAGAATAATTGTCCGATCAGAGTCCAATCACATGACAATCGGCCTGAATAGTGATTGGCCAAGAGCATGACAATTATTGTAGCTTTAAGACAGTCAAAGGGCAAAGTCTGCCATATTTTACTGATGTGACTGTAAATAAAATATCTACACAGTCATACCACATGTGTTTGGGGCCAAACGGGTGTTAACTCATATAATCATATTAGGTGGTACAGAGAATTTCAATTAAAAAAGGTGACACAATTTTTGTTAAGTTACTGAGGAGAAAAACTAGAGTAAAAATTATGGTAATAAAGTTCATATCATCTGGAATGTATAATTGATTAGGTTTTCAGTATCATGCATCACTACACATTGTCTTCAAATTTTGTGCAAAAATCCAATTGGTTCACTTTCTTGTAAAACACAAAAGGGAAATAGAAATGGCCTGGTCAACTCCATTTAAATTCCTGGCCATCAGTTAATAACCAATTCTTAATTTGTCTCCTATTGAAAATAATTTTATTTCTCAACCCCTACTCTTTTTGTTTTCTAATCATATTTGGGGCAATAGTCATGTAAATTCTGATAGTTATTTCATGTAAATAAACAAAATTTAGCACAAATTTGAATATCAAATAATACGTGCTTGGTGTAAATACAAAATATCTATTTCAATTTACATCATAATAAAGCGATAGAATTAAGTGGAAACATTACATTCTTGCATTGTTTGTTCATTCATTTCTATAATTTGTAGCAAAATATACTCTCTTCCATTGTCCTACAGTACTGCATACATATACAATTATATTTATAATTCATGGATTAATATCAAATTTAACTACTGGCAACAACATTCTTGGGTATAGATATAAACCAAAGTTTTAGGTAAAATTAATTTCACAGATTAACCACAATTAAAAGTGTATATACAAAAGAATGTGCCGGCAGTGACATAATTATTCCAAACAAGAATAGGCATATGAAACAAACATTAGAACATTATATTTAAGACTTTGGAGAAGAAAAAAGGAGTCATAGTACAAAATGTATGCCTGCCAATAGTGATGAAGGCTTGTCCAGTTATGTGAGACAAAGTAGTATATTACACGTCATGTGAATGTATAAAAACAATGCACCAATCCCTTACAAACTGCGTGTATCACAATTTAAAAATCAGTCTTAAAGAAAGAAAAAAAAGGAATTACTACTTCAGGAATGCATAATGTATTTTATACAAACGTTATCATCATTACCTTGTATTATTTGTTTCACTTGAAATAATGAAGAAGTCATTGAAAGGTATAACAATGTGTAATATACACAGTTTTCATTGCTACTAAAATTGAGTTTTCAAACATGTACTCTAATTAATGTGATATAAAACTGGTGATAATAATATTGATGTTATAAATGTATTTGTCCATTTTTCAGGGCCTAAATGGTAATAATAACAAAGGGGGCTTACAAATATTGAAATAAATGTAGGACATCATTGAAGGGAATATTGACAGCTGAAATGTAAGACAGTCAAATAATGCAGTGGAATGTAAATTTACTTGAAATATACTTGAATGGTCCACCTTATGCAAATTTTAGAATGTTAAATAAAGAAGAGACGAAAAAGATCCAAAAGTCAAAGAGGAAGTGAGAATAGCAAGAAGAAGTGAGAATTCAACAGATGGAGATTGAAACAAAGAAGAACTACTCTGGTTGATGTAATGATGACAACATTTCTAGTTAACAAGGATACAGGCATTATCTACATGGCCTCTGCTATATTCATTCATTTAACTTGAACCAAAATGAATATTCATGATACAAGCCTTACAATGTTATTTGAAATTGCTGGATCAAAAAAGTTCATAGTATAGCTTTAGCAATTTCGAAAGAGTGATGACAGTAAGCCTTTAAATTAAAATTATAAAATGGCAGATAAGTGATATAATTTGATTTATGAACCTTCCTGCATTTTGTATGAAACCATTTTTAAGCATTCGCACATGATCCTAGATATAAATTAGTTTTTAACACATAGCCATAGGCCTTCTGCAAAATAGATTAATTACCAATAGAGGAAATAAAGAATATTAGCCAACAGCACACTTGATCTTTAAATTTAAAAAAAAATTAAAACCACAAAGCTATCCCCTTCAACTGTTCAATTGAAAAATATTTATAAAATTACAATGTTGTGATACCTTTAAAAATACACAAAAACAAAAATTATGCACAATACAGTACATTTTAAAACTTCCCTTGTTTAGGGAATATCCCCTACAAGTGAAATAAGTACGAGTATGGCATGATATAAACAATACATTGACAGTAAGCTATTTCATAAGTCAAGGCAATGATTAAGTGTTGTAAAAGAGAGTTCACATATAAAGATGATATAAAAAGATATAAGACACAATACAATGACAGTGTTTAATGGCATGTATACATCTTAATATTTGGGCTCATGCTCTCACTATCATACTTCTTTATACCATGGGCATACATCCAATACAATTAAAATAACTTCATATGATTTTTTTTTTTTTTTTCAAATGTTTTATTTCTAGGGCAAAGAAATTGAAGGAAACAATCAAATACACAGGTTTAATGTCAAGATATAGACTAAAGAAAATACAGAAAGTGACACAGAGCAAAACATTTCCTCTAAAAAATCAGAAATATATTGACACTCATTTACTGTGTTCGTATCAAATGTAATACTAATAGTGTATAAGTGACAAAGGCTTTATCATACTTAAGACTACCAATGTTACACGTTACCTAAACAAGATTGTATCCTTGAAAATCGGCACATGTTCTGACATATTACATTACATTACAAAATATGTGAGTTAAAAATACCTGACACAAAAAGGCACATAAAAAAGTATTTAGGTACACTTGAAATGCTGATGAGCATTGTCTTATAAATCCAGTGGAAAATGTTGTCTATACAAACAAATGTGGGGCACATCATGGAGACTGAAATCATCAGTAATACGTTCGACAGTTCAATACCAATGGAGGGAAGTGTTTTGGTCATACAGGTGTATCTTGAGGAATTGTTGTTTGTGTTGTTGGTGGTAGTGATGATGGTGGTGATGATGATGATGGTGGTGGTGATGATGGTGGTGATGACGGTGGTGGTAGTGATTGTGGTGGTGTTGATGATGGTGGTGGTGTTGATGATGGTGATGGTGGTGATGCTTGTGGTTCATCATGTATCTCTGTTTCATGATACACCGATTGTTGTTGAGGTGGTAGTGATGGTAGTGGTAGTGATGGTAGTGGTAGTGGTGGTGGTGCTGAGGATAACATCTGTTCTCTGTTGACAACATCTGGTAGATTTCTCTCTTCTACCTCTGGTATCCTGAATGCTAGCCCATCATAATCTCCCAAACCCATTTCACCTGTCACTATTTCATATGCAGGTGGTGGTGATAAGGGCCCCATTGAATCAATGGATGGTCGGTAACGCTTTGCAAATGAACCTCGACGACTGTCTCGACGACTGTCACGTCGACTGTCACGACGACAGGCGATACTGTATTCTGGAGGAATGTCCTCGTTGCCTGTTATTGTTGTGTTTCGCCGCAAGCCTGCTTCCTCTGCCAAAGAAATCAAACATTTGTTCATCATTAAATGGCAATTTTTGTTGGGAAGGTAATAAGATTGATTATTTCAATCTGTTACCTAGTATTCCTGACAAATGACCACCAAAGGACAGCTATCCCCAACCCCAGACAAAGATCTCCCAAGAAACTATCCTCAAAGGGCAACAACTTAAAACCCAAGGCATACTACATGATCCTCTTGTGATCCAATTTTCAAAGTAATAGCAATTGTATCACGTTAGATAGAAACATCATCTTCCTGATCTAGCTTCTAAATGATGATAAGAATACTATAAAAAAAAAAATTGGCTTCAAATCATAAACAATCACACTACTGGTCTGACGTCTTTATGATTCTGAGCCGCTTTAGCATGAAATCCCTTAAAATTTCCATTTTCTTAATCATATGACTATAGATCCTTGATCATTAAGATTTTATATGTGTGTTTGAATGTCTGTATGAAATGCTATAGCAGATTCTTCAAAAATCAGATCGTACACTGTAGTTAGATTGTATTGTGTGTGGTGGGTTAAAGACAACACACCTTAGTCCAATCATCATCGCCCCCATCCCTGGGAAATACAATAAATTATCCCTTCTACAAGTTGATGTGGTGTCATTTGATATTCAAAGATTTAACACATGATCGTTAGCGTAGTCGGAAAATGACCCCCATTTTTGTAACTTTCAAGAAAATATTCCATTAAATAAAAAGTAGGCTTTCAATATGTCACTATATTTGGCCTATTGAGTATACATTCACATAAGTACCCTTTTTTCACAAAAACAGGTACAAATGCATTTATATACTTGCCAATATCCTGAAAATATGATCCCTTTTTTCATGATATTTCTTGCTCTTTCAAAAAGGAGACCTTTTTCTAAAAATCTGAAATTTATTCTTTATAGGCAAATCTTTATTTAAAAAAAATAATAATGTGTACACAAAGCTAACATAAAGTGATGCCTATCCCTAAGAAAATGGCTTCTTCTCAAGATGGCTTCTTCTCAAGATGGCTGTGCCAACCTTCAAGAAAATTATTTCTTTAGGATAAGGAAGCCATTTTCAAGAAGTGACCTTGTGAGGCGGAGTAATTAGCTCATGGGCTGTCTGTATGACACATCAATCTACATACATGTATCATACAATCATGTAAGTTCATCTGTATTGGGAATAGGTATGTTTGAAACGTAAATTTTTGATCTCAATACAAATCTTTACCTCCCAAATTTTCAACTGTTCAACTACATCCTTTGTTAGCAGTGTGGCATTTTATTTCAATGGGAACATATTTAGATGTTCAAATATAAAGCCGCTCCTTTTGCTTGTCATTCCACTCATGAAGTTAGAATCTATGCTATTTTGTTATAGATTTAGAGATGCTAACTTAGACTTGGACAGTGTTGCTTTGAACTACTTCACATCTCATGATATCAATGGTCATGATTGCCTTGTTTAGCTTACCTAACGTATGAACACTGACAATACGATGATGATGACCTGTACCCGGAGCTGGTTCATCCTGGTATCGTTTCCTCGCCATGGCGATGAGCCAGCAAACAGAGAGAAGACATACAGCACCAACAAATGCTCCAATCATGATCGAGGTATGCTGTAAGTCTGTAAAGTCTGCACTTGATCCATTACCTGTAAGCAAGGGTTGTGAATGACAGAGATTTCTTCATTTCATCAACAAAACATGTCTTACTCTGAATAATCTATCATTCACTCATTATAATATTTAACATCCATATTATTCCTGAGTCACAAATCAGATATCATGGATATGAACTAGTAAGTCTACACTCAATGTTGTTATTTGACCATGATTAGTAGTAATATTTTATCTATAATTCTTAGTTAAACCACCACCACCATCATCTTTATCACCATCATGGTCATCACCATCACCACCACCATCACCATCATCATCATCATCATCATCATCATCATCATCATCACCATCATCATCATCATCATCATCATCATCATCATCATCATCATCTCAAAAATCATTGGTTAATTCATAATTTCATGATCTTTCCTATCAAATGATTCCAAAATTGACTTCCATCTTGAAGTAATCATGATTGCTCGTTTCCATGCCATACTACCTTCCTATCAGTATGAACCCCATGTATATGTTCGATTCAAATGATTAAATTGAAAGAAAGAGCGAGATAACATACGGAATTGACAGAGCTCGCCATATAGTTCTTCAGGGCACACACAGGCACCATTGGTACATATACCACCGTTACCATCATCATCATCATCATCATCACCACCACCACCACCACCACCACCACCACCACCATCACCATCACCATCACCATCACCACCATCACCATCACCACCATCACCATCACCATCACCACCATCACCATCATCATCATCATCATCATCATCATCATCATCATCATCATCTCAAAAATCATTGGTTAATTCATAATTTCATGATCTTTCCTATCAAACGATTCCAAAATTGACTTCCATCTTGAAGTAATCATGATTGCTCGTTTCCATGCCATACTACCTTCCTATCAGTATGAACCCCATGTATATGTTCGATTCAAATGATTAAATTGAAAGAAAGAGCGAGATAACATACGGAATTGACAGAGCTCGCCATATAGTTCTTCAGGGCACACACAGGCACCATTGGTACATATACCACCATCACCATCACCATCACCACCATCACCATCACCACCATCACCATCACCATCACCACCATCACCATCATCATCATCATCATCATCATCATCATCATCATCATCATCATCATCATCACCACCACCACCACCACCACCACCACCACCACCACCACCACCACCACCACCACCACCACCACCACCACCACCATCATCATCATTGTTGAAAGAAATAGATAACATACGGAATTGACAGAGCTCGCCATATAGTTCTTCAGGGCACACACAGGCACCATTGGTACATATACCACCGTTAAGACACATCGGAGAACAGGATGGGGTAGAGGTAGTGCGACCTGAAACAAAGAAAATAAAGAAACCCAATGATTATCATACCAGGTTATAAGGTATATCAATACAGGTGTAGTAATAGTATGTCATATTCAGGTATTTGAATTTTCTAGCAAGGTTAAACTATACTGTATAATATTGGTATAAGTCTAGAGAGTCAAATACCTTTTTCACTTTCAATTAAAACATCATTTACAATATACAGGAGTTTATACCTTCATGTATAAAAAGCCTGTCTATAACATGAGTACACAGTATTTGTATCTTCAAAAAATGACTTATTGTTTATTTTCTGTAATTCAAATAATCATGAATATATAAAGAGTACAATAATACCAATAGCTGCAATCTTAGGAGATCAGTTTCTGCTTGATTTCTTTATTTCTACCCCACCATACATGTTAGTTTATAAGCATATTAATACACAAAGGCCTGTGAATACAAAGACAAACAACCTGTACCAATATTAAAAACAACCAAGGAAAATAATTTGTGATATTAAAAAAAAAAAAAGTTTGTGTCAGCATTGTTAGACAATAGACAGAGAACTGAAAGGACACAATTATGCAGCATTACTGTTTGTTAGTGAATAGATAGCTTTCAACAAGGGAGGAAAGAAGAGATAATTAGATTTACAAGCTGTTTCACTATACCTTGCCACCATATACACGTAAATATACATCTCAAAGAAATTGTGAAACAAGTTTTCAATGTTTCTCATTCCATATTAGTACCCAGATTGTTTCAAGACAAAATTTACAATTACTGAAACTGCTTTGAATTTAAAGAACAGGTGAACTTTTAGTTTCCATTTAAAATAATTAGTTTATTGTTATCTTAAATTCAGACACATGAATAACATCATACACTTATTATCACAATCAAGTTATGAAAGGAGATTTATGATAGATGACCATTACCACTAATGGAAAGTCTTTAAAAAAAGTCCAGAGTAGTCACAACAAAAAGACAGACTAAACTAATTTGCATTACTCTGACTGGCAACATTGGAGTCAGTGTGGAGTTGGTTTGGCAGTATGAATAGAGAATTACATAAATGGTTCGAACACTTGAATAAACAATTTTCAAAGATTTACGTGATTTCTTATAGCACATGGATTTAAAATTAAATACAGATCATATCATAGTATACATATAGTCATTATATTTATCAGAAGTTTGATGACATTTTACAGCTACTTTTGAAGGCATGTTAAATGTTCCAACTAACCACATACCCTAAAAAAAACTAAGAAAAACAACATTTTCCTGTACTCCACCACAGGAAGGAAACGACTATTCATTTCCAACACAGTCATTGCAGTAAAGTGCATGGTCAATATTGCTTGAAGGTTCAGTTCTGTGTGTACTCAGGGACATTAATCTCTGAGAAATTACAAGTACAAGGCGTAACAAAAAAGATATTGTATTGCCCTTTGCTACCAACCCCAAAATCTTGAAATCTACGGTCGGCTTTTTTAAACAATTATTTTTTTACCGTTTTTTAGAAGAAGAAAATGTTTAATGAATATAAAAAATATGAGTTAAAGCATTCAAAACTGAGAAATATCAGCCAAAAGAGAGAGGAAAAAAAAGAAAAGATTTCGACAGCCACGGATGATGATCAAAGGTGTATTTGACATTTTCTGTTTGACAAGGGCGAAGTGCACTGTTTGGAATTAAAAACTGGTATAATATTAACAGGGAGCCATAATTTTTGTTTTAATAAATTTGAATCAATTTCAATTTTATATATTTGTATTTATCTTCAGTAATAACCTCCCTTCCAACACAAGCCATTGGAAATATAACATCTGTGCATAATTTCTTTTGCTAAATATTCATATATAAAAATATGACTGTACATCGCGCACATATCCAAAACTTTTGAGCAACTTAAGCAACCAAGATGATATGAGGCACAAGAGGCACTAAGAGTAAATATTAAAAAGTATGGCTATAGGTTGAAAGGAGAAATGAATTGGACAACTCATAGTTAAGAGACAATACCGGTATACAAATGATGTATGCACATAAGTTAATTATACCATCTAACCATACTTGAGCAGAGGTTGTATACATAAACAGCCTCAAAAAGAGCAGATAGAATCTGTAATGAACAAATGAGACTAGCATCATTTGTTTTATTAAACAAAGCTCCAAGATCCTCATTATTTGTTGCAAAAAGAATTCATTTCAAAATTGAATTGTGTAATTATCGCTAACAAATAAACCCCAGGTTTAATTAATAGGCTTTCTTTAGTGAGCACAGAGATAAGCACACTTACTACTACCCATGTCAATGTGCAGCGCTACAATGTCAGCATTATTCACCCCCAAACATAATTATGCACATTAACCTCTCCACACACCCTGTAGCCTACATGTACTCTGCTGCGCATCACTTACTTAATACTTTTAAGATAATAATGGAACTATTGCACGCTTTCTCATGGTGAAACTTGGGAATTCTCAGTAGATGAATCCCACCATTTTCACATGTGATTGCGTTTGACTACTCATTTGATGAGTGAGTGAGTTGTATGAAATAGGATGGATGAACACATAGAAAGGGAGAGAGAGATGAGAGATCAAAATGAAAGAAAGAGAGGGAGAGAGAGCTAGAGAGGGAGAGAGAGCTAGAGAGAGAGAGGAGAGAGAGAGAGAGAGAGAGAGAGGAGAGAGAGACGGAGAGAGATGAGAGACCAAAATGAAAGAGAGGGAGAGAGAGCTAGAGAAAGAGAAGGAGAAAGAGAGAGAAGGAGAGAGAGAGAGATGTGAGAGAGAGATAAGGAGAGAGAGAGATAAGGAGAGAGAAATAGACAGAAAGAAAGTCACACATAAGTCAGACAAAGAAACAGCAAAAAGTTAAATGACAGATGAAATAGAGAAAAATAGAGAAAAGAGATCATAGGAAGGCTTACCTCTGCGCCTCCACTGTTTTCTTGATACACTCATTATAATATGTAGCAAACAAATACCTCAACAATACACAATCAGCGAGTTTCACAGAATGAATGAATACATCACAATACAAATAGGTATGTTGACATCCCAAAGAAAAAATGTGTAATTAGAAAAATACAGAGAAATGAGCTCAACAGGATATGCGATATGGCATTGAGAGAAGACTGAATCACGAAGAGAGAACATACACTGCGGTTGAAGCAAATGAGGTCATAGAGAGGAATGAGAGCAATATATGACGTAGATTGCCTTTAGGTAAGGAGAAAAAATAGCTCAGTCATAAAGAAGGAAGAAGGACATAGGAGGAAGTGTGTGCGAGAAAGCAAGAGAGAGAGAGAGAGAGAGAGAGAGATATATACCCGTATATATATATATATATAAGAGAGAGAGTAGGTACATGTAGAAAGTAGCTCAGGGAGAAAGAAATTATAAACTAAACAAGGTTGATATATATTTCTGTTGTGCTAATTCTCATTTTGGCACAAGATAGATGTATGAGAAGAAATTTGGAAAGAGTGTGCGTCGAAAATGCTGACTAATGATAATCTTCTCTAATAAATCTAGACAGACCAAGGGCAAAGAGCAAGTCAGAAAGCAACAGGGTGAGAGAGAAAGAGAGAGAGAAAGAGAGAGGGAAAGAGAGAGAGGGGAGGGAGGGAGAGAGAGAGAAAGAGAGAGAGAGGAAGGGAGAGAGATACTGAATGACAAGAGAACTGATTAGGTGTGAAGTAAGATGCAGATATTCCTTCCTCTCCCGTGTCTCCTCATAATCTAATGAAGTAGACTTCAATTATACTAATTAAAGCCATGGCAGTTTTGTTTTTCTGAACACTACCAAATATCTCTAAGAGGATTGTGGCATAGCAAGGATAGATCTATAAGGCTTCACAGGATTTATAATATATGAGGACTAGGACAACAACAAAAAATATGAGAATAACATATAATGTAATAAAATTACATGCAATTACCCGCAATGTACGCGTCGCATTAAATGCCCGCTAATATAATTGTGCCCAGGTTATAATTAATGCGTTAGAAAACCAAATGCCTGCCAATAAAGGCCTTCAAATAATTGGCTTAAAACCCATCTGCACTAGTTTGGCCAGGAGGGATTAGACCTCCCTGCATGGTCACTGGCAGGTGGTTATCTCATCAAATCAGCTCTCAATAGACATAAGAAAAAGGGGATCATGAGGAACCAACGGTCACCGCTTAGGCATTGTTTGCTTTATAGAGGGCGCAAGCAGCTATAAGTAGTGGTAGGGAGCTGTCTTATTTAGGGTAAAATACTTGGCTAATAGCTTGAACGGAATTTCAAAGTTGGTATTTTATCTAAGCCAAACACTAAGTAAAATACTCTAACTTAAGTACGAAGTGAAGACCGGACCTGGCTAAAAACACTGAGATAACTAAGTAAGAGTGAACTTCACAGGTGCACACTCTCCATAGTTAATCCAATGGTATTTGCTTGGGATAGGATCCTAATTATCACATCCCCAGATGGAATGGACATAAGGACAATGCAAATTATAGAATTTAAAATCAGTCTTTTTTTTCTTTTTTTGTTGTTGCAAAACAAAGAAAACAAACATCACAACATGTAAAAGTGCCATTTTAGGATTATTTTTAAACAAGTGCACAAAGTGCCATATTTTATCAAAATCAAAAGGTTTTTATTCTGCACAAATAAGAAATCAAACCAACAAAATTTGCATTATTAATGTGAGTTAATTCATGTCAACACTGCACCACTTTCCAAGTGATTAAGTTAGTGACACAATATCATGAGCATGATTGGAATTCAGCTTGTTATCATTGTAAACTTACTCTTGCGGAGTTCACATAGATCACCTTCAAACTTTGCTGAGCAAAGGCATATGAAGCCAGACCCAAATTCTAAGCAAGTGCCCCTGTGAAGGCAAGGGGACGGCTGACAAGGAAGGGGCAATGGTGGGGCTTAACACAAACAAAAATGATGAGGATGAAAATAAAACCAAGCATGCATGAACTAGTCACTAATAACAAGGCATCATTGATAGATCTAATGCTGAACAAACCTACAATGAGCTATGGTGTTGAGAGGAATCCTGAGTTAATTAGAGAACTAAGTAGTAAGAGCTAATATGTATATACAGTCTTTAAGTCTGTAAGATCATTCAACATGAATGGAATGGACTTGACTTATCTGGACTTCTCACAGGTTTGTGCAAAATATACATAACAGTTGAACTTATTCTCACACTTTACACTCCAAGTATCACAAAAAATGACTAAAGACGACAAAGCTGTGCTTTATTTTGTACTCTTCATTTTGAAACAAACACTGTTCCATACTTATAATCTAATTTTGAATTTCAAAAACACAAACAAAACTTATTTTGCTTTTTGTCAACATACATTAGCTTTTTAATTCCAAATGTGGCAATATATTGAGCAAAAACTGATTTTTAGAAATTGTATTGGGAAAGCTCAAGGAAATCATTTTTTTTAAATGTATCTTGGTGGAATGTACCGCTTCTTATTGTCTTATAAAAAATATATATTTCACCTTGTTGTTTGTTTTCTTGATTATCTTGCCAATATGAGGGATGAGACAGAGAAATTCCCCAAAAGGAGGAATATTAAAGGGGATCCGGGGGCAACGCCCCTGGTGGGTTTAAGGGAACCGGGCCCCGCTCCCTAATTGTTTTGAATTATCTAGCTGCATGCTATAATAATGATTCTTTCAAAATGTCAGTATCCCTTGGTAAAAGAAATAGAACATCATGAACTAGGGCACTCTTCATCATCTGGGATATCTGCCATAACATGTTTTTTTCTGATTCAATGTGTATCTTAAGGATTGATCAAAGGGCATGGAAAACCCACTTGTAGGCCCCTATATTCTGAGGACATTTCACAAGCAGTATATCTTCTATTTGGATCTAACTAAATTTAGAAATTTAGAGAAGGTTTTATTTTAACCGAGCTATTTTAGACCAGGTCAATTTGACCCCCCCCCCCCCCCCACCCCTAAGATCTTTGCCGTTTCACAGCCGATCGTCGCGAAAATTTGCACGCATGTCATGTGATGTGTATAGAATACTATGGTAATTTCAATTTCTTTAAAAATTCACTCATTTGCATATTTATGGTAATTTATGCAAACAAGGTCCTAAAATTCACATTTTTACCCATAAATCATATATTATTCATATTCAAGCATTCTTTTTCACTACATATATTTGTTAGACCATCTGGAATAATAATACTGCAAAAAAATTGGAAGAGCCAGGTTATTCCTTATGTTATCTCTTGTTTTGATAATTTCTCATGTATTTCATCATTTTTTGTAATTATGTATTTTATTGTTTTTGTTGTTTTATTTCTATTTTGTCCCCCCAAAAAACACCTAAACTTTAAACAAGACCAAAAAACCAATGTTTGATCTCTTTTAGGAAAATTATATTTCCATGTTTTGTACACAAATCACAAAAATGAGCGATTTTCAGGCTGACATGCAAAGACAAAAGGTCACGTGACTTTGTAACTATACGTCATAAACGGAAAACTTTATATCTGCTGCGGTTCCGGAGTAGTCGCTAAATTACTATAGGGGGGGGGGTCAAATTGACCCCCCCCCCCCCCCCGGTTAAAATAGGGTTAAGGCCAAGTGTTACGCCCCTACAAAGGCAACAAAGAGTATCGGTATTATATGAGTAGAACATTCACATTAATATTATAAGGTTAATCTCAAACACCTGTATTTGAAAAGTCACTTCAAAGATGATATGTATTTGTTAATGAGACATAAATATGTGATGATGGATGGTGTCTTACCTAGACAGACAGATGTAGAATCTTCATCAGAGTTATCACCACAGTTATCTCTCATGTTACATGTTAACTGCTTTGAGATACAATGATCATTGGAACAGGCATAGTAATCCCCAGGGCACTGCATGCCACCACCTACAATTAGAACACAATACCAATCACTTGTTACAAGTAGCATTGACAGACAGTCATCTCACGTAAAATACTCATCAAATTCTATATTGTATATAAATAATTCAGTTTTTTTTTAAAGGAGGGAAAATATCTTGAAAGTTGAATAAATCCTTAGAGAGAGATGTGAGCATATTATGTAGTCAGAGCTTTTGAAGGTGTCATGTCTCATTAACAATTTTAATATGCTTTCTTTTATTCTTTACTTTATGGGGAAACAGTAGTATAGCCCTTCATAAGAAAGGTTAACATTTAGATGAGGAATGTCAAGTAAGAAAAGCCCTGTAGCTATTTAAAAAACTATCAAAACAGATAAACAACTCACACAATATTATTTACCCCATTGTACAAGAACCTAGACTACAACATGTACTTTGCCTGTAATTTCAGCCAATTTCCTATCAAATCTTAATTTGTTTTCTCTAAATCTAAAACCCCAATCTAAACCTATACCTTTGACAAATTAAGTCCTAAAACATTGCTGGGTCACCATTTGAAACATGTAAGGTTTCTGTTACTAACCTGCTTCTATGTAGAACGTGAAGTAAGCTTCAAAGGAAGCCTCTACAGCTGTGCTACCTTCCCACCTTACATAGAGATATTCTTGTGATGACATGACTTGGTAGTTATTAGGAGCCATCCTAGCTACATAGAGGGGTGGGGCTTCAGAGGTCAAACCATCACGGATCTCTAAGGAGCTCGTGTCGTCCACATTGGTCTTGGAGTAATCTAATGGGTGATGAGATGCAAGAAATAAGATTCCTTTCTAATACATGTATGTATATCTTTCTCTTTTGTTATACAGGGATCAGAATGATAGTGAGATTGAGGAAGAATAACTGTATCTACTGTACTAAACCTGTTTGATATGGTTTGAATTTTATAATAATTGCACTTTCATTATCTTGATAATAAATCATGAGCAAGGACAAATGTTTATTTAAAATTGCCTTCACAGTAAAACACCCAATAATCAGCCATTTTTAATCAATTGCTACTAGGCTCCAGTCAATTGATATTACAAAGATGTTGTCATATATCACAACAACCAATATATCACAACAACCAATATATCACAACAACCAATATGTTACCAGAATATTTTTTGTTAATTCCATTTCTTTTATAGAAGAGATTGCAAGCTTTCCTAATATATACATTTATATGTTTATTACTTGTAATTTGTACTCTAGAAGAACCCAATTATATGTTACTATCATTAAAAAAAAATCTTCTTACAGAAATCACCTCCACTACCCCCCCCCCCCCCAACTTGCTCTATTCTTGGTGGTCTGTCCGATAAAGAACTTGCTTTGACAATATTCCACTCATCTCTTTGTCAAATAATATAATCAAGTTCATTCAACAACATCCTTTCATATATGATATTCCACCTAAGACTAATATTCCATATCTACCTTTTATATGAAAGAGCACCTTCATATGGGATTCAGCTTCTATATACCAGATGATATCAATCTCTAGACCAGAATATAAACCAGACATATATCCCCTTGGAGCAAGCACTGTGTATGCAACATTGCCCTGATCCATCGACACCGTCGGCATTACTGTACGAGAATCTATCAAAGAAATCAAAACAAATAAATTTGACATAAAAGTAAATAAATAATTATAAATATATAATACTTACATTACAATGTAAAGAACTTAGAAACCTAGAGTTAACAGATGTGACTGCTATTCTTGCCTTTATTGCTACAAAAGAGTGATTGCAAATACATGTAGCTATCTCAGTATTGCCCTGTTTCAGATTCAAACCTTTCAAAATCTTGCAACCAACCTAACTGTGATACCACCTGTAAATCAATAAGTAAATTCATCAATTGATCCATCAATTTATCATCCACTGAATCAACCAATCAATCTATCTATCAAGGTATCCTATCCAAGATTAATTGCAACAGATTTCCTTACATCTCTGTTTTGTGCCATCCTCGTACACTCTGGCAGTGTCATTCTGCTCCACGTTTTCATGTTCTCCAACCAATCAATTAACTAATCAACTTTATTAGTCAGAGTGCAGGAGAAATTTGCTTTGCAACCTCATTTTTTTTATATATCACATTTAAATGTTAATATGTGTGACCAGGTATCACAAAAACACTAGAAAGTTGCATGGTGTGATTTTCAGTTAAAGCTCAATAAAGGTGCATTTGGTCAGGATAGTCACCTTTCACTTTTTAGCATTTTGAATTCTTATACCGGTATGTTCTTTCAAATTTTTGAGGCACCAAATAATCTGAATGGGTTATTTTTGGCAGTTTTGTAGAACTATGTTTGTCTGATCTTAAGTTTGTTGTTGTAATTTTAAATTTCTTATGACCCTGGCTACTGGCCTCATTTTAATCTCTTATAACTAGAGTAAGCTGTTGTGTTGATGTTTGGTCAAAAAGTAGAACAGGATGTCCTTAAAGATGAGGTTAAGTTCTGGGAAGAGGTGAAAAACAATTTGAGAGCATTATCATTGTATTACATGCAAGTGTGGTAGAACATCAGATAAAAAATGTTCCCTGGAAAGCATGACTCTTCAAATGCCTTAATATTCTAAATATAGCATGTAACAGCATTAAAAGCGGGACAGATTTTTATGCCACATGTTCGTGTAGTCCCATATACATATTTCTGTGTACAGTGATTGTAACTTTACCAAGACTGGGCCAAATTTTTCATCATTTTGATGATTCCAGAACCTAAACACCAATACTTATATGCTAGATGATCAACTTTTTTCTGATTGATTGACATTGTTTCTTTCACAATGTGCATGTAATCGCATGACCAGAACTCAACTTTATCTCTAAATGGTGTGAAAAGTTTGAGGACAATTTAATAATCCTTTCTTTATTATTTTCATTTCCACTTCATGCTCCAGTTGTGTGGAATAATCTCACTACTAAATTACAATCAATCAACTTGTTAAACATATTTAAAAGAAAATTGAAGAAATTTGTATTAACTGAATAAATCTGAATCATGTTTTTCATATTTTTATACTGCACTGTTATTTTGTGTAGGGTTTGTACAGGTATTTGTTCGTTTCTTTGTGTTTCCTCTTTTTTTCTTCTTTTTTTTGTTATGATATTTATCATTAAGTTATATTTTACACCTATTCTTATTGTGAATTCAAAAATTATGTCAAACATGCATTACAATATACTTCATTTATACTTTGTTCGGTTGGCCATCTCGACAAAACCCCCTAATGTTTTTTTATGGCCGTCCTAATTCCTATTTCTTATAATACCGTTTAAAAACATTTGTACTGTATAATACCGGTACTGTCAGGGTACTGTATATATATATTCTTAGAAACTTGTATACCGGTATGTATGTATATATTTCATGTATTTACCTATGTATTCTTTATGTATTTGCTCTAATTGAAATAAACGAATTGAATTGAATAATTTTCATGTCTTTAGAGGTAATATTCCCAATGCACTGCAACAATTTTGAAATGTTTAAAAAAGAGTTGCGGTTCTGTGAATTGAGATGAAAGCCAGAAAGCTGAGGATCAAGTTCAATTTATGCTGCTTTGAGAAAAGGGATCTGATAAATTCATGTATCACATCTTTCTGCTTCACTATATTAAAAGATTTGATCTGGAATGACTGTGGCTCTCATCAGTCCAAGAACCCAGGTCTTTCTGTTTCTTGGCCCTAAACCAGATTCACACCAATGTTTGTTTAGATTCCAGGTCAATATGTGTTTCACAGATAGAAAGGAAATCTGCATACTCTATCATCAGGTTTCCTATCAGATAGTATCAACTTTTTCTATTTTCTCTCTCTTTCCTTTTATTTGGGTTGTTTTTATCAGTTTCCGCCATGCAAAATGAGGGTTGAGGTGAAGAGAATTCATTGAACCACACTGTCACTGACTCATCATCTCCTGTCATTAAAGTCTTATCACGTGGATCTATGTTAATGCCCTGACTCTGCTGCCGTGAAGGTGTCATCGTGCGCTAAAACCTCTGGTAATGCAAGTTCCATGAAGTCAATTTACATGTATAATGCAGGGCAGATAGATATACATTTAAAAAAAAAAAAAAAAAAGTAGAAAGTCAACCACGAAAACCAAAGTCTTTATATTTAAAAAAATCTAATATAATTTAGCAAAATGCAAATGTTTTAATAAATTTTTTTTTTTTTCTCTAGAAATTCAATACCCAAAATTGTTGAGTTAATAAGAAGTCACACAGTGTCACATTCATCATGTATTGGTAGGGGGCTCTTACCCCAGCTAACATAAGTTAATTGATCATTACTACTATACTACTCGTCAATGAATCATACAAAGATACCATCTCACCTGTATAGATTGATTGCTCATTATCCTTCTCAGAGTCAGTGATAAAGGTATACTGTGCACTGAATGTCCTCAAACCAGAGTAAGTATTTGGTTTATTCGCCTGAATGCCAAGGGTGATGATGGTTTCATCGGAAGAACTGATGATAATGTTCGGACGATTGATGCCCAAATACACCCGAGGTGTCTGACTGTTGCCAAGGTCAATCTAATAGACAAATCAAACAAAATCAAATGATTATATCCTCTGGACATGAATAGTGAATAGTATCAGAGAATGACACGAGATTTAAGTGAAGGTTAGACCTATATGTACATATGTATAGAGACATTTGGACGTGCATCATACAGGTAGATGCAGGGGGAGGGGGGGGGGCTTGTTTCATTATACAATGTAGATGAACAGTGTAACCTCAACCTTCTTTAATACATCCACATTCCTTGTGCAAAGAATATCCTACATTTCGTCAAATAAACTAAGTCATCTATGCTGTCTCCGCAAAGTCACTATTTTTCCTTATCTATCTTTCCCTGCCCCCCCCCCCCCGTCTCTCTCCGTGTGTGTGTGTATGTGTGCGTATATGTCTCTCTCTCCCTCTCTCCCTCTATGTCTCTCTCTCTGTCTCTCTCTTTCTCTTTCTGTCTCTGTTTCTCTCTCTCTCTCTCTCTCTCTCTCTCTCTCTATGACACATGCTTAATAGCTTTACAATGTGGTACCAAAATACACAAGCATGGTCATGGTGGTTTCATATCCTTCTTTATCAAAACAAACACAGTTAAATGACTTCCATAAACAAAGATAAGCCACACATTCAAGGATATATCCGCCAGGCCAGCTGCACTAATATTCTCACACATGCAATGGACACTACCAGATTGTACACAACACAGCAATAATTGAATTATGTATGAATTTGTAATTTCTTTGCACATGTACACAAAAAAAGAGAAAAAAGCAGAAAAGGTTACACTCCAATGCACACGTGTATAATATTGCTTCTAATACATTGTTTTCAGATCAGAGTTTATGATCTATTTTTATCATCATTTTCTCCCACAGAAGTAAACAGTTCTATATGGAAATATATAAATGAACATACAAGTATCCCACAGTTCTATTTATAAATATATAACTGAACATACAAGTACCCCTCTTTGATAGACCTGTCATTCCTACTTGATCATCTAGATAGAATTCTAATCTGAACATTAACCATGACTATCATGATAGATAATTGTTTTTTAATCTGGTAAAAGTTAACCCGAACACTTACCTGTAAATAAATATCTTATATCCAGTTGCTTGCTCCTTCACATGGACTTCTAACCCTAGCCCTACAACCCGCCTGCAAGACATATTATGTGGTTCCACTCTAGCTTCTTACGCTCACATGTAGGAAATACCTGGTGGGTGTTTCACAAAGACTAAGAGCAACTTTAAGTTGGACTTAACTGTGGCAGGCCGTTCATGCCACTGTTTGCTCTCACCATTTTATACTGGCATTGGTCTCTCAAGGGACTTACAAATCATGGTCACAAATCTACAGAATCTAAATATGTTGGTAATTCATTATTGAAGGAAAAAATATTATCTAAAGATCATATATGGTGAGAGCAAACAGTGGCATAAATGGCCTACTATAGTTAAGTCCAACTTAAAGTTGTTCTTAGTCTTTGTGAAACACTCTCCTGGTCTCCTTCTTAGATATTCCAGCTACTTGGAGACTCTAATCTTAATCGCAAACCTCTTATCTCTGTCCCATTCTGGAAGCCATCTTGTATTTAGTCATCAAGATAAAAACCTTACCGTGACCTGAAGCATTACATGTACCTGTACAAACTCTGTTTCCTTTAATGAACCGCCCTTCTACTTGTAAGTCTAGATGAACGTATAAACTTCTCCCACTCACCTGTAAGTTATCTCTGGTTCCATTCTGAAACCCTCCCTGCTATATCATCATCAAGATGAAAGTCTAACTTCAACCTCTCCCACTCACCTGTAAGTAATCTCTGGTTCCATTCTGAAACCCTCCTGCTATATCATCATCAAGATGAAAGTCTAACTTCAACCTCTCCCACTCACCTGTAAGTAATCTCTGGTTCCATTCTTAAACCCTCCTGCTATATCATCATCAAGATGACAGTCTAACTTCAACCTCTCCCACTCACCTGTAAGTAATCTCTGGTTCCATTCTGAAACCCTCATGCTATATCATCATCAAGATGACAGTCTAACTTCAACCTCTCCCACTCACCTGTAAGTAATCTCTGGTTCCATTCTGAAACCCTCCTGCTATATCATCATCAAGATGAAAGTCTAACTTCAACCTCTCCCACTCACCTGTAAGTAATCTCTGGTTCCATTCTGAAACCCTCCTGCTATATCATCATCAAGATGAAAGTCTAACTTCAACCTCTCCCACTCACCTGTAAGTAATCTCTGGTTCCATTCTGAAACCCTCCTGCTATATCATCATCAAGATGAAAGTCTAACTTCAACCTCTCCCACTCACCTGTAAGTAATCTCTGGTTCCATTCTGAAACCCTCCTGCTATATCATCATCAAGATGAAAGTCATTGAAGACCAGTCTGAGGTTGGTGAAGTTCCTGTTCCTCAGAGTGTAAGTGCAGGTGTAGAAAGAGTTCTCACGAGGGTAACTTGAAGGGAAGTTGGGGGCAGATATTTGTCCCTCTATTTCAAATGACCCTTCAATCATTCTATTGCAGGCTGGAAATATAATTTTCAATGAAAACGAGTAAAAAGACCATATACATGTATTAAGTAGATACACTGAAAGTAATTGACCAAATTGCTAGGGATAAATCAGGGTCTTGTCTTTTGTTTTCATTAGTATCCCATAATACACTCCAACATTAAAAAGAACAAAAGCTTGTCATATTGAAATTAATTATGGCAATGATGTAAAAGTATTGTGAATAGATAGTAAAGCCTCCCCCTCTAGCCTCCCCCATCCCCTTTCCAGTCTCCTTACACTTTAACAAATGAATCATGTCTTGAGTGAAGCCTAACCCAATTTCCCAATGAAGATCAAAACTATTCAAATTATTCCCAATTTACCCTGTCGGAAGTGAAAAAAGAAATATACAAATTGTATCAACGGAAAGCATATTAGCAATAGATTAAGATAATATCAATTATATGCTATTTTACAGTCTGTCAGAGGAGTAGCAGCTCTATAAGAAAAAAAAAATAATTTTGAATCTTCGAAAATCTGCAGTTGTTGATCCAACAACTACAATGTAGCCATCAACTTGATGACATCATGTTATGTAAAGTATGCATATTCACAATTACTTTGCATTAGTTAAGCACGGCTCATCACTTCATCTTAATAGGCAAACCGGTTTGATTCACATGTTATGTCGTCACCATAAGTGCAAAATATTTGTCCCTTTTTTACCCATAATTTGGAGGGGTGCGGAACCCCTTTATATTTATATTCTACTTTTATTCAGCTTTATTGTTGTATTGAATTCTGACAGAGTCTTTGCATATATATGTACAATTATTCAAAACTGAATGACGCCATGAAAACTAAAACCCCTTTGCAGGAGCAGCTATACACTGTAGTACAGGGCCTACAGTACAGGATGCAGGATTGTCTTGCAGTTCAGACCCTGTTTTACACATTGTGACTGACAATGGTTTGTACATGTACCTGCAACCCCTCCTCCCCCCTCCCCTCCCCCTCCTTACCGGAAGGACATGAGACAGAGAGAGATACTCACCAAGCCCTGATACATTTCTCCACAGGCAGTGGATGAGGAGAATCCAACTGTGGTAAAATTGGCTTGAAAATTTCATCTTTGAACCTGCAGGTACAATGTACATAAAAGGGGGAAAATGACACATGAAATACACTGTACATTGATATATTAATAATCTGCACTGGATGGAGAGGCCCCCATAATCTCTGTTGATAACTTGTGCCACACACTAAAAAACCATCATCTTTCATACTACACAGTTACCATTTCACCTATCTCAGAGTTTTTGCCACTAAGTTTACATTTATTGTACAAAGAGTGGACCCATTATTACAAATTCCAGTTTGTTTACCAGTAGTTCACAAGGAACATTTTGCACACAAAAATGAGCAAATAATAATACACTCAAAGACCTTTCTTTTTTTCAATTATCAGTACAAATATACAGGTAAAGCATACAATTTGCTAGGTAGGATTTCAAATGTAAGAAAACCATAATAATGAAATACAAATCTGATTTACAAAAAAAAGATTGCTACCGATTCTGGTTCTGCCTGCAATCCTCAATATCTTTGCAATGCTAAATATATGCTAAAATCAATTATTTCATGACTGACATAAAGGTGAAAAGGCCTTGCATGGTCCCCTCTCACAGTCTAGCTCTCTGAAGGCAATAAGCTACATGTGTATGGTCTATGATGTTTTTGATTCACTAAACTGGATAAACTTTTGATATGAAGCAGCCTTTTGAGAATGTAGAATTCCTCAAACATGTACAATCTTTCAGTTTCAATCATCTTTGATTAGAACGCTGTATTAACAATTTTAATACTGCATGAATGTTTCATGTGTGTACCTGGACATAAAATTCATTATTGATATGTGTCTCATTTCTTTTGGTGAATAATATTATGATGATACATTTGTGTCCTGACTTTACATGTACAGTACATCTGCATCTTGTTGTACAAGATGTATTGTACAAACGCACACACCCTCATACACTATTAGTACATGTTGTGATAGTTTAATCAACGATCATGGCATTATTTACTGTACCAGGAATTAACCTTTGACCAATATCTTGGACGTACAGTATGTAGATATGGTATAGTACACTCTACATTTTAAATACTTCTGTACATGTGTTTTCTGTACATTTCTTGGATGACAAGTTCTGTTAGATGTACATGTACATAGAAGCTGTCCTAGGGCTACCAAGCTCCAGTCTAAATGAAACATAAGGGGGAGAGGACAGTAAGATACCACCTCCAACAGAGAAAACGGTAAAAAGAAAAAGAAGATATAAGGATAAAAAGAAGCAGAAGAGAGGTGTTAAAAAGAAGGAAGGCAGGAGGAACAGAGAATCAGAAAGAAGAAAAAAAAATTAAAAGATGTATTAGAAGCAATTAACACTTATTCAGTATACACCTCCATACCAAACAAAGAAGAGGGAAAGGGAAAGGGAAAGGGAAAGGGAAAGGAAAAGGGAAGGGGGGGGAAAAAATTAAAAAACAGACCAAAATATGAAAAATATAAGGAATACTGATGTGACAAAAAATGATTGAAGCAGAAGAAGCATTATAAAATGGAGTACAGGGTGTACATGTACATGTATTAAAAGGAAGAGACTCAAGAGAGTAAGATTATAAGAGTAGATTAAAAGAGAAAGCAGTAATAATTGTTGAAGTACTGCACAATACAAATGTATCCCCAGAACATCATGACCTAAATGAGTGGACAGTTAGGGCAGTATTATTAACTACAACTCATCAGCTACATGGAAAGTCATGTAATGCCATTGTGACAAACATGTCCATTTACAACAACAAAATAAGTGAACCAAATTTACAACAGCTTGCTAAAATCAAGCCCAACTTCAGTCAGAAATCAAACTTTGTTCAATCTGTATAGCTTCTTTGGTTGCCTTGACATGACCTTAATATACTGTGTTTTTTGTATTGATATCCATGTCCATGTATTCATGTATGTACCAGTAAATTCCATTTGAAGGTGTAAAGCATGACCACATGAATAATATACTGGTACAAGTAATTGATTCATGTATTATTTACCTTCCCTCTTGGTGTAAAGTACACACTGGACAGTATGTAACTATGTACTTGACATTTCAGTACAGTGTATACATGTAATGACAAATGAAAATGTTACTAAAAAATATACACAGCACTGGTAAAAGTTGAAGAGGATATTACCGACACGTATTTCTTTAAACTTCTCAGTTCAGTATATATTTACATGTGTGTCAGGGCATTCAACATCCTGGAAGTAGGCATCCACTTATAATTTGGTTCCGGTGATGATGTAAAAAAAAAATTGAAATGACTTATATTTACTATGTTTTCCCAAATTTGCGCGTTCATGAGCAAGAATACTTTCTGACTGACAGTTTGAGAGGGGAAAAAAATGTTGTACAAAGTAAATCTCTCCCTGAATCGATCTGAGATTTTCGCTTCCTGAATAATTAAGACATCTGATACAGAAGTAATAACTTTGCAAAATTCAATCAAGTTAGAAATGGGATCCATGGTTGATTCACAATGGTTTTTACAGATAGAGTCCTGCGGGTAACAAATACTACCTACATGTAAAGCAAAATAAGTTTTCTTTTTCCCAAAGCGGAGGAATGCATGAACATACAATCACACTCATCAAAACAAGATCCATGCAACAACAAAAATATAAAAAAACAGACCTTTTGTATTTCTGATGATGCGACCTCAGCCTAGAAAGTTTCACCTCCAGGAATCAGCAGCACATGAACAATGATCTCACAGGACCGACAGGAGTGTGAGAGTGAAAGAGAAGTGAGCTAATTCATACTTGGTCGACTATATATATATATATATATACCGTATACTACTGTCAATACATGTATTGTACACTAGGATCACTTCCTGGCTCTACTGATATATCAACAAGATGTGACTAGGCTCCATCCAGTTAAAGGTACTACCGGTATGTCCCATTTGCAGGCCAAAAAAATGAAAAGGTTAAATTCCAACAGCATTTGAAAGATAATACTAATTTAGAACTTCCCTAAAAAAAGGGGGGGGGGGGGGGGCTTGAAAATGTCTTTAAGTTGGAAAATAACGACTATTAGTTGTTGAATCTACTTAGGAGCTATAGAGCCAGTAAGTAGTAGTCTAATTTTCAGACCATTGTACCTAACGGTCGTACGTTTTATGCTGCGCAAAGATGCAATCAGTTTAATTTTGGCCATTACAAGAAGCGGGTTATTGATGCAGACAAACGCTCGTGTACCATTTACAGCTCATTGTATGTATGTTATTACTAGTGCTGTAGTCAAACGTTTAACCGTCCGGTATTCGACCGCCCATGGCACTATGTGCTTTCAATTGGATGGTTTCGTTTTCCAGTTTGTTTTTGTTTTTTTAATAATTTTTTTTTTTTTTAAGTTCAATTTATGCCCTTCCACCTGGCACTATGCCTGGCAATGTAGATCTCAATATGTAGTTTATAATAATAATTCCTCCAATTTTTCTTCTATTACACACGGCGTACCATAAGGTTCTATCCTAGGTCCTCTATTGTTTTTAATTTACATTAACGATCTTACACATTCTTCTAAAACCGACATTGTTACTATTATTTGTGACAAGTTCACACGGACCGGGACCTGGCTTGCTGCCAACAGAGTCGGCAAAAAAAAATTTTTTTTAAATCGTTTAACCGAAAAACCGTCCGGTTTTGACTGGCGGTTACCCAGAATTGGAGATATCTGTGATGTTACAACACTAGTTATTACCAAAGAAGAAAAAAGGCCAGTCAGTCACTCATTAGTGTCTGACAGTTAAGTCTAGCAAGTAAACAGGTTTTAATACTTGCATAATTTGAATATTAGGACACTGCTAACGTTTAAATTTCACAGATAGGACATACATGACATATTCAATTATTCATAATTCCTGCAAAGTTCCACAGAATTTGATGTTGGCTGCAAAAGGAACATAGTATCTTTAAAGGGGGTAGTCATCAACCTTAATATGAAACTACTCTTTTTATAAACATTTCATCCTTTGATTAACAGAAATCAATTGCTATGATCTTTTTCTTAGTAATCTAAACATACATGTACTGGGTATACAGATACTGCTTTCACACTGGCAAAATTGTGCTTAACCCCGTACTATCGGTGTGGTTAAGGGGGGGTCTTAGCCCCACCTATAGTCCGGGGTTAAGCCTATTCCACTTTCTGTTCAGACTCGTATTTACCAAAGTGGGCAAGCCCCACCTATATTACGGGGTTAACTAACCCTGCAAAATAGCAGGGCTAACCCCGCAATTGTGGTGCTAACTCCTGCTAACCACGCAATTGCGGTGCTAAGCAAATGAATGAGAACAGAAACGAAAAATAGTCCAGTACTACGCAATGGAGCGTATCGCAGCTGGCAAGATGCGAAGTAAGGAGCCCACTGTCCTATCATAACATTCAGGATATCCGGGGCTAACGAAGTGCAGTGAGAACAGCGTGTATTTTCTTATTCCGGAATAGGTGCTAGTACGGGACTAAAAACAGCGTGTGTGAAAAGCAAAAAAAAATAGTCCGGGGTGAAGTACAGTACGGGGCTAAGCAAAGTACGGGGTTAAGCAAAACCAGTGTGAAAAGAGTAAGAGCATATCAAAAAAAATTACCCAACTTTGGTAGCTTCTAATTAAAAAGTTATAACCTGTGTGACCTTAAATCATATTTCATTGCTAAGAAGAACCTGTCTCATTATACCATTTTCATAATTGTGCTGTGAAAGATGACTGGACTGCAGGCTTTTCAAAAAGTATTGTCAAAATCCTCTTGCACCAAGTTTGGGCTGAAGCAATGAATGTGGGTCAAAAGCCATTTAGTATGTGTTATCTCATTCCAAAACAATTGCACCTTTATTTACATTGACTATTACAGTATTAGGCAGTTGTAAACAAAAGTGTTAACATCAACTCAAACTCAAAGAAATGCTTATTACAAGCAAATTTTATGATTTTCTCTTTGTTATGATGATTACAATCTTGACTTCAT
The DNA here is from genome assembly GCA_035222895.1 of Strongylocentrotus droebachiensis. Classification (NCBI taxonomy): domain Eukaryota; kingdom Metazoa; phylum Echinodermata; class Echinoidea; order Camarodonta; family Strongylocentrotidae; genus Strongylocentrotus; species Strongylocentrotus droebachiensis. The sequence goes on along the minus strand of JAVYIG010003228.1, from coordinate 173,625 downwards.
TCGCATCCCTTGTTTAAGGTAACCTTCTCATTGAGTGATACAAAATTGATACATTTAATCAGGGATGTTATCTTTTTTATGAAAGTCTGTTGTCAATTTCTTTGATATTTATCATCATAAATGTTCTTTCTTGCATTTGGGTTTGATAGTCACCTTTGAGTTTTTGATCGCTATTCAAAATAAACACTGTATGCTCCTTATACATGTGAAATGGTACAGTGGACAAGAGAGAAGAGAGAACTTAGGTATCATGACTCATGAGACAAGAAGTTAGTAGGCTGCTTAAAATAATTAAAGGTTATCCTGTTGATTGAAACAAGATTCTGTGAAAGCCTACATGTAGTTACATTGGATCATTTTCAACAATGGGGCAATGAAGAACGAGGCACGGTTTAACCTTTAAAAGGATTTATAACCAAAGAAGCGCATGCATATTGCCTGACCTACATTGTACATTTGTCCCTAAAGCCCAAACTTGGAACAAGGCCATTTTTCACACTTTTTAAAGACCCTGGTGCTTATTCACCCGTGCCAGAAATTATTATGAATAGGTTATCATGGGACAGAAAATAAGTTACTCTTCATCATGAAAGCAATTCCAAAGTCATATTGGTTATGACTTTTCAATTACAAGCTACCAAAGTTGGGTAAACTTTTTATTGATACACCCTCCAATATATTTATTAACAATACACTGTAACTTCAAGTTTTCTTCAAAGATACATGTACACTGTACATGTATATTTGTGTGATATACATCTACAGCTGTAGATATAATTTGATGAGTTATGATATTATTACTTCATTTTATCACTTCATAAACAAATAAAAAGGGGATATTCTGTCAGCATTTTAAAGTTTAAACATAAGCACTTTGCTTGTAAAGAATTCTTACATATAGTCAATATAAGCCAATAACTCTGAAAGTTCTGCATCATGGTACATGTACATGTAGATCATTGAGTCAGCACATTTGGAGAAAAAATAATGGGATCATCCTGCCATGTTATTCCCCTTTAAAGGTACTATGTCCCATTTGCAGGCCAAAAAAATGAAAAAGTTAAATTCCAACTGTATTTGAAGGATAATACTAATTTAGAACTTCCCTAAAAAAGGTGGGGCTTGAAAATGTCTTCAAGTGGGAAAATAATGACTATTAGTTGTCAAATCGACTTTAGGGCTATAGAGCCCAAAAGTAATAGTCTTGATTTTCAGACAATTGTACCGAATGGTCATACGTTTTATGCTGCGCAAAGATTCAATCAGTTTAATCTTGGCCATCACAAGAAGTGGGTTATTGATGTAGACAAATGCTCATGTACCCTTTACAACTCTTTTCATGTATGTTATTACCAAAGAAGAAAAAAAGCCAGTCAGTCACTCAATAGTGTCTGACAGTGAAGTCTAGCAAGTAAACAGGTTTCCTTGCATAATTTGAATATGAGGACACTGCTAATGTTTAAATTTCACAGATAGGACATACATGACATATTCATAATTCCTGCAAAGTTCTACAGAATTTGATGTTGGCTGCAAAAGGGACATAGTACCTTTAAGCCCAAAGCCTGGAATGCAATATTGTAAACTTTGAAATTACAAAATCCAAATGATTCATTGTTGGTTCAGCACAAAACTAAGATAATTTAAGTAATTCAAGAAATTCACCAAGTACGTTTTACCTGTAAATTCAGCCATATTTGAAATTTTTAATGAAAAAAATATATTAAAGGTAATACAAAGTTTTGGTATGGGGTCATGAATTTGGTTCAAATGAACATATTGGAGGCATATGCGATCCTACAATATTCAGTGGTCGTTGTTGCGATTGAAATCGAGTCTAAAGTTATGAAATTGTAAATATTAAACTCTTTATGTTGTATACATGTAGCTCCTCTCAAGGTCGAGATATTAATTAAGCAATAAACAATGTTTCTTGACTAAAATCGACCGATTAGATTTTCCCCGTTTTGAAATTCTATATCACAACTACAATGTACATATTCTGAGATTTTCATGGTCACAGCTACTATTGTACGGCCGTAGGCGCTATTTGAAATTTATCAAAATTTACCGGTAAATTTTACAATTTTTCTCAAAAGCAGAAGTGTTTTAGGGGCTAAATTTTCTAATGATTATCATACATCCACAGGGGCATCATATCAAAATTGTAAATAATCACTATCCACCCAATTTTCAAAATTTCCCCAAAATTTGTATTATGTTCTATTGATATGCATTTTAACATTTATAAACTTAAAATACTTACATGTATGAAATGTATATGTACACTGTACATGTACATCAATGTGACAGTTACCGATAATATCTGATAAGTTCACCAGTATCACTAAAGGTTGACAATGACATCTCAACCAGGGAATTACACTAGACTCTTTCTTCAAAGTTCTGCAACCTCGGTAAACAGCTTTAAAGCCAGACTTGACAAACACTGGAAGAAGGAGCAATATAATTCACCCTTCTCCCAGTAGACACTCCAATTATGACAATCCAGATATGACCCAGCAAGCAAGATACAGATGTAAAATGACCATAGTGCAAGACCCGGAAGCTGGGACATCAATCCCCCCCCCCCCCCCCCCTTTGAAGTTAGACCTGGAAGCTTGGCAGCTAGAGACGGCTTTCTTCCAGAAGCTTTGGTATTCAAGGTTTATTCTCCAATGTTGACTTATTCTAAAGATTAGAGTCCAATAACATAATAAATTTGCAATAATTTGGTATAAGAACTAGTTTATGGAGTTAAACAATTCTTATTTCGTCTTCATTTTGACACACCTTTTGACAGTAAGTGTACTGTACTTCTCAAGATGAGAGTTGATTATAGAGACAAAAAATGTGTCTAACAAATAGTTTTTTACAAATGTTTTCCTCCATTTAAAAAAGATCTAACAATGTTACAGCTAGAGTAAGGGAGCCATGATTCACACATTTAAGCATTTGGATCTCGTTTTTAAAATAAAAGATAAATCAAGATGTTTTTTCTCCATGTATTATTACTAGAATTATGACTATAATGTCAATAACTTAGTGCAACCATGATTCATAGAGCATGCAAAAGTCAGCGCGCAAGCCAGACCCAGAGAACAAGAGTGCATCTTGCAACTTTGCTACACAGAGAGGATGGGCTAGAAAGCGTGTATGTAATCAGGAATACCATGAAGAAGAAAAAAAATTCAAGGGTCATCCAATGTCATGTAATTGTAATTGTGTCACCACACTTTGACATTATGAACTTGTAGCTCGTGCAGTTTTTCCTTCATAATCATTTTGCCTTGCGTAGACTAGAAGGGATGAGATTTAGATGACGTCATGCGCAGCGAGTTTAAAATGCGGCTGCAACATTTACAACATGGATGTCTATTTTGACCCATAATTTCATGAAAAGTGACCGTTAAACGGATTATACAGTCAAGTTGGTAAGTGGCCTAATAATACGGTCGCTAACTAACAGACCTGCGCACCCGCACCCCACCGTCGCATCGGTACGGTATGCAATTGTATTGTGCAGCAGTTAGCCGTGAATCCCGTGAAAAAGTGTATAGGCCATAATAAGCCTTCGTTTTTAGGAAAAATATTCCCAAAAACTGAGAAAAGATAAGAAGATTGACATGAAACAGGTAAGAAACATAACGCCTTTTAAATCATGACCAAAAGGCATTATTATTATTGAACAATTGAACAATTGATGAAGATTTAGTCGATTTTCGGGGTTCCGGGTCAAAGTCTGGATAGACTTCTGAACTAGCAGTGTAGCACCCAACACGAAGCAAATATATCGTTTATCCATGTACAATGAGTTTACGAGCCCCCATTGGGTGATCAATCTAGCAAAAAAAATCCCAAGTAACGCCCCCGGGCGCTGATCCAATCAGAAAATTGATGCGTAAATCAGGTTGACCTTAGTTTGACTTGGGCGGCTACTTTGCTCTTCCGTTCGGGCGTCCGATCGATACCTCGGTTTTCCGAACGATTCCTCGGTTAGGTTTTTCCGGTCTCGGATAATACCGACAAGTTTAATGACCGTGGGAAAGCGAGCCAAGTTATGCGCATTGCGGCATGATTTGAGTTCATGGAAAGTTCAACTGCGTGCCTCGCCAGCTCAAGAAATGCAGTCTAGTCATTGGTGTTATAATTAGCATTGGCGAAATGAAAATCATAATCTAATGGAGGAGATTAATTATGTGCAATATTAATTGTCATGATGATTGGCACAGCAGGTTCTTCCATTCATTCATATTTTGATGTTGCATGTACTTTTATCCTTCCTCTCACTCTCTCATCCCTTTTCTCTATCTGAACTTGCTACTTTTCAAATTTCCTAATTTTCTTCTTCAGTTCTGGTCTTTCCTCTCTATTTCTATTTCACTCCCACCCCCTGTCTCTCTGTCTGTATCTCTCTCTCTCTCTCTCTCTCTTTGCTCTCTATGCCTCTTCCTCTTCCTCCCTTTGTCTCTCCTTCATCCCCTCTGTTTCTCTCTCACACTTTCTGTCCCTCCCTCCTCCTCTCCACCTCTTTTCTCTTATGATGATGTTTTACAGTACAACATTCTATAATTATATGTTATTTTTATCATATTTTGTGGGTTGCACAGGAGCAGGGTCCACGTCCCGCAACCTGGGTGTCATGATTTCTTGAAGCCATGATAGCTGATGCTCCTACATGTATGTAAATACATACATGTATTAATACATTTAAATATCAATTTACCAATTAAAATGGAAAACAAGTTCATAAACATTAGACACGATTGTCGTAATGAGCTGTGCTGCTCATAATTAGGAAATGTATTAGTTGTACAAAGCAAAAGAGATGACTCAATGAGTGCGGACAGGCGCGGATCCAGGGCGAACGGGCTTTGCCGCCCCCCCCCCCCCCCCGCAAAAAGAGAGAGAGAGAGAGAGAGAGAAGGGAAAGAGGAGAGAAAGGGAAAGAAAGAAGAGGAAGAAGAAAAGAAAAAGGGGAAAGGAGATCGGGCGGCGAAAGGGCCTTGCCTCCCAGCTGTTACCTCTCCCCCCCCCCCCCCATCACAAAATAAGAGAGAAGGAAGGAAAGGGAAAGGAAAAAGAGGAGATAAAGGGAAAGAAAAAAAGAGAAAGAAGATAGTTAAGGTGTAGATTTGGGGGGGGGGGGCACTGTCGCACTGATGGGGGGGGGGGGTGGGCTTGGGGAAGGGGGTGACAGATGCCCCCAAAATATAATTCAAACGTGGTTTATTTCTAATTCGATACCGGTGATTTACAAATATTACTAAAATGACATGATTTTCCTAGATTTTTTTATGAGTGTTGGGAAATGGCAAATTCCTAAATAAGGAAAAAAGAATAGTGACCTGCCTTTGTCACAAAATAATGAGGTGTCAAAATGTGCTCATCTGACCGTAATTAAAAGCCTATATTTCCTGAGCTTCTGTGTGTTCATCCCCTTGACCCCCGCCGGGGCTTCGACCCTAGACCCCACGCCAATTTACGTTACGTTGATCGTTTCTACCCCCCCCCCCCTCAAAAAAAACAAAAAAACACCAACAACAACAACAACATCAACAATAACACGTTTTTGCTCATTTCGCCACTGCCGGTGTCACCATCACGTACCAATATTTGGCTTGCATAATTTCAAATCCCCCCCCCCCTAAGAAATTCTGGATCCGCGCCTGAGTGTGGAGGTATATGTATGTATTGATTGATTGATTGAGTTTTATTCGACAAGCTTCGAACATACAACATTATACAATAATAACAAATCAACAATAAGTCAGCTTGAACAGGATAACCCACGAGAGCTTATTTCCAGTGGGGTCCCTTACAGACATGTATAAAATTAATAAGTAAAAATAGTCATATTTACAGACAGATAAGAAAAATAAAAGAATTACCTTTTAAAGATAATAATAATAACAACATTAAACTGATGATAGAAATGATAATAAGTACAAGAAGAAAAGGAAGAAGGAGAAGAAGAAAAAGAGGAGGAGGAAGAAGCAGAAAATAATGATGAATTTGTAGAATTTCTATAACGTACGAAAACATAAATATATACAAAATGAAAAAGTATGAACCGGCAGAAGAATACAAATTTCAATCACATGTCATTCACTTCTCTGACTGTCAAGTATTAGGTATTCCTTTAATTTCCTCTTAAAATGAGCATAGTTTTTTATTTGAGCTTTGAAAATTGACATCCAACACAAGGCCCCCCCCCCCCCCCCCCCCCCCCGCTTTCTCTCTTTCTCTCTCCTTCTCTCTTTCTCTCTAATTATTTATCTCAATGTCATACCCCCTTTCCATCACATCTCACTCTGATCTAATATGAAATTGGACTGAACAGGAAAAGAATGACCGCATCAAAGATGTATGCACTTACATAAGTTACATTTAAGTTCTTTTGTAACTGATAGAAAAGAAGGACCCTCCGACATCTCTGAATAACATATTTGAATACATGTACATAGAGTAGAATAGAATAGAAATGGTTCTTATTAAAAAGATCATCGCAGCCAATGGCTGAATTGCGATCCATTTCACAAACATACAATTGCAATTTAAATTGAAATAACACAAAATATGACATAAATCAAAAATCAAACATAGACCCCCGATAGGCATTTCATAAAAAGTCATTGATCAAATTCAAATTTTTGTTAAATAAAAGACAGAGAAAGAGAGAGGTGTAGAGGAGGGAGAGTTGGAGTGATGATAAAGAGAGAGAAAGAGAGGAAGAGAGGAAGAGAGAAAAAGAGAGAGAGAGAAGGGGGACGAAAGAGTGAGACGGAAAGAGAGAGAGATATATATATACATTATGAATATAATAAGCGATGACTGAAAGCATAACATTGATAATAATATGATACTACACATACAAAAAAGAAATATTAAAAAAATAATTACCAAAAAAAAAAAGCTCCCCCCCCCCCACTAATTTTTTTTTTACCCCCCCCCCCCCCCCCCAAAAAAAAAAAAAAAAAAAAATGCAACATCGTTACTGAAAATAATTTGGGAAACTCAATTATATAATACTATCAAACGATCAAAATCCTCTCAAGATTTAACCATTTTTATCAAATTTGTCAGTTTTGTTAGCAAGTATAGGCCTACTAACCTGCCTCTCATTTATGAAACTATTACTAATATGTTATTTTATTGTCATATTACAACTTTCCATTTCGGACTTGTATTTGCATTTAATTATTTGACAGAGTGCTTTAATTATTTGACAGAGTGCTTTAATTATTTGACAGAGTGCTTTAATTATTTGACAGAGTGCTTTAATTATTTGACAGAGTGCTTTAATTATTTGACAAAGTGCTTATTATTTGACAAAGAAATTAATGTAGGAATGGCGGAGACCACCAAATCTCGGTTGAGCACCCTTCGGAGCTTAGTTAGTTCCTGGTGTGTTTTTACAAAACGCCGAAATCACATTGCCGTTTCCCCCAGGCCAGGCAATTTCCCCCAGGCCAGGCAGTTTCCCCCAGGCCAGGCCGCGCAAACGCGTAACCATGGAAATACTACGAACGCTGACCACAACAAGTTCAAAGTACAACATATACGCAGTAACAATTAGACGTAAACACGGCGAACGATTTCATACGACACTCAGCTGTATGGTTCGGAATTATTACCGAACAAAGGAAGCAAACTTCGGCTCTGACGCCCTAGCTGTCAATCATACAAAAATGGATACCAAAAACACTGAAATTTCAGGCTTTAAACAGGTGTCGCACTTCACACATAGGTGTCGCACACATGGCGTTCCATACACATACAATAGAAACGTGAACGGACATTTCAGGAAAAAGATCAAGTTTGTACCTTAAATATGACTTTTTTGATATAATTTTTCTTAGTTAAGTAAGACTTATACTTAAGTGAAATATTTAAGTGAAATACTTAAGTGAAAAAATCATTAAAAATAGAGGGTTTGACTGAAATATCATAATTTTGGTATTGAAAAAAACGGAAAATAGTATGCTCTCTCGTCGCACTCAAATTTGTAACGTTAAGGAAATGGCGGGCCGTAAACAGCCAATCATAACGAACAAGAACGTTGAATTATGGGCGGGGCGCGGGCGGGTGATTCAAATGAGGCGGAGACCGCTTAAACGTAACTGCGCAAGCGCTAAATGTAAGGAACATTGCTGCGTGCCCAAGTTGTACCTGAATCATTGTAGTATTTCTTAAGTTGTAACTAGATCTAGTCTTTGTAGATCTAGTACTAGTAGTCTAGAGACAATTCCTACATATGTTTTTACTTGCACCTTAATACACTAACTGACTGCACTGCACAAGAGCACCTTGCCAGACATTTCAACCTTGACGTTATATCCTGACTGATGGATCCTGTCAAGTACCGACGTAGAAGTAGAAGTAGAAGTGCATCTACTACTAGTACTAGCCCAGCGCTCGCGCTCCACGCCGCCCAAGCCATAGGCATAGCCAGGCCCTGGGCTCCGGCTCTGAAACAGCCAGCGCGGTGCCATACCAAAAGCCAATGAACAGTACAGTGCATACAGTGCACTCCACTGTTACGAAGTTTTTGACTGGTGGCCTGACTGGTGGTGTAAAACTAAAAAAGGAAGTGTCAAAAGAAATGAAATGTCAACAATCTTTTTACGATCTTCCATAATCAAATAAAAGATCGTACAAAGAAAGTAAGGCTTAATTCCATAAATACCCGCCTACACATTTCATATTTCGAATAATATAAATCAAAATTTACCTTTTAAAATGTCGTGCAAAGAGATGCAACCAACCTGACCAGTGACAGCGTCTTGTTATGTTTACATTCTAGTACTTACAAAGAGATTACGCTTCAGAGAGGGTTTAGTCATAGTCACTAAGCACGTTATCTACCAGTAGTAGTAGACCAATCAACAATCGGGAGTAAGTTAGCTTTTTCCCCACTTTTCTCTTCAATATTTAGTTTTGAACAAATCGTCCTTTGCCTGAAAAATCAAAGTTTGAAACTGTTTTAAAGATTTCTTAGCAACCTCGCTATCTTTACTCAAGTGCAAAATTGGACTTTCAAAAGATCGATGGCTTCAGCAACACGACCCAATCATATTACGGAAGGTACGACAGATAATTGTCTTTGAAAAATAAGCTCTCTGGCAAGGCAATTATAATATATTTTTATTAGTAGGAAAGCACAGGGTATCATAACCGGCACTTACGATGAATGCGCTCTTGAAGAGTCTAGGCATTTTGTAGATCACGATCATGTTCGTAACAAGCACGATCATCCTTCAAGTTCAACTTTATTTGTCTTTCTTCCAACATCAATGTAATACAATTTCACATATTTATATCATGTAGAGTATATAAATGGAACACTTTATAAGGAACAAGTTCATATAGTGAAGAAAAAAGAAAAGAAATGCGAGGAAACCTAATAAGAAAAGCTTATTAGTTTGTAGATCGAGGGCATGCATGCAGGTCCTTCAACAAACAAAAAAAGCCTGGTTCAATTAACAAGAAATATTCGACAAAGGCGAAACTAAACTATAACCATAATGATTACAAACAAAAAAAAGGGTGGGGAGAAGAGACTATACTTTTAGTACAAAGAGAGGAAATAAGAGTACGTGATAATAATTTTTTTTTCTTTTTCAATGATATTTTATTTTCTCCATTGCTTTTCACAAACAATAACAAAAATTATAATAACAAACGATAACAAAATCAATACATAAAATAATCTGCCTGTTAATATTATTATATAGAATATGATTTTACATTCACAGCTAAATAGTACAAAAGAACTTTTACTATTTACATCAAATAAAGCATGAAACATGCATGCATGAAGAAGGCATGAACATAAAATGGCATTAAAAAAAAAATTAAAATAAAAAACTATTTGCCTCATATTTTGTCCATGTAATCTCTTTTTTTTTCATGGGATTTATTATGGACAACTCAAATGGATATGAAATACAAACTCATTTGATCACAAGTTTATTCAATATAAACTAAATGTGAACCTATGTAATTCATGTATACACGGTATAAACATTACATACAATATATTACGCAATAACTAAACTAAACTTTTGAGAACTTAACAGTTGCATCGGTTTGCGACTTTAAAATATTGTAACAGAAAAGACCAATGGCAATGAGTGTTGAAGATATTCCTATAATGTTTTAAACAAAAGATGGCGCTAGACCACATTTGACAAGAAATGGAGAGAGGGGCGGTAGAGGGAGCACTCGAAGAAATGGCAATTGTACTAGGCTCCATTGAAAATCTACTACAATCCACCATCTTCCTGATTTAGCTTCTGAATAATGATAATAATACTAACTACTGGAGTTTTAGTGCAGTGTAGTCGGAATAAAAGCCGAACTATATATAATAACTATAATGGTCGACTGATTCTGATCGAGCCGATTTAGCTTTTCCTCACCCATAGGAAAGAAATGAGCCTGCCGCATACTCCTGCGGCAGACTTGCCGCAGACCTGCCGCAGACAGTCATCTTTTTCACATGCAAATTAGTTTTGCCGCAGACTTGCCGCAGACTTGCCGCATACTCTTTCAGTATGATGAAGAGTCTGCGGCAGGTCTGCCGCAGACTTGCCGCAGACTTGCCGCAGACTTGCCGCATACTCTTTCAGTATGATGAAGAGTCTGCGGCAGGTCTGCCGCAGACTTGCTGCAGACTTGCTGCAGACTTGCCGCAGACTTGCCGCATACTCTTTCAGTATGATGAAGAGTCTGCTGCAGACCTGCCGCAGACTCTTCATCATGAATATTCATATCTCATATAGACTTGCCGCAGACTTGCCGCAGACTTGCCGCATACTCTTTCAGTATGATGAAGAGTCTGCGGCAGGTCTGCCGCAGACTTGCTGCAGACTTGCTGCAGACTTGCCGCAGACTTGCCGCATACTCTTTCAGTATGATGAAGAGTCTGCTGCAGACCTGCCGCAGACTCTTCATCATGAATATTCATATCTCATATAGACCTGCTGCAGACCTGCCGCATACTCTTTCATATCCAGTACGTGGCAATAAAGTATGCATGTAGAAGAACCAGTGATAAACTGATTGATACTTCATAATCGATATTGGCAATATCGATATTACCAATTAAGTAATACCAATATATATCGATATTACCAATTAGGTATATTCTATTCTCAATTGTATTAACTCCATCACATAGATCATTTGAAGTGTATTCAAGAGTAACATTTAAAGTGACACAGGCTCGTACACATATATATACTAAATATGTATATTGTTTCTTGGTTAGTAATCATATAATCAATATATCTATTGCTAAAACGTGAATGTAATTGTAACATGATCAGACAAAATAATCTATTGGTTAATAATGGCAAAAAGAAAAAATAAATCACAAAAATGATGTGCATTGTCTTAATTTGCTTAACAAATCATGATAAATGTATTTTTCTGTCACACGTGTGAAGTAATAATGAATATGCATGAGATGATTGGCTTCAATTGGTTTCAATTGGCCCTAGCAAATTGTTTGGTTTGACAGAAGCTAAAAAGACAATTAACAGTGCTAATTAACACAGGAATTTACAAGATCATGGGCTCGATCAGCCTGCAACCTCATATGCATGTCCTACAAAATGGCCGCCTATAGCCTTGCTTCAGACTGTATAATTTCCCACTTTTCTGTGGCAGACCTGCCGCAGACTGTTCCTGTGGCGTACTGGTATGCGGCAAGTCTGGAGCAAAGTTTCGCCCTGCCGCAGACCGTTCCTGTGGCATACTAGTATGCGGCAAGTCTGAAGCAAAGTTTCATCCTGCCGCAGATCTGCCGCAGACTGTTCCTGTGGCATATAGTATGCGGCAAGTCTGGAGCAAAGTTTCATCCTGCCGCAGATCTGCCGCAGACTGTTCCTGTGGCATACTAGTATGCGGCAAGTCTGCAGCAAAATTTCATCCTGCCGCAGATCTGCCGCAGACTGTTCCTGTGGCATACTGGTATGCGGCAAGTCTGCAGCAAAATTTCTTTCTGCCGCATACTTCGGCATACTCTTTGCCGCAGACTAAAAGTCTGCGGCAGATCTGCGGTAGATCTGCGGCAGGTCTGCGGCAGGTCTGCGGCATACTTTTCACTTTCCTATGGGCACTGAGTAAGTTCCCAGGAAGCATGAAATCCCATGAAATTTAGATCTTCTTAATCATATCAGTGAACTATTCAGATCCTAGGTCATTAAAATTGTACATGTTCTCTCGTCGTCAAAACGTTAGTACATCTTAACTGGTCCGCGTTCTTTCCCTTACAATCAACTTCCAGGCAACAAAATTACTATGATTGAAAATTGATATTGTAGGCCTATGTAAATTAATATGATTTTTGTTTTGTTTTTGGCCCCATGGAAGAACAGGACCATTTTGAAAATGGTACTGAAATAGGCAATCCATCTGTTTGTCTATACTTCACACATTTCCTTTCTTATAATTTGTTTTATTTGTATGTTGTTAAAACTTGTACCGGTATGTATAAATGTATTTTGGAAATAAAAAAAACAGACAATTGACAATTCTTGAATTATATTTGTGACTCAGAGGTGCACTCGATAGCAGAAAGATAGTTGAGCAAAGGTTGAAGGAAAGAAAGAGAGAGAGCGAGAGAGAAAGGGGGAGAGAGAGAGAGAGAGAGAGAAGAAGAAGAAAAAAAAAGGCCATTGTTGGTGCATCCCCCATGCACCCCCCCCCCCCCCCTCCCCCCATGCGCTACGTGCTGCTCCGCCGTATCGAAAAGAGCAAATGAAAAAATAGAAAACGCCATTGAGGGGGAAATCACTAATCATGAAAGTCCTAAGGCAGTAAATGTAGGCCTTTACACATAACTTATTGTTTTACTTTTTTCTGAAAACCTTCAATCCACTGATCTCGACGAAGATGTGTAGACTCTTCACAAGCTTGATCGCGTATTCCCCAGGCTTTCATGTAAAAAAAAATACGCCACCGATATGCATGATAGGTGCATCCTATGGAAGAGGGAGTCGAGCTAGCCAGCTCTCTGTATTGTACTATTTGTGCTTCGCTTGGCTGCTGTGAACGAACATCAATCATGAAGAACAGTCCTGCCTGACTCCTGACATTCAGATTTTGTTGTTTTGTATCTAGCTTGTCTAATCAAGGTCTATCAGGAATCAGTGCTCTGCCAGACATCATCCTATTTTTGGGAAACATTGTGGAAGTACCGTGTACCTCGTAAAAATATAAAAATTAGCGGTAAGTTTCTAGTCAATCACTGCGGTTGATAAACACTAAACGGTGACCACTGCACTGTGCAGTCAATTCAGTGTTGATCTTATGTTGACTTAACCAATCAAGGATTTAACATGTTAAATGGGGCCATAGCTAACTATGGCCTATGGGTATGGAGGATGCATCGATCGGGGACCAGGGGGGGGGGGGGGTAGCTATCCGTCTGGTATGGGGTAGCGTTAAGCCAGGGCTAGGTGATTATATGTAGACTAAATGGTCATGGTGTGGGAATTTTTAAAACTGACGTTGGTCGACCTTCTCCGGACCAGGGCCGATGATGGTAACCCGGCCTTGGTGTGCATGCACAAGGGGGTGGGGGGGGGGGGGGGGGGGGGGGGGGGTGAGTATTAAAGGTAGGCGTTACTACTGCAGCTAGAAGGGATTAGACCACACATCGAGCCAGCGAGGTCATTGCGACAGGTGGCTATCTCATTAACTCAGCTCTCATTTAACATAAGAAAAAGAGGATCATGGGGGACCAACAGGCACCGATTTGGGAAGTTTTCTATATAGAGGGAGCAAGTAGCTACAAGTAGGACAGTGTGCCTTTAATTAGCTGATTGGGGCCGAATTCCTGCGAAAAGTTTGCCCTCAGTTTTTTCTTATTAAAGGGACTTTGTAACATTGTTCAGATGAGAGATAGTGGTGCTAAGGTAGTGACTTCAATGCTAGATGTACAATTAAAGATAATCTGAAAATTTGAGTGAAAACGGATCAATATTCATGGTACAAATTGGGAAAAACTGATCTGATCGATTCCTTAATTCTCCCAACTATAATTATTCTACTTCTATTCTGCTACTTGTCAAAGGGCGCGTTCATGCTTGATTTTGAAGGTAGAATGAGCGATCTGAAACGCTCATCGTAAACGCTCATCGTGATCGCAGTTCCACGGTGTAGCTGTTCATGCTTACTTCTCTGGCTCATCAAGGCAATTCTCCTTGTGTGGCATTGTGTGACCTTCACTGTGCATGCTACGTAGACCCACTAGAGGTCAGTGCGTTGACCCCATTTAAACGCGTTTACAATTGTAAACGCATCTTTTTGTGAGTTTACGATCGGCGTTCGTGATCGCCGTTTTTCGGTGATTCTACAAAAGTGAGCATGAACGCAAGCGTGTTTTAAACTAAACACGTAACAGGTGCCTGATTCTGGCCGTCAAAATCAAGCATGAACGCGGCCTAAGCCTGTTCAGCATCAAGACAAGGACAATTTAATTACATTTTAGGTGAATAAAATGGCTCTACATTCCATTCCAGACAGTTAAGTGTAATTGACAGATTTTTATAGCCTGTTTTATGTATTTTTGTCATGGAAAAACGGGAAAATTCAAAAATGGTTGGGAGAATTTACTGTTAATCACTGTTAGAGGGTGCCTCACATCGACGCCTTCAAAGAAAACCATAGATATCTTTGTGGTTTGAGAATTTGTTCAGGATTTTTTGCATGTCAGAGAGTTAGTATAGTAGAAGGAATATAGTAAGTAACATTTTATACAAAAATTAAGCAATTTTTTTCATCAACCTTCAACAATGTTACCGATTCACTTTAAGCTCCGTTGAGCTTCAGACTGTTTTTTAGCTGCACATAGAATTCTTGTAGAGCCTTTTTACTTGCACTGTACACTCGGCACTTGACAAGCACAAGGTACGAGAATACGCCGACGGCGGACTGTACTATACTGGAAGAAGAAGAAGAAGATTTAACAGTTTGATTTGGAAAAAATGATGATTGGAAAGAAAGTAAATCCAATTTTCAAAATTACAATTTAAATTGAAAACCATTGAACATTAAAATAATAAGGACTTACTTTCAGCTAATAAGTCTTTGTATAGAGCCTTAGAGGTGGTCACCTGATCGCAGGCTTTAACCTTTTATTCACATCTCAGGTCTGTTGTCAGTTTTAGTTAATAATAGTTTTAAGAGGAAATTAAAGGAATTTCTCTTATTTTCTGAACTTTCAAAAGTTAAAGGACAAGTCCACTCGAAAAATAACTTACTTTCAATAAAAGCAGAAAAATCAGACAAACCAATCAAAAAAAGTTTGAGCAAAATCGGATAATTAATAAGAAAGTTATGAATTTTTGAAAAAGTATGTAAAACTATGGAACAATGAGATTCACGACACAAATTGCCAAGATGGTTATCAGTTTGTGACGTCATGTCCTCACAACTTATCAATTGCTTTATATAGTGTAATCCCATTAATTTCCCTTTTTATCCCCCAAAACTTGATTTCCCCATGCCTTTGCCCAGGTTATATGATTTGTATCATATTGCGTGCATGACATTTCCCAAAAACTTTTATGAATTTTGAAGAATTGATACTATTTTCCGAATATTGTATTTCATAATTATTGATTTTTATATAAATAGTTTATCAAAATTCAATTTTTCATGATTTAAACTGGACAAAAATTACTCTTTATTTGTGCATCCACACAAAAACATATTACTAACAATCTAACTTGGATGCTGGTGTGAAGAAATAAGATTCTTAGGGTGAAAATAGGAAATTTATATTATCAATAAAAAGAAAATAATTAGTGGATAGTGAGGACCATACGTCACAGACTCATGAGTGAGTTGCCAATTTGTGTAGTGATTAAAAAAAAATTCATGTCATTAAAAATTCATGACTTTCTTATCAGTCATCCGATTTTGCTCAAACTTTTTTTGATTGGTTTGTCTGATTTCTCTGGTTCTATTGAAAATAAGTTATTTTTGGAGTGGACTTGGGCTTTAAAATGTTTGATAACTAACTTTTTCAGGGTTGTCTGTTCTTTCTTCTTCTTATATATTGTTTTGTGTTTTATTGATACTTTTTAATGTTTTTTGTTTTGCATATTCACATACGGTACGTAACTAAATGTTTAGATATCCTCACCTCTTGCATTCAATGACTTTGTACTTTACTACATACATGTAAGGGGACCTTCTTGACCAGACTGCCTTAATCTGTTATGGTACCCTTAATTCCATGAGTAATTATTTGCATCTTCTCTGTATTTCTGTTTTTCAGATTGTAAATGAATGACTTGTATACATGTATTGGAATTGGATAATTTGAACACGAACTGACATTTGCTTGATCATGACCGGTTAGCATGGCTTTTAACAAATGTAAACATGACAGGTTCTCTTATCCAACATTAATCCATTTCCAGTCTGTTTTCTTTCATCCACAGAAGCTTTATATCAGACTGGAATGATTGGATACATGAAGGAATGAGAGAGACTTGACTATCTAAACTTGCCGTGTGTCACTATTAATATGACTGATATTGATAGTGCTATCGGAGATCTGCTTGCTGGAAAAGCCCCAGATATTCCTCTTGACAGGTCAGTATGTGTGTGTGTAGGATTCTCACCAGGGCCCTCAGAAATCACTCAGTTTGGACCAAAGTCAAACATGGTCTTGCCAGAGAAGTCGTTTTGTCTGTGATACTGATATATATCTAGTCTGTAAATGTTCCTGTTTTGAAAGCACGCTATGAAGTACATTTAGGCCTACTATCTACTTGTAACAGTGATTAACTCATATCGTGCCAAGAACACTGTTCCGTGCATGCGCTGGCGTGCCACGCTCACATAATCGGGTTTCTGGTGGCTTGCCATGCACACATAAACTCTCATTCGCTCGCGTGCCATGTACACATTTTCGTGCATAAGTACACACGCTAATTGAACCTACCCTAAATTAACTTGGCACACAGGGGATTAGTGGCTGGCACAATAGGGATTAGCACTGTGGCACTGGGTGAATTGCATGGGGGCAGCTTTAGAGTTAACAAAGCATTAGATACTTTATTGTTGTTTTCTTACATTATATAGCTATAAATGTATGTGTGTCATGCCCAGTTTTGATAGACTTCATCATGAATGTTTTGTCGGGAGGGGTCTTTGGGTGACATGTGCCCCCCTGAAATCAAATTACAAAAGAAAAAGAGAAAGAAAGGAAGAGGGAAAAGTGAAAAACATGAACACAAGATGATGTCCACTTCCCACACCCTCACTCTAGTACTGGATCTAACTATATGTATGTCACTGACTTCATCAGGAGCAAGCAGTGAATTTCCTTGCCCAAGGCCACTTTGAATTACATGTAATGGTAATTTCAGGCAGTTTTATTGAAAGTGCAAATATCCAAGTCTAAAATATTAGACAATAACATTACACTGGAATGAAATTGTGGTCTTTTTCTGTAGGAACCCATTTATCAGATGTGTTTATCCAGGAGTAAAATTAGTTTTATGGTAGTTATAACTCAATTTGGTTAAAGTTAAATATAAAGGAATGGAGGTCATATGAATTGGGATGTATGCAGAAACTGGGTGTAACTTTCTTTTATTTCATTCTTTAAAGTTTCAAAATTCAAGTGCTGTGATTAATTTTACAGATATTAAGGCTTGGTAAATGTACTTTGAATATGTGATGATCAAGTACAATTTGGCTTATGAAAAGTTTTTGTAAATAACATATATTTTCATATATTAGCATGCCTTGAGATGGAAATAATGATTGTTGTTTTCTTTTCATCAACATATCAATTAAAAAGAAACTGAATTGTATGGTTTGTGATTTGAATACCATTGCCGTGACTGAACAAATACATGGCACTGGGTTAATCTGTGGTTTTTCTTTGTAAGGGGGAATATACAGCTTTCAATCTTCTTTGTTCTGCCTACACAAGTCATCAAGAGGTTACAGTATTTTGCACTCGGTATATTTTGATGAATAATCTCCAAACACTGAATTTAATCATATTTTATTTTTGTGATGATTTGCAAAGAGTAAAATAATAATACATTCTGAAGTTAATGGGCCATCATGTAAGAAAACTAATTCCAGATTTGATTACGGCAGTTAGGCCATTATTTTCATTTTCTATATTTAGTAGAATACGCATGAGTACATGTATATCTCGTGTCAACTGATGCAAGCTATGATTTCCATCAAAATTAAGCTGTTCAGGTTTGATCTTTAAGAGAGTGCTACAGTACATCATCAATGGCAAATTTGTAAATAGAATGTGTCAGTCGGGAATCAATTATTTCCAGGATATATAATTACATTTACATACACATAAGTTCATGTACATGTATTAAACACTTCATAAATTCTTAATAAAGATTTACTGAGTAAATCATTTTAACATCTAATGTATGAAGAAAAAAAATTACATAAAATTTAAAAGATAATAGTAATTTAGAACTTCTCTCCAAACGAACGGGCTTGAAAATGTCTTTTTGTAAGAAAATAACAACCGTTTGTTGTGGAATCAAATTTAGGGATTGTAGTCATTTTATTAAATAGTCTGATTTTCAGACCCTTGCACCGAATGGTTGTACATGTACATGTACGTTACATATGTATCTGCTGCGCAAAGATTCAATCAGTTTAATTTTGGCAATTACGAGATGTGGGCTATTGATGTAGACAAATGCTCATGTACCCTTTACAGCTCATGTTATGTATGTTATAGTTTATTACCAAAGAAGTCAGTCAGTCACTCAATAGTGTCTGACAGTGAAGTCTAGAAAGTAAACAGTTTTCCTTGCATAATTTGAATACTAGGACACTGCTAACGTTTAAATTTCACAGATAGTACATACATATGTGACATATTCATATTTCCTGCGAAGTTCTACAGAATTTGAAGTTGGCTGCAAATTTTATGTCCAAAGTTTGTTGAGGTAGTCAGCCAAATAACAAAATGTTAGGATATACATGTACATGTATTAAAGTTGGTTGCCTAAAACTGAATGCTAATAACTATTTCAAATTATTGTCTGTTTTATTAGGTACGATATATGCCGCAAGTCTTGTGACAATGCGAAGCCTACAGTACTTGGGTATAATACTATCATCATTGTTGCTGCGGTGATACTGGATGATGAAGGACGCATTGTACTCATTCAAGAAGCTAAGGAGTCCTGCAGAGGGAAGTGGTATCTTCCTGCTGGAAGGCTGGAGAAAGAGGAAACCTTGGAGGTAATCAACCACAGGACTTACTACAAATTACATCTTTGGTTTATAAAACCTCTCTTTAGATCTTTAGAGAAAATACAAGATTTTTTTTCTTTCTCAGAGCACTTTATGAGATTTATAAAGTCATATATTTGCTCTCCACAGACTCCACTTTATGTAATTTATTTTTCCTGATTGTATTGGATACCCTACTTGACCCTTGATCATAAATATAAAGGTTAATGATGCCTATACGGAGGTATATTGAGCTACATTTTCTGTGAAATATAATAAGTCAAAGAAAGAGATATAAAGTATAAACAGAGGTCCTCATGTTTGTCAACGTGTATGGTGGGAAATTTCAAAGGAAACCAAATTATCATAATGCATGAATGGCCATGACCGTCATGGCGAGTATAAACAATGCGTTTGTGACCCTTTTTGCAAGATTGAGTTTCAAGCTACTGAACTGTGACTACTCTGTGGCCATTCCACTGTATTATAGAAGTTAAACATTCTTGCATTTATGGTATGATGGCAAATTGTAGATTGAACCTTGTTGAAAATTATTCAAGAAATCATCATCCAAAATTGTTTAACTTCATAATCATGTAGCCTACAGTGTAGATTGCATATCATAGTCAAATGTAGCCCAGGTACATGTACATACGGTACGTTTGTATATTTTTATATGAATTTTCACATATGTTCATGTAGTTTTGTTATTGATATTAGCTTGACTACATCTGATATCAAATAGCTTTATAATAAGTAGATTGATTTTCATTTCCTTGCATTGGAGAAACTAAATGTATGATTAATTTTAATTTATAGAATAATATCCAAGGCTCATTGTTTAGACTGCAGATGATTTCAAGACCGGGAAAGAAAACGGGGGGGGGGGGGGGGGGGGGGGAATAATAATGATAATAATAATTGTTTAAACAAATCTCTTATCTGAACAACATTATAGTCTCTAAGCGAGATGGGGTAACAAATATTTCTCAAATTTAGAATTAAAATGCAAGAAAAAAAATTCTCATTCTTCGAAGGCCCCCTTTAATCCCGCCAGGGGCTTTGCCCCCCGGAACCCAATTTAATCTTCCTCCTTTCGGGGAATTTCCCTGTCTCATCCAAGTCTTTTGTGTTTCTTTGTAGATGGGAGTGAAGAGAGAAGTAAAGGAAGAAGCAGGATTTGATTTTGAGCCAACTAATATTGTAAAAGTGGAGAGTTCGTTGCTTGCAGGCTACTGGATAAGATTTACTTTTACTGGCAATATCATTGGTAAGTTTTTGATATTGTTATACTAGATAACAGACTGAAAATACACAGAGCTTTGAAAGTAAGAGAGACTATTAAACTAAAATCTTTGAAGACTACAGTATGTTTGAGATAACTTTGATCATACCAGTTTAATATGCATCATCAACTGGTGAAGTATGCTATCTTTCATTGCTATGGACTAGTTCTTAAAGATCATAGGCTAGACTCGGTGTAATTTGAAGACTAGTTTTTATATGCTGAAAGCTTCTAAATAGTAATGTTGTGATGATAGTCATATTTCATGGATGGTATTAATTTTGCTTCATGTTTCATACAACAATAAGAAGTTATAATAATTGAGCGGCAAGCGACTTCTTAATTATCAATACTACACCTTTGTTACAGTATAGAATCTATCACAGTAGTAATTCATCCAGTTTAGAAAATGATCTTGAGACATCTAATATGAGCATAATACGCTGTTTGCAGGTCAAGTATTTGGTTGTATTTTTGTTTTTTTATCATATTAGGAGGAACTCTGAAGACTGAGAAAGAAGCTGATTCAGAATCACTCCAAGCAAGATGGTGCTCTATGAATGATATCGCTAACCTGAGATTAAGGTCAGTTTGACATCAGTATCTAATAAATATAGGTGTTAAAAATGTTACAGCTTTGTTACATAACTAATGGAACCGATAACGAATGGAGGGGGTTACAATATTTAGCAATATTCTAGCTCTTTCTATTAAGGCTGCGATGGGTAGTCGAATGCTCGAGTACCTGCACGGTTGACAACTACTCGGGTACGATTTCTCGTACCCGAATATTTGGCCGGAAAAAAACAAACAAACAAACAAAACTGTCCAGGCCCACGCTTAACCGTGCCAGGGAGAGCGGCGGCCGCTGGCATGGTACCGTCGGTAAACATGTTTCCCAACTCAAGCACAGTCAAACTCACCACTCAGAAACTGGGACCAGATGTCCGGATTTCTGTTTGGACTCGGAGGACAATGGATTATTCTGCCATCTTTGGTTTTTAAAACAGCATTGTTTACTGTTATTGTTATTATTAAATCGGCGTCTTCAACTGCAACTCGAAGTAAAATTGCATGCGTTTTCGGCGATACTGGGATACTGCACCAGTGGTATGGTGGTGGCAAAAAAAGGAAAAAAAGGAAAATAAAAAAATAAATAAATAAAAATAAAAATCAAAAAAAATCAAAAAAAATCAAAAAAAACATGGCGTCCGAATATTTGAGTATTCCCTTGTAAGCATGGGAGTGTACTCGGGTACCTCATTACACTGTTGTGCACAGCCTTACTTTCTATCGAATTAATGCGTCAGATTTCTTTCTTTGTGATGTCGATTTCAAAGAAAAAATTACAAAGAATGACTGAAATTCTGCATGTTAACATGTCTCTATTGCTAATGTGTTTTGCAGGGCATGAGATAGATGAATGTTGACATGTTTTCATTCTTTGTTTGTCATGCTACAGAGCAAGAGATATCCTACCAGTGATCGAGCTTACCCAGATGTATGACCAAAGCTCACCTACAGAGAGACATCCATGCATCATGCCAGCACTCAATCCTCATAAACACATGTGTATGAGGATCATGCTTGTTAGACAGAAACAGTAAGTATACCCCTCCCCTCTCCTCCCCACCCCCAATGCTAATGGCAAAAAAGAAGAGAGAGAGAGAGAGGGAGAGGAGAGAAGACAGCTTTGTTCTCTCACAATTCACCCTCACAGTTAAGACTGATTACACCCCATGACACCCATGTTACATCAAGTGATATGGGCCGTGGTCATTATGTTCAAGATAAAATAAGAAAGTATTATAATTTCTTTGTGCATTTGTTATCCATACTTGCTTGACTATAATTTAACACATCACAACAAGGAATTCTTTAATATCTCAATGCACGAATTGCTAAATCATCAATCATTGTTTGATAGGTTATGCATTCCTTAATGAGAATGGACTATATTTGAACCATGATGGTGTCTATCTTAGAGATCTTTTGTTAAGGGTGATTACTCATGGGTATCCATTGTGAATCCTTCTATTGTGCAGTCATTTGCTTTAGTTACCGAGTCGTGTAAATCAGTTGCAACTAAAATTAGTCTTAACCTTTTGACTACTGAATCGTCAAATGATGGTAGGCTAAGTACATGTATAATGTGGTTCATGTAGGCAATGAGTTAATCATATACTTACACTGTACTCGTAAAGCTTTTTATTGTGTTAAAATGAGGCTTTGTTAAAATTTGTTTAAATGAGGATTTATTTGTTGTGAGCAAGCACCATAAGCCATTTCACAGCTTGTTGACATTATTCCCTCAAATGCTGGTAAATGCATTTTGAATATTTTTTATGCCTCCGCCACCGAAGGTGGTGCCGGAGGCATCATGTTTTCGGGTTGTCCGTCCGTACGTCCGTACGTCCGTCCCGTTTGACCGTTATCACAATATCTCAAGAACCATTTAAGATTTAAACTTAAGACTCGGGAATAGTATTTATCACCATAGGAAGACGATCTGATTAGATTTTGGAGTACGTAGGTCAAAGGTCACAGGTCACAGAGGTCAACTTATGAAATTCCTTGTATTGAGTTTGTTAGCGCGATATCTCAAGAACCATTTGAGATTTAAACTTCAAACTTAAGGATAGTATGTATCACCATAGGAAGACGATCTGATTAGATTTTGGAGCACGTATGTCAAAGGTCAAGGGTCACAGAGGTCAACTTATGAAATTTCCATACATTGAGATTGTTATCATGATATCTCAAGAACCACTGGAGATTTAAACTTCAAACTTAGTGATAGTGTGTATCACTATAGGAAAACAATCTGATTACATTTTGGAGCACGTAGGTCAAAGGTCAAAGGTCACAGGGCTCATTATGTATGCAAAAACAGCTTGTGATCGCGTTATCTGAAGAACCGATTGATGGATTCCTGCCAAACTTTGGTCATGTATGTATCTTGCAAAGCCAATGAACTGATTAGATTTTGGGGTCACGAGGTCAAAGGTCACAGCGCACATTGTGTATGCAAAAACAGCTCGTGATCGCCTTATCTCAAGAACCGATTGATGGATTCCTGCCAAACTTAGGTCATGTATGTTACTTGCAGAGCTGATGAACTGATTAGATTTTGGGGTCATGAGGTAAAGGTCAAGGTCATGCGGCTCATTATGTATGCAAAAATAGCTTGTGATCGTATTATCATTAGAACAGATTGATGGATTCCTGCCAAACTTAGATCATTTATGTATCTTGCAGAGCCAATGAATGGTTCATAAGATCAAAGGTCATGGGCTCATTATGTATGCAAAAATAGCTTGTGGACGCATTCTCATTAGAACTGACAGATGGATTACTATTTAACTCAGGAAATCTTGCAGAGCCAATGAACTGAGTAGATTTTAGGGTCATGAGGTCAAAGATCAAAGGGTCATATATGTATATGAGAAATTGCTTGTAATCACGATATTCTGAGAACATGTTAGTGGATTACAATTGAACTTGAATTTGAAAAATTTCTTCCGTTTCGGTTTGTAAAATTGCTCTATGACGGAGGCATCATTTTCGACTGCGCGCAGTCGAATTCCATCTAGTTTAAATTTAGATTCAACTTTGTTTTCCTTTAGATAGTATTTTTTTTTTATTCTCTTTTTTTTTTGCTTTGTGTATTTTTGGTCAAAAGTGTGTGGTCAATCACTGATTTTTTAGTTTTTGTCTATCCTTCCCATCATTTCTTTATTGTGATATCCCAAGAATCATTGGGAATGGTGAACTACAAACTTGATGACAGTATTCGTAATTATAGAAAGGTGACCTAGCCTGGATTCAGACTCTTTAGTTTGAATGCCTTATTTGGTGCAAGGTCACTGGGATCTATTTATGATAAGTTCATATGTTGATACTGGTATTTTGATAATAATATTAAATAATAAGGAGTGGGTTTATATGATGCCTTTTTAAAAGGAATCAAGGTGCTGTCCCTTAGTCTAAGGATGAATTAAGAACTTTAGAGGTATGTTGTCAGATGAAGCCAAGTAAAGTTCTATTTCTCAGAAATGAAGAGAGTTGTTCCATATGCGTAGGGAAGTGGATTTAAAGGATTTGAAGCCAGCCTGTTTTTATAATTTTGGAATAAGAAAGTTATAATTTGCTAAATTTTCAAGTATTTTATCATTTTTACAATGAGATGCCAGTAAAAGGCATTATTTGTATTTATTTTCCTTATCCAGGAATTCTTTTGATGTACTACTCTGCACTCAGGATTCACTTCATTTTCCTATTATCAGAGATGGATGGCAGGCAGAGGATTCATTACATAGACTAGAAAAGGTAAGATACAGTATGATTGAGGGATAGAGGCCTAAAAGTGATTATCACTCTGTGTGATGTTTTTTGTTTATGTACACTACTATTACAAAGAGATATACATGTATACCAGCCACCAGCTTTGTACATATTCATAATACAAATTATTGATCAAGCCTATGGATTACCTAGTGTACAGAATGCTCCCAGCTTAGAGGGAGAAAAGAAACTATAATTCTTTGTGAATTCATTTTCATAAGAAATGGTTTACCTTTAATAATGTTTCTGTTAATGCTAAAATTCTAGACTGTCAATCCTGCTTTGGACTAATGTACATTCATAACCTTGTAAATGGCTTGCCAAGGATTGACAGTTATCATTCCAATGATCAAAAGCACACAGTATTTACCATTATTGTGTATTGCCTATACAACTTGGAGACACCTGACTGACTCCTATTCCACTCCATTCTTTCTCTCCAGGAGGCATTTAAAGGGAAGAACATGTACGGCTCTCATTATATTGTATGTATAGAGCATGTAGGGAGCCCTCATGGTTCAGCTGATGGTGTATGTCTCAACCTTCTTACCATGACTGAAGTAGATAGAGAACTCAACAATCCTCACTATATCTGGCATCCTATCTCAAGTAATGATCTCAAGAGACAACTCGCTAGTAGGACCAGACATGGTATGAGTGTATTATGCCCGTAACACAATGAAAGTATTTTTGAAAATGTCCTCCACGTTATATTCCATTTGTGTACTTTCAAATATTTTGAAATTGATGAAGAGACATGTAATTATTCTGTATTCAGATTATAAAACATTATTGTTATGTTTCTGTGCTGCCATGCTCTCTCTTGTAGCAATACATATGCATTTGTGGTAGAATTTTTTTTCTCAACACTCTTGATAAATTTGATAATTCCAATATTCCCATTATATGAAATAGGGCATTTAATGTAAGCGAATATCCTATTGGCTGAAAATGTGTCTAATGACTCTAAAAAATATGTTGTACATGTATACTTGTGCACAAGCATGCAACATTAATAACAACCTTTTTTGCATTCCGAACATGTACAAAAGTGAATTAGAGTGTGTACCCATTGTTTGTATTGTCTTAGATGTGTGTGTATGAACCAAAGGCAACCAGAATGTAATTCAAGGGAACAAGACATGAGATTGCAAATACCCTTAATTTTATGTAACATATATTGCATCTATTTCACTGTTCAATACAACATATATTCACCTCCAAATTCAGGATTCCCCTTATGCCATTACTCAGAAAATGCTGAATTTGTTGGTTGATATATTATTTTACAGCAACATAGCATGCAACATTTTTATAAAGTGCTTAAAATTCCAAAATATTGCCCCATGCAGCACCCTGCTTCATAATTGTCTTTTTTACCAACTCTTGTTTGGAAACAAGCTTCGGTTTCCAGTCCTGTCTTTTCACACTTATCCTTGTGCAAAGCAGAAGCAAATTCAACCTCATTGTATGTGGGGAATTCAAATGAAACGTTTGAAATTTATGTCCACAGCTTTTTAAAGGAAGACATTCAGACATAAAAAACCCTGTAAAAACAAAAATTGATTCCAGAAGTTTCCTAATGCTGCACCTCAACTTAACATTTGAGGAAATCAGAGTAAATTTAGATTGGTTTGTGTCATGTCTGCAAGCATATAGAGGGAACATTACTTGCCCCAGAACAATTGATACCTGTTACAACACACAAACATTGCTCAACATTGTAGTATGGTCATTTTTCATTTCATTTTATTTCATTCGTCATATAAAAACATACATGATTATAACATTGATATTTACAGATAAGTAAAGAACATACAAATAACATAACAAAAGATAAACATAAAATACAAATATATATACGAATGAGGAACCAGCAAGAAAGAACAATTAAGTCTTGTGTGGTGCTGGTCCCTAGCAACATAATAAAGAATTTTAACCTACAACAACACCTTACACTTAACAACTAACACCTAACATCTAACACCTGATTGCATATATATAAAAACTAATAAAATTCTATTCACAAAAACGTAATTGTTTGTATCTCTTTTTAAATGTATTCAGAGTTGGGCTTGCTTTAACATTAGGAGGTAACTCATTCCATAAAATTGGTCCTTTAAAGAAAATTGAATTTTTAGAGACAGAAGTTTTGATGGTGTACAAAGGCACAGTAGACGGTCACTACCCAATGTGATGACTAATCTCCTATTTTATGTAACCTGTTAAAGATGTACCCATGTGAGCAGGTATGCCAGTACATTACTCTTATCAAAGCAAAGCACAAACCTAATAATGTATTCATAAATTCATACCTCTAGTCTATAATCAATGTAATATGTCAAATACATGCAGACCTGCCAAGTGTCCAGCTTTGTGCGGGACAATCTCGCATTCTGGAAGAAAAAAATCCTGAAAATGTGGGATATTTGATCTGATGTTTGATCTATTTCTATAGTCATTAATCAGTCAAACAAATAATTTTAACCAGTACTGTACACTACTTTTAAATGAACAACTCAAAATGTAATTTCATGCTGTAATTCATGTTGTGTTACGATTCAGCAATGTTCTTATCTTCTCCTCAAGTTGTGATGTGTTGTGAAATTAAGAGGACTGTGGTGATAGTTGTGTTGAGAGATGTAGATGTTCTACAAACAATATTTGCTGCCATTGCCATCAACCAAATAATTCCATACTAGTGGCAAGTCTTTCCCTTATCGGTCTTTCCCATGTATTCATATCAATATAACTAAAATAAATTAGTTTAAATGAACTTATGTATATTTGGTGCTGTTGTTGTATATTTTAGATTTTTTGTTTGTTTTAATATATACTTATCTCAGTACTTTTGAGAATGAATTTGTACAAATGTGTTGATTTAGCTTTGTGTCTCATTGTATCTATCAGGGAATGAAAGATAAAGGTGTATCTTTTTCTGTATAGCTGATTTTATCTCATTTGCATACATGTATATAGTAAAGTTTAGTTAATTTATTACTATTTATTAAGCTGTCAGTGTATGTGTACAATTGATTGAAACAGCTGCTTAATAACTAATGATAACTATCTTGATTCTGCTCAATTTAAACTTGTTATGACAAGAAACATACTTTTCACTTACATGAAATAAAAACACATTTAGAATAGGTGTAATGTCATACTTATCTTGTCCTCATTTAAGTCGTAATAAAGTGATTTTTTTCTTCTAAATTCATTGTCCATTCAATTGATACCTAGGCCTTACAGAGAAGGAAAATGCTTTCATTAGTTTCTTGAATTCTTTCAATAATAAGCTCATCAAACTTTCTCCTGCATATTTTGTTTCCGTGGATCTAGTTTCAAGTAGAATATGGTAATACAGATGTATTCACTTTTTTTTTATTTCTGTTGCCATCATTTTTGTGTGAAGTTTGTACAGGATGAGTGACATAAAATAGATGATAAATTTTGTTAATTTATTATTATTATTTCGGTAGTTGTAGTGTAGTGGTCACATTTTATTTGATTCGTGCCCAGAAAAGTCCTTTCCAACGGGAAAAAAACACATATCTTTTATGTCATTTATTCTGGATGCAGAGAACTCTCATTATGTAACATTTCAACAAAAGAACAAATCAGTGTTGCATTTTATGATGTGTGTAGATATTGGCCCGAATTCACAAAGGAGGTTTGTCGACAAACCTTTGTTTTCGTGCGTCATATGATGCGTATTGACGCGTTTTTACGAACCAGGTTTGTAAAAAACGCGTAAAAACGTGTCATATGACGTACATACCTCGGTTTGTCGACAAACCTCCTTTGTGAATTCGGGCCAATGAGTTATAAGTCAAACAGTACTAGATCCTAAATACATGTACTGCCATATTATTAATTTAGTTGCAAGTGTTATTTTTAAAAGCTCTATATTTGTAGATAAAAAAATGAAATCCTGTATAGACAGAGTACTGTTTGTGCAGATGTTGTAATGAGCTCTGATAGCTAGGATGTATGATGCAAAATATTTTTAATTGTATTATTGAGATTGCACATAACATTGTTATTAATAATCAAGTACTGCATTCATAACATGCAGTCTAATCTAAATGTTATTTGTTTACATCTTTAAATCTTAATACACTAAAGACAAAGTGCATTTCACATAGAACTGTTTGAGACTGGAATGTTTTAATTATATATACAATGATACAATCCCATAATTTCATTTGTAGTGATAAGGTGCTTGTCACTTATTGACAATTTGGTGGTACGAGTATATATATAATAACAAAAGCGATACCAATAAAATCAGTCTTCGTATAAATTTTGTGGAGCTTAACTATTTATGCTAATCAACCTTCAGCACAATTTTCTTGGATCAATGTATTAATTGATCACAATCATTCATCATCATCATCACATAGTTGGTATATGGCCAGACTCCTTCCATTAAAGGGGTAGTCCGCTCTGATATTAAGTTGGTTTTTATAGAAGCAGAAATACAAGAGGGAACAAGGGGTTATTATAGTGAAAGTTTGAGCAAATTCTGATTAAAAATAAGAGTATATTTAATTTTTGAAGTTGCTATCAATCAAACAGAAATTTGCAACTCTGTGACGTATCTTGTGCTCGCCTCCCAATTGCTCTCTACTGAAAAATCAAGAATATCTATTTCCCTCAATAAAATTTTCAATCATCCATGCACCCTAAATATTATTGTTGCCAATATGTTTCTATACAAACACTGTAAGGAAAAAATCTAAATGTCATCAATAATGAAGAAAATAAAAGCTTATGAAAATTGTATTATTTAGCATGTAGGCGGCCTAAAATCATACACTTCCTAGGGAATATATTGCTCTTGGGATGAATTCCCATGGCTTAATTTGCTCAGTTCAAATGATATGTTTTACTGAAGATAATTGTGTGTAGAGATTATATGGATTAAAAATGAGGTAATAGATTCCTAACAGAATTACCCCTATCGTTGTGTTAATGAGTATTTTTTGGAATCGAGTGTGTTTGGTCAACTTTGATGTAGGGTGTTTTTGTTGAGCTTTATACCATGATCAGCAGTCATTGAGGTGTATTACCTTGAGGTGATGGATTTGGTAGTGGAATGAATAATGAGATGAAAGCTAGGGCAAATGTGAGAGGTGCATATGACCAGAGTTTTCAGGAAGGGGTGGGGAAGCTAGATTATCTATGGCTGGCAAAATTGATATGGGATGCCAATATGATGATGTCTATTATTTTGATTATTATTCATTGTTACACAATGTAGCAGTTCAGACTTTGCATATTGAAAAGTAACACTAACATTTCCCTTGAGTACACCAACAACATGGTGGCCTGTACTTCAACAGAAGAAGAAGAGTATAGCCATGATAATTTTTCCCACAGCTATTAATTTTTGTTGTGTTAATTTTGCTTCTTTTCTGTTTTCTTGTACGCTGGATGAAATAGGTCTGTTAATATGAGTTCATGAGAGAATTGTGGCCTATATTGATCAATTTATCACGATTATACCATTTCTATATGTTGTGATACACAACTTTTTTTTTTCTAAATTGAAAAATTAAATAAATTCTACAAACACAGCTATTCGTATAAAGCAAGAGATATAGAGTACCGAAGCTGTAACCAATGGGAACTCAGTGTTATATCAGGGATATGTGAGTTTAACTCACATATCCCTGGTTATATGCTCTGGCTCCTAACCAATTATAGGAGCCAGAGCATTATAATAACACTGAGTTCCCATATTGGACATATATTTATTCGGATGGTCATATCTTGGCCAATACTTAACATATTCAATTGGTTTTCGACATTTGGACATTATTTTTGATGCTCTTTCGGAAAATGAAGAAAAAGTTGAGAAATTCTAAAATTAGATTTTTGATGACGTCACACTTCACCACTCTATATAATAGTCTGCCTAATAATCACAATGACGTCATCATATCATACAAGTGGACAACGTGCGAAAACTGTGACAATCGACCGTGAGGCGTGATTCTCTACAAAATATTCCAAGTTTCCAGTAAGTGTATTCATTCAATTTCTTAGCAATGTACGATTTTGTGATCATTATAAACCTATCTAAAATTCCAATTGCTGCTGATTGTCTTCTTAGCATTGGTCTTTCAGATATTTTGAGCGACGGTACATGCGGTACTGAATGATGCTTCGGTCCCATATCATTGTTCTAGGTGTAGGCACAGTAGTTGTGCATTTGCCACCCATTGGTAGGCAAATTCATGCACAAAAATATATTCAAAAAATTGACTTGAAAACACATCAGACAATTAGTCTGAACCGAGTCAGGAGCAAATTTGAAGAAATTATATTTTTTAATGTTGTAAAACCAAAGATATAAGAAGAAAACTGACCAAGTATCTGTACTAAAAATCGTACATGTAAAATTGGTCGTATATACATTCGACAGCTGAAAATGACGCGCACGGTTGCATTACGTGCGTTCTCGAATCCGAAATCATACTTCACACACACACTCTCGCCATACCGCGAATGGTCCGTCATGGGGAGCTAGCCGGCTGAGAGTTTGCAGCGATACCAACGCAGCTTCGGAGCTCCGCAGAGCGCCATTTTCGCGAAAGGTTCGCGTGGGAAGGCAGCGGCCTAGCTTTTTGCCCAAACAACGCTAGATCGGCTGCTGGCAAAATGAAAATAACGACGATCGAGAACATCGTCGGTTTCTTAACTTTTCAGTGAGATAATTCTGAATTCTAATTGAGACTATATAATAAATTAAATCGACAAAGAAACCTCGGTAGAACTCTTATAACTATACAAAAGCTTGTTTATTTCTTCATTTGACATTTTGTTTTCGACCATTTTTTCGTGCGCGAGTCAATGCAAACTATGTATTACCAAACTTTCAACACGCAAGGAACGGGGAACACTCGCGGACCTCGTATCAAATTCGTTGCAAAAAAAAAATTCAAGTGTGATTTTGAAGCAGTGTAGAATATTGGCGCTGCAATGCGCAGAAATATACTTGAAAGAAACTTAATAAATCATACCTGAATTTTCAGAAAATCGTATTTGTATTAGTGTACCTAGATGTGACTTGTTTATAACTCAGATTTTATGAAGATTTGTCGGGAAAAAATGTCAATTTTTTCCGTTTGGTGGTCATTTCTAGGCTAATATTTAAAAAGTTACTTCAGTAATGGGCCCGATGTTTCTCTTATCACACTCGCATGTTATTTCTACATAGATTAAACATAGGATGGTTAAGGGTAAGACCGGATAACATTATAAAAAAGATATATCCTTCCAACCTCCCATATCCAAGTTTTGGGCTGATTATTGCCGACCCACCGCAGCAAGGCCATTCAGATTTTCGTACGGGCGCAAAGCGCCCTCTAGTGCCCCATGAATGTGCCTACCATTGGCATGATTAACATTTAATTTTAAATGAAGATTCGATTTGTAATTGATCCATAAATGTGTTCCTACATTAATCTTATATTATTCTTGTTATTTTAAAGAGTAATTTTGTAAATAATCTCATCCGCGCGTTGGCGATGCAATAAACGTATTCTGCGATGATGCTCCTTGTTGATGCATTTCACACTTTGCACAGAGACTTTCACGTTTATGAACAATAAATAAAGGACAACCCATAATAAAAGTAGAGGGTGAACTGGGGGTAGATCTATTTTATTACGTGCGATCTGTTTCGCATTGCCAGCGGGCGGATCGGACACCCTACACCCGCAGGGCGCCAAAGAAAAAAAACCTGCTGGTCCGAGAATGAGGATCGTCCTCATAAACGAGGATATCCTCATAAACGCGGACAAAATGCGTCCTCATAAACAAGGATCGTCTGCATTTTCGCAGACGTTTTTTTTCATCGGCACTCTGCGGGTCTCGGGTTACCGAACCGCCCGCTCGCAATGCCAAATTTGGATTCCCCAGGGGAAAATAACCCTAGTTGACCGTCTACTTTTATGGGTTGTCCGTCTTCCCAAGGATTTATTGCTCATAATGTGAAGGTCTCTGTACAAAGTCAACGTAAAATGCATCAAGAAAATCATCCTGGAATTTGTTTTTTGCATCGCCGATGTGCCGATCAAAAATATGGAACATCTGCTTTTTTGCAGACGATCCTTGTTTTTGAGGACGCATTGGTCCGCGTTTACAAAGACGATCTTCGTTTATGAAGATGATCCTTATTCTCGGACCAGCGCCCCTACTGAAAATTGGCGGGCGTTAGGTGCAAAAGGGCATCGGCACCCAACAAGAGCTCTGCCAAATCAGCAAAGTAAAGTCATTCCCATGATTTTTTGTGGCAAAATAACTCCTTTTATTGAAATTACACGCAGTTCAGGATTCCTGACATGACATGACGTTGTCAAATGAAAGTGCTGGAAATAGACCATTTGTAAATTGCCACCTGCTTTTTTTCTTCATCTGAAACTGATAAAGATTAATGTTGCATGTACTCTATCGAGTTGCACGTTTCGTGTGACACTCAGCGTCA
Organism: Strongylocentrotus droebachiensis; assembly: GCA_035222895.1. Classification (NCBI taxonomy): domain Eukaryota; kingdom Metazoa; phylum Echinodermata; class Echinoidea; order Camarodonta; family Strongylocentrotidae; genus Strongylocentrotus; species Strongylocentrotus droebachiensis. Next base: position 140,242 of record JAVYIG010003228.1, on the reverse strand, counting down.
GTCACAATTATTTTAACGTCCATCACATATTCACATGTACTTCTAAGTTCTAGGACAGATCTTCTGGGATATTAGGAGCAGAAATCAGGCCATCAGGGGAAACGTAAATAATGATTTTTCATTTATTCCTTTGAATTCCTCTAGAATAACATGGCCAAAAGTTTACGAAGCAAGAGTAGGCGTAAGCTGAAGGCAGTCAAACGAAAGAGGAATGCCCCCAAGGAGCTGATCAGACTGAAAAAGTGCTTGAAGTTGGAAGGATATGATAAGGAGGATCCTTCCAAAAGAAGATATAAATGTAAGCTTGTACTGTTGACGGTTTGCTTTTTCTTCATTTTAAGAAATATTTCCACAGCAGTTCTTTTTGCTTTATCATTATTTATAAATAATGCTCAATAGTATGAAATTTCTTGTACCATCATTTCTCTTTCTAACATCTTGGTTTCTTTCAGTATGTTGTGATAATTGAAATATAATTGAAATATAAAAGAAACTGTTTAAGATAGTATGAATTCATTTGTTGAGAGATTTACAGTAGGCCTATTGTTAAGAATGATAGGTTTAGGAGTACTGTCAATGTATCATATATTATTATTATTCTTGTTTGTTATTAGTTGATGACATAAAGGAGTTGATCACCAAACCTGATGTGAACCAAGCCACAGGGAAAGACTATGATGTGCGTTACTTACCTGGCGCTGACGTGAAGATGGTCACAGAGGTCAAGAAGAAAAGAAGAAGAAGAAGGAGAGGAAAAGAGAGTGATGATGATGAAGAGGAAGAAAAGATGGCTGATGCTACTGCAGAAGAAGATACTCCTGAAGGTATTGATTGATAGTAGATATTACTAGAGTTCAAAAGGTGTTACAACAACGTAGCTCTTAGTTACCTTGGAGGGGAGCAGACAAGTCATGGAAATGGGTCAATGAAAAGTTAAACAAAAACAAAAGCAATTGTCAATTATTGACATGTTATTATCACTGTACATTGGGGTATTTTAATAGGTTTAATTAGTTGTATCAACATTGTGTAATGTCACATATCCCTCCTGTTTTTTGTACTCACAGAAATACTACATATTATATCAAATTATTTTGCAATTTCATGACTTTCTTTTAAATTTGGGGATAAAGAGAAAGAAGAAAAAAAAATCAAATATTCACAACTTTCTTTTCGTTTGCACAGTATGCATCAAACCAACGTTTCTCATGACTTTTTTATTCTGCTTTCAGCCAATCGGCTTATTACATAGGTGTGCTTGTAAATATGCATTTTTTTTTTAGAAATTCCTAAAAATGTTTACAATTTTATTTGAAGTTTGATGTGAAATTTGTATTTATAGAAGAATTGCTGTATGAGTATGTTTTGGAATGAATTTTTTAAATGTCTCTTGAAATCATAAACTCTAATTTGATATGATATAAAGGGAAATTACAACTACTACTATGTAATAAATGTATCTCTCTCGCGCATTCACTCTTGCTACTCTCATTTTACCTTCCAAATTTTGATGTTGTCTAACCATCCCGCAGGACGTCTACCAACTCGACATTTCTCTTCAACTTTGCCTTTTGATAGTTGGTTAATTACATACATGTGAAACAAATTAAAACAGTCTTCTTCACTATACCCTGCCTCCAGCCCATTCTTCATTCATTTTGTTATGGGAAATTTTTATAGAATCATTGGAAGTCCTTGTCATTTGTTTGCAGTGTATGTGTAAGGTGTTCAGTGACCTTAGAATTTTGTTCTTTTTCTTTTTCTTACAGGCATGGCTGTTGACGCCAAATGGAATCTGGAAAAGCTTCAGAATGAGCATGGTAACTACCCTGTATGGATGAATAGTAGAAATATCAAGAAGATGCAAAATAAGAACTCTAAAGGGAAGATCTTGAGGAAAGGCACGAAGAAGCAAGCATGGTAGCCAGGCAGCCACCCTGCTCACCTCAGACTTCTATTTTAAACAGACTTTGAAAGCCCAACAAGGATCATGGAGGAAGAACATTTTTTGGACTGAGGCTTGCTCTACAATACTACAACCCTCAGGAGAGAGGGATAGCATACTATTCTCTGATTTGAAGCTCTATCAATGAATCCATGTCAAGTTCTGAGAATCGCTTGGATAAGATTTCCACTCTTTGATTGCTGGATTCTGTTGATTTTCTCAAAGTGTACTTTGATTATCAGAGGAGTTTGAAGAGTATTCGGTACTCAACTACTCACAACTCTTAAGGCAGCAACAAAGTGTGTCTTGTACATCCTCAACATTCTCAATGATCCAATTTCAACTAATTATAGGGAAAGTAAGAATTATATTGCTCAAGAACATCTTGCTTGTATATCAAGATGTGAATGGATAAAAATCTACCTCCTTAAACTTACCTTGTATTCTATGGGTAAATGTTTTGAGGAAACTGAAGAAAATAAAGGACATGATTCAGATTTGGGTTCCCTGCCCAACTGTTTCAATGCTGGCACGTACATGTTCATCATCTAGTCTACTCGCAATTCATGTCTCTCAACTTGTAATATCTCTTTCACAGAAGGAGTATTTGAATCTCATTATTAATGATATTGTTGCCCTTACCTTACATACAGAGCAAACTCTATTTTGGTGATTGGTTCATTTTCAGAGCAGGAATAGTTGGATATGGTCCACCTTATGATGAAAGATAATTAGTAATCTGCTTTTAAACAAGGCATGTCAAACCAGTGTCATGAATCGTGTCTCTTGTCTTTTTACAGTTAAGTCCATTTCCACGACTTCAAGATATATTAATGAGTATTTTAGCCATTCATGGGATGACTCATAGGACTGTTTGAGAATGAAGATATTTCATTCTCTTTTCCCTCTTTCATTTTTTTAAAACTTAAGTTACATGTATATTATTAGATATCATAATCACAGTGTACAAACTGCTAGTAGAATTTAACCCATACAAGTAAACCAAGTGCAGTAATTTGGTGTTGATTACTTTGTTTCATATTTATATTGGTGAGTGTAAAAAAAAATTGAATCATCAATACATGTCCTATTGGTCTAGACATGGTAGAAGAAAGTAGATACCTAGTCTGAAATTTAATCTTGAATATATAAAAGATTATCAGTTTCTGATTTAATGATATCTGAATATTAACCAAGAAATTATGAATTTCAAAGAGCTGTTCAAAAACACTTTTTACCCATGAGGTAATTTTAATATTTTAATATTTCTTTATCCTTACTTTCCTGGTCAAATATTGAATAAAGATTCATAAACATGATATTAAAAGTCTGGAGACAGAATAAACTATGAAAATCTGTTGAATAACATGACTTTTTTTAAAAGATTAGCCTCATTTGTATTGGTGAGGTATAAATGCACTCGTACATGTAATTAAAAAAATACATACATTTCAACTGATTGGTCTGTTTTCCTTTTACTTTGCGACAGTGAAAGTTTGTGTAGTGAAGTAAACATTTAAGATTCTACTAAAATTGTCATTAATTTTGAATAGTTTTTTGTTGTTGCAATGCCACTTATGGCTTCGTTGGAATCTGTACAAATGAAACGCCCAATTTTCCTGATGCCCTGCAAATGACAAAGTACTGTACATGTTTTTTTAATTTTTAATGCATTGTTGATTAAGTGCGAGAAGGTCAAAATATGTCAAGTGGAATAGTGAAACACTGAAAGGGAAAGACAGAAGCAATGGAAGAAAACAAAGAAATGAGCGAGAGAGGAGTCCAGAGAGAGAGGGGGGGGGGGGGGGGGGGTTATAATTGTGATCCGGCAATCAGTATACCCCAAAAAATGAATTTGAAGGAAAACCAGATGCTTTAATTTTGTCTTCTTTTGTTCTTCTTCTTCTTCTTCTTCTTCTTCTTCTTCTTCTTCTTCTTCTTCTTCTTCTTCTTCTTCTTCTTCTTCTTCTTCTTCTTCTTTCTTCTTCTTCTTCTCACCTCTTCTTCTTCTTCTTCTTCTTCTTCTTCTTCTTCTTCTTCTTCTTCTTCTCACCTCTTCTTCTTCTTTTACCTCTTATTCTTCTTTTTCTCTTTTTGATAAGAAAGTGGAATAATAGTTACTCAAAAATGATTTTACTCTGCATTATAGAGTGAACCCGATGTCGGTATATCACAACTATGCGCCATACCGGTCGAGTAATCAGACAATACTATCTGGCTTAGAGGAGGTCTGCCTTTCTTTAAAGTCGGGTTAACGACGCATACTATCGATGATGAGAATAAAAGAATCCAAGACGTTATTGATTGGCACACAGGATTGTTTCTCAATAACAAACTCAGTACAACATGGCTACTGCCACACAAACACGGGTATCATATCGTAGTTTGGGTCAAATTTATCACATTTGCTCTCTGGAAAAAAATTGACCAAGCAGGAACAACGTATTTGCAGCGTGCTAAGGAAACACCTTATTTTATCATGATAAATCTGACAGTTGAAGCTACAAGATAAGAAAACACTGTAAGTTGATTGAAATTACTTTGTCATATGCGTGTTTGTCTGCATATCAGTGTTACTTCACAATATATGGGTTGGTGGAAAAAAGCTAAATTGTCATGGCATATATGGAAATTTAAATTTAAATGCAATATGATTGCATATTTCATGTTTATTAAAATTATGTTTATATGATTGCATATTTCATGTTTATTAAATCATGAAAATCTCGATGTTTGCACTTACTTGCCATGGTTTCCGAAAGTGTCTCAAAGATATTAAAAATCAATCTCGTGAGTATTGAGGCGTCCAATAATTATATCTCATTAATTACGAATTATCCGATGACTTTTGTATAACCTAATAGTGACATTTGGGCGGAGATCACTAATGGTCCAACATTTATAGGTTGTATCTTTGCCTGGTATGTATTAGGCAAAACTGTATGAAATTATGGGTCCGTGGGGGGGGGGGGGGGCAAAGCTGCAGCTCCAACCGACTCCCCCATTCATAACTTTTAGAGAGCTCAGTTATCGAATTCTTTACACATTTAAGTTAAATAGTTTTTTTTTTTTTATTGTTCACAAAACAAAAATTCCAACGGGTCTAAGGGTACAAATTGGGATAATTGTCATTCATGTACTTGACTTTTACAAATAAAACTGCCAGAATAGTTTGATTCATGGTGTATTTATGATACATCCTTACAGTCATGTAGAAGTCGTTATCCATGCATTATTTTCTCTGCCATGTGTATATTCTTAAAATCTTTGTCATATTATATCATATTTCTCCACTTCTCCCCTCCCCTCCCCCTCTCCCCCTCTCCCCCCCCCCCCTCTCTCTCTCTCTCTCTCCCCTCTCTCTTTCTCCTTTTTTTCTTCATCTCTCCTGCTCTTTCTTCATCTCTCCTGCTCTTTTATCCATCTCCTTCAACTTCCTTTTACAATATTTAGGCCTTTTCTCAACTTCACCCAGAAAGGGTAATGCAAGATGAACCACAAGACACTTTCCGCTGATCCCATTGCTAGTAGAAGTGTTATGGAAACATCACAAGGCGTGGGAGCAGCTAAAGAAGATGATGCAGTAGCTATCAAGGGATACGCTAGAAAACCTGTTCCGGTCAAGTTCCCAAAATGTTGGGAGTTTATGACCCTCAATCAGAGACGAGAGAATGTCATTGATAAACACTCTATCTATGGAAATCCTTCAAATTTAACCGGGTAAGGATACTGTTTTAACATTACTAAGTTTGGATTAGGATCAGTTGTTTACGATTCGTATTCTTTTTAGCTTAACAACACAAAGTAAAAAGTCAAGACAATTCAATATTAGATTTCCTATATTTATTATGCAAGATTTCGAAATTATAAATGCACCGATATGAAACCTGCCAGAGATGGATATCGCAGTTATAAAGATTTCAATCATTTTCTATCTTCTTAATCATTATCATTCAAGTCAGATTTAATAACACTAAAACATAAAATAAATGTGAAAGAATGCCGAAAGAAATTATTCCACACTGAAATAACAAATCGACGGAAAATGTGAGTGAATGGAGAAGAGGATGAAGTTTTCTGGTTTTGGAATCGATAGGAATTATCTAAGTAGAATATTCAAGTAGGCCTATAAGGTATAATATAGAAAGGTCCTGAGTATTTAAGGCCCAGGAGAGCCCTGCATTGTAGACTTTCTGATCCATATCGGAAACCAGACTCGTGGTATCCAATCTCAACTAACAACACTATAGCTGTTGAAGATGAGTTAAAATAATGAAAGAAATGGCATGCTTGTGAAGAAAGGTTGTGTTATTATAGTCCTTCAAGAATGAAATAAAAATCACATTAAAAATACTTATTCTTTGTTATTGTGTGCAGACTGCCCATCCCTGGCCAGCGGAAAGCCATAGTGCGGGAATTATCAGACATAGCATGGCGGGAGGAAAGAGGATACATCAAGAAAGTGACTGGTTTTCCTCTCAGCGCGTGTGTTAATGGAATGAGGAATGAGACCAAACGAAGAGCACGCCATCTCTCGCCCATTAGACTACCAACTGCCAACACTATCTGTGACGAGTATAACTGGATGCACAATGGCGTCCATGGAAAGATGCTTCTATCCAATAAGAAATACAGACATATTTTGCAATCAAACCTAGCTGAAAGCCATGACGAAAAGCAGAAACTTCATTACTGTGAGGTGCTAGGTCAAAGGGTATGTGCAGACTGCATTGAGCACACCAACAGAAAAATGGCTATTGAATATCAACATGAAGCCTTTCCTGAAATTGAAGTTACAGCATCCAGATTGATAGCACCTAAACTCTCCAAACTGTTATCAGACAGACTGAAATCAGCTGTACCATTACCAGGGTCTAATCAACAAACAATGGAAGCTGGGTTGCTAGGCAACGCTCTGAGTCCACCTCCTTACAGGCAACCATCAGCTCTACGTAATCAACGTCGGGTAACTATCTACAGTGATGCAATGATCAATTCACTTCATCAAACTTTAAAACGAGATAGAAGGATGACAGCTGAGACACTTCACGATGTTCGAGAAATGAGACTTAAGAAAGGAAAACGTGCCACTTTGAGACAATTACCACTTGATAAACTTAATGAAGCTAATAAGGGTATGTAGCATTATACTGCATCATGTGTTGTTAATATTGTTGTGTACCTTATTAAATAACTGTTATGGTTCATGTTTGTACACAATTATTAGGATCGACATTTAATTTGTCGCAAAATTTAGAAATGATATGATACCAGCCAGTACTTGCTATTCGGCAGAGACGGAGACTAAGTCAAGCACTACTCTTAGAGGTAACTAATGAAATCATAAAGTAAAACATTTGTATGATTCATAGTTATACATGCTATTGAAATTAATTTGAGCCAATGAAATGCACTGTACAAACAAAATGGATTAAAACGGGAGCGTTGCTTAAAAGATTATCATGGATTTCATTGCTCATCTTTGTGATCTGGTTAGAAAATAAATATACGAATAACCTTTGGAAAGATATTTCGGCTAGGTATCGAACAGAGCCGTTAACCAAGGTCCTTGAACTAAAAAATATACTTGTTATTTCATTAGGGTGTTTTAAAATACTTAGTAATCTCTACAAATTAGGTGTCGTAAAATAAAAAGTAAAAATATTTTCTCTTAAAAAAGATAGATAAATTTGTTATTGTTGTTCCTTTACCATGTCTAGGTCCCTTTTTATTTCCCTCTCCCCTTCTCCCTCACTCTCTCTCTTTCTCTCTCTCTCTCTCTCTTGGTACAAACTGCCCATTCTCTTTAAATGTAACTATATGTCATTGTTCCCGCATTGTGTACATTTTCGTTGTTACTGGGGGTAGTTCATGATCATTGATTTCTGAATTCCCCTTCAAAACATGAACATAGTACTTTTATCATTCCATATATTATATGTCTGCATTTGATTGCACATGTTTATGTTTTAAAATTTGTGGAATAAAGTTGACATTAAATTAATCTGAATGTCTCAATGTGTCCAAGAGGGTCCTCAAATTTGTCAAAAGTTGGCACATAAAATGTTGGCGTGGGACACACGCGTGAAATTTAAGTTTCATGGGGAACATACTTCTTGGATCCGCCCATATTGTATAAACCCAAACACGTGATGACACATGATTACCAACTCCTGCTCTAAAATTGTGGAATCAACTACCAACATTTCTCTGAAACTAAAGATCTCTCAAATCTTCAAAGAATATCTTATAATTCACGTATTCCTTGTATAATGTCTTAGTAAGTGCTATCGAATATGTATATACAAAATTATTTGATAATCGTCAACATCATCATAATCATCACCATCATCATCATCATTACCAACTAACCTTGAGGTTTAATCGATCTGGGGACCAAGTAGTTGCTAACTGTAGGCTTCGTGAACAATTAGGCTAGCTGCAAATCAATATGCACGGTTTTGTAAATACTTGATAGTAATTGACAAACTCGGAAACATTTTAGTCCCGGCCCCCCCACTCAATGTTATTTAGGGTACGCATATGCTCGTTCCCTCTTTTTGAAAGCACCCCCTATCTGAGGACTGCCAATATTTCCGAACCCTCCTTTCGCGGGCATTTCGCGGGCTTTTCCTGCCTTGGAGACCCCCCTAAATCAGGAAAAATGCTCAATGTACCCCCCTAAATTCGGAATAATTTCTCAGGAAATCCAAAGAGATGAGAGAAAAAAAGAAAAACACCCCCTTTTAAAAGAAATCTCCGGGTGAAAAGTCAAATACACCCCTTATTTTACAATTCTCGGGCCGGACACGCATGCGGTCATTCCGACCTCTTAGTGGGGGGGCCGGGATTTTAGTTACCAACTAGGCTTAATAAAGAAAAATAAGTATGAGCCATGGTACTTATGTCATCTGACATTAACGATGACGGTTTCCCTGAGCGCTTATACAAAACGAAGAGTACGCCATCTCTCGCCCAATCCACTACCAACCGCCAATCCTATATTGACTGGATACCGAGTTAGGACAGTCATTATTTTTTATGGAAATGACCTCCCACCAATTGCAACAGAAAACTGTCCATATATCATAATTATGAACATGCACTTTATAACATTAAACAAAACAAAAACAACATAATTCTGAGAAGTTGAAAATGTTCAAGGACACTTTTCCATGTTCCACAAGCATCGACAGAAGATTCATGTAGATTGACAAACTCGGTCTCTGTTGGACACAATTGTATGTGACGAACATTCTTGTTGTTTCATAAACAATTTTGTGAACATACCAATGAAACTTTTATGAGCGTCGTGAAATCATTGGCAATGTATTAGTGATCCGTCCATCTGACATGTCTGGTTCAAATAAAGAATGATAATAACGTAGTCAGATTTCATCATTTTGTGGGGGAAGCAATAAATATAATAACTTTTAAATCGAATTAATACATACAATAACATGAAACCTATTAGCATACTTTCTTATAATTCATTATCCTCAATCCTTTTCTACAATACTGACACAAAATACCCCTCCCCATGTTCTCGAATTCCCTTTTGTAAACACTATTTCTTACTTGGGTATTTAGGTATAATCCTGGATGTGTGCGCATTATGTAATAACTACAACGAATCATCCCCCTACAGTAAGATTTTATAATAATAAATAATAATACACAACATTTTATTAGGCGCTTAATACGGGTGTTTCTAAGCGCACCATTGTCTGACTACTATAATAAACACACAAAATATATAATTTTGTTCTTTATTCAGTAAATCATGCATATATAATAATAAAAATAAAAATAAAAATGAGATCAAACATAGGGTCAGACATAAGATCAAACATAAGATCAATGAATGTGGCAAACATTACGAGTTGAGTCTTATTTTCCTGTGTTAAGACTCATTCATTTATACTTCATTTAACTTGAGGGGCTAAACGAATGCCATTCATTTTTATAAAGAAAAATGAAACAAATTAAATTAAAACTAGATTGAGCCTGGATTTATTTTGAGTCAAATTCTACTACATGCAAAGATAATTTCGGGGGTACATTCCGATTTAAGGACATAGGGACTGCAGCAATCGCGGTTACATGCTATAGAGAAAACAGTTCAATGTTATTATCATTATTAAGGGCAGGTTCTATCCCTCGCAAAAATCACCGCGCGTGTACCCCTAGCCAAATTTTAGACCCCTATTTGAGATTTTGAGACATTGTTATGTCTCTGAAAATGTGATAACTCCTTTTTGCTTGTCAGAGAGTGTTTTTTCTTCTTCTGTATGTAACATAATTATTGCCTCTGTACAAAATGAACTAATTGATTTTTGAATTGCTAATCAGCTGTGATATTTCGACATAATGCTCGCCCCTCCCCCTTCCGACAATGAACAAAGAATCTAGAGTCTTTGAATGTTTTTATAAACAGATAAATGGCGCCATACAAATGCTGTGAATCATCATCATCATCCAAAATATGGATTTGATTCATTCTCTATCAAGGTTTACAATATTAATCCATCCCCAACACACACAAGGAGGTATAACTATTCGTTTGTGATGCCATGAGAGTCGCTATTAGCGAAGGAAATATCCAATTCATGATATTTTAATGCGTACAGGATCGCAAAGACTTTCAAAGAATCATTTTAGAGCATTTCTAAAATCCTTGTATATACGTCGTCTTTGAAATACACGAACAGTACAACATTACACAAATCTGAAGTTAATTTTCAAAGGCAATATAATAGGGTAAAGTGGATTTTTCGAAAGTCTTTTCGATCTTGTTTTAATCTTTTCTATAAAACAAGAATGATGAATAGAGAGAGAAGTCCTGCTTTGACATGTTAGAGTGAACCGAATTCATTGGTGATGGAATTAAAACCATGCTTACACATAATTCAATTAAACCAATTACTCGGGCTGATACAACCTTACAACTATCGTGACCGTGTAAATCCATTTTTTCAAGAGTATTATATTTACAGTTTACTCTCATATTATTATGAAAGACGTAACTGGGGAATATCCCCTGGCCCTCGTTTTTCCTCTCACAATCATGTTCAACTTCCAATGAACCCGTGATAAATACATATTGTGAATACTACTCTGATCATCGTGGTTTCGACCAGTATAGAGGGATTGAGAATCTTTTCACCATCTAGACACTCATCTTTATGACTTCATACGACAGTCTGCATGTGTATAACGGTTTAATAAAGGATAGGTTCAATGATAAGATTAAGCATACCCATAGTCGGGTTCGTGTTTGTAACTTGACTGATTGTTTACATGTATATGTTCTCAGGTGTATGCCCTCCCTATCTATCCAATGTTTACTCTTTTCTTTAAAGCTCTAACATGCACACTGACTGCTGCGAAAGAGATAAGCAAAAGGAAGGTATACATTTGAGTAAGTTCAGTTGCTTTCTGTCTCCTACTTCTCCACACTCCTCTATGTATAGAATACAGGATGTTCTAGAGGATTCATTGAAAAGCTGATCTCGATTTCTGCCCGAGCACCGATTTCCTATAATAAGTATTATTTTGTATATGCCAGTAAGCTACTTGGATATTTGCGTACGTATCAATGCGATTAAGTAGCAGAGATAATCTTATTCCATCGTTTAAACTGTCAAAACTCTGAACATCCCCAACTGAAGGTCTCCTGATCCTAGACCGTATAGTCGGCGAGGAAGTGCTTCAATATGTAATTCTTTTCCCCGGGTATTGGCTTATTTACCCCGTCATAATATTTAACCAACTAAAATAAAAGCTTTCAAAAAAGAGAGAAACCCTGCAAAAGTGGTTACATCAGTCATTCTCTTTCAGAATATACGTGGCCCCCGTAAAGAGGTCATCAAGGATTATTGATAATACAGGACCTTTTTTTCTTCTCCTCCTGAGTGAAGGATTTACCTTGATCGCAATCACTCTTCGCATCTCACTATACTGAGCTGCTATACAACCGTGGTATACATACCACAGCTCAGAGCGGTACTTCACGATCCCATAGGGTCGCTAACAGGTAGCAAGAACTTTGTATTACCCCTACGATCTTGTGCAGCGAAACTGTTTGGAATACTACATCGCTGTTCTTACTGCAGGTTTAGCACGACCAAAAGGTAAATACATTCAAACTGTTCAATTTTAATTATGATTTGATAACGAGTTTTTCACCACACTAATATTCATTAAAATCCAATGAGTCTCGATGATAATGTTAGTAGCCTACCGTGGTGACAGTACATTATTTTGTATATATATGGATTGACGGTGTACACGCATCAATGATCCGCATTTATGACGGAGTGTAGGTAAATAGTACATTGTATAATAGAATTTTGAGAAGAGTGCCACAAATTGAATAGGAGCTCGTCTGGAAGGCTAAACCCAAGGTTCCGAGGCTGGATTCTATGTCATTTTTAATTTTACCTCGACATGTTATTGACCACGGATCACGAAGAATTAGACCGGGCCCTTCATGGACAAATTGATTGAACACATCAGTTTTTACGAGAAGACAAATATCGCGAATAACTTGAAGCAGTTGTACATGGTTTCTATTGAATGCTGATGTAAACAACTTTTTTATGTGGGAATTCTTTGGCAGCAATTTAAATGATAATTGAATTAGCTCCACTCCGAGGTAAGTGTACTAACGTCGTTCATATTCACACGTCGTTGAAGGGAGGGCGGGGCATGCATGGCACAGGACTTCGTGTATTATAAATACAACACATGTTGATAATGGAAATGCGATATTTAGTTTCGTTTATATCAATACAGATGCCTGGATAGTCTGTGTGTAGATTCAATTGATTTATTGTGTACTTACTGTATTTATGCACCGACTGCTTTAAATGGCAATATCCTCGCATAATATTCTGTTGCTAATAATACAGCTAATATGTGCACCGCAAATGAACGTATATTGTACTTCACATAACAATATACCACTACGTTTGCTAAAGCATATTTCAGAAAAATAAACCGGTTCGTTATGTTCTGTGATGACATGCATTGAATATACATTAGGAGAAATTATAGTAGTAGTAGGCCTAGTAGTAGAAGTGGTAGAAGTAGTCGTAGTAATAGTAGCAATCATAGTAGTAGTAGTAGTAGTAGTAGTAGTAGTAGTAGTAGTAGTAGTAGTAGTAGTAGTAGCAATCATAGTAGAAGTAGTAGCAGCAGCAGTAGTAGTATAGTAGTAGAATAAGTAGTAGTAGAAGTAGTAGTAGTAGAAGTAGTAGTAGTAGCAATCATAGTAGTAGCAATCATAGTAGTAGTAGTAGTAGTAGCAGTAGTACTACTACTAGTAGTAGTAGTAGTAGTAGTAGCAGTAGTACTACTACTACTAGTAGTAGTAGTAGTAGTAGTAGTAGTAGTAGTATGAGCAAGGATGTTACATCTAACCTCCTTGGTGTGAGTAAGAGTAAGAATATGAGTATCAGACGTCATTATCGTAGCTCTACTTTTACTTTTTCTTCTTCTTCTTCTTCTTCTACTGGTACAAGCACTATAATACTTCTACTGCTACTAATGAAATGCTGCTACTACTACTACAACTACTACAACAACTACTTCTACTACTACTACAACTACTACTACGACTTCTATTGCTATACTACTACTAATACTGCTAGTGCTACTAATAATAATAACAATAATAAAGATAATAAAAATTAAAAATAAATTATAATAATAATGATAATGATAATGATAATAATATAACTCCTATTTTTGCAGTTGATTTTGATACGTGTAAGCGACTCTCTCTAACTATATGCAACTACAACTTTGTACTGTTTGCGGAAGCAACAATGTTTATCATTACTTGGCAAGGGTTGAAGCAGGGACAAATCCCTGGTTGAAGTATACGATATTGGCATTGGTTATGATAATGACATTTCGGTGAACTTCATTGTCTTTTGTCCTTTCGTTAAGCCTGTTTAATTCACTCGATAGGGCGAAAAGGTGATTGTAAATGGGTTTCTATTTTATCAACGTCAAATTTAATTGATTTTTATGAAACTATATAGTCTGAGGCAAAGACCCTGTTCTAGATTCATTTATAATTCTGAGTCTTTCAACACCCTATACATGTAGTATTGCACAATATTCAACCACATGAAAATCAGGCATTGATTTCAGTTCGATTTGAAGAATTATTTGGATTATGCAGCATGAATATCATCATGGTCGTGTGTTTGTTTAATTACTTCCATTTCATTAAAAATATGGCTCGTGGAACTCAACCCGATCTTCATTTTAAAGCCAAACTCTTGTCTGTTCTGCTCTGGTGTTGAATGTTTAGAGTTAATGACTTAGGAAAAGTGAAGTGAAATAAATCACAATTGTATGCAAATTTTATTAGGTGTACATTACACAAGCCCAGAAGATCCTAAAGGGACACTGTAGCCTCTCCTTCTCAAACATAACATGCAAGACGGATGTTATCGGCTCACCTTCTTTCCAAATTTCAAGTACCACTCGTGCGTGGAATCGACTTTCCCCAAACATTGTTTGCCTGCAATTCATTAGTAACCTTCAAAACAAGATTCTGGGAAGCAACCCAAAAGGGGCAAGATAAGTACCTCCCTACAACTGCAAAGTGATTGGACTTACTTCCGAATGTACTAAATGCAATAAACACTCTTTCTTGAAAGATAACGTTCTTATTGGTCAACTATATATCCCTCTTGAAGATCAGAATAGATCCAGATACAGGTGTGTCATAACAGGAGAAAAGGTGAAGAGAGAATGTATTAACATGTAGAATGTATTACGTATACATATCAATCAATTTGAGGAATCTCTAGACACCAGCATACAATGGAAGTGAAAGAGAGGCAACAAATGGCGTATCCACGAGAGCATGCCCCCCCCCCCCGATTTCAGCCTCAGAACACATTTCACGGATTCTATTATCTTTTAAAGGAATGTGAGCCCCTGTTCGCATGGAAAGCGCTCGAGTTATCATGGGTACGTACCGGAATTCCCCTAGAGTGTGCGTGCCTTCCCCCACATGTCTGACATGCCCCCCCCCCCCCATACCCTCCAATCAATGTTCGGATATGCGAATGACAAGTCATTGACCTTGGTTAATCGTATGCTTGTCTTTGTATAATGATTTGTGTCTAATTAGCCACCAACATTTTGAAGCGTCAATCGGGGTATTTTGTAGATGCGAGTCCCTCCTTCTCATCGAGGATTCATGTAGCATGTCATCCACTCATCAGAGAGCTGCAAAAGTGATTTAAATCCCAATGATTACACAACAAATCTGAGATGAAAGACGACGTATTCAGTGAGTCCCTGGTTTGACAAAGGAGGTAGGATTCTAAGCTCTAATTGGCTCCACTGGTTAGAGTGCTGCTTTCTCCTTGATTAAATGAAGTATGATAAAAACAGGAAATAAATCCAAACACAAGAAAATCCCTTGGTGGGGCCCAGGGGGCAGAGCCCCCGAAAGTTCAGGGGTTTTAGGTATTTAATTACGGTCAGATGAGCATCCAGGGGCCCGCCTTAGGGCCCTTGGTGGGGTCAAGGGGGCAGAGCCCCCGGAAGCTCAGGGGTTTTAGGTATTTAATTACGGTCAGATGAGCATCCAGGGGCCCGCCTTAGGGCCCTTGGTGGGGTCCAGGGGGCAGAGCCCCCTAAAGCTCAGGGGTTTTAGGTATTTAATTAGGGTCAGATGAGCATCCAGAGGCCCGCCTTAGGGCCCTTGGTGGGGTCCGGGGGGCAGAGACCCCGGAATCTCGTTTTTTATAGGTATTTAACTACGGTCAGATGAGCATCCAGAGCCCCCGGAAGCTCGGGGGTTTAGGTATTTAATTACGGTCAGATGCGAATCCAGGGGCCCGCCTTAGGGCCCTTGGCGGGGTCTTGGGGGCAGAGCCCCAGTGAGCTCTTGGGTTTTAGGCATTTAATTACGGTCAGATAAGCATATTTTGATACCTCATTTGTGACATTGGCAGGTCACTTATTTTTTCTCTCTCTCTTTCTTTCTTTTTCCCTGTATAAACATACTTTTTCAAAAAGTGAGGGGGGCTTGAGCCCTCGAGCCCAGCCGTTCTGCAGGCCCTGACATGAAGGCTCCTAAATAATCATATTTCCGCCCGACTGTAGATTTGGGAATTTCTAATTTCACAAAAACGCATTAAAAGGTATGACTTACAAAAAAATACCGGAAAATCATGTCATTTCAGCAACATTTGTAAATCACCGGTATCGAATAAGAAATAACCCTCCCCCCCCCCCATCAGTAAACCAGCGTTCAGGGGCTCATGTCTTCTCACCCCTTTAACAAAAAACACACACGCTTTCCCATCCTCTCACAATATTTCCACGATATGCGCGTAACGCTATTATAAAAACCTCCATTGAAAAATATAGGTGGCATGCAGAATGTTTAGGAAATCTAATTCCTGTTAACTTTCCTTTTCTTTGAATGGAATTTTATATGTGATTTAATTCAGGTTTTTATCATTGTTATGTTCTTTGGGGTTAAAAATACGCTTTTCTTCTTTTTGGGGGCAAAAATGCGTTTTGTCCCCCTCCCCCCATATTTTTGGTTGGGGGGTGGCGAGTGCCCCCCTGTCCCCTACTTCTGGCGCCGATGCTAGGAGCTATTTGAGTGACCATGAGCTATATAATAGCTCTGACCATCAGCCAAACATTCACATTTCTAACTTTTGACAAGTGACCCTGGATTGACAAAGATGTTAGCTGTGTGATTCTTGTAACTTTATGTTTACAAGGACATGTGTCTACGAAGATTTAACATAAAAAACTTGGCTGAAATCAAATTGAAGACCTTTCTTCACTGAGGACCTAGAACTAATGACAAACCTGGATTTTTTTTTTTAAAGAGATAATGGGAATATTTTTTTGGATCCAATGTTGGAAGGGCGTGCAGTTTTGAGAAAGTGATTGCAATAATATCAATGTATAGTGCCTCATTTCCTTTACCTTTTCTGATAAATTTTGTAGATAAGTATATATCATTAATGAATAAAGAATGAGTATAGCTTGTAAACTATAGTTGACCAAGTTACAAATTCAAATTCAAATTCGAGGTCACGCCTATTATTTTCTCCGATTTAGTTCAGATACGTAATGAGATATCTGAGAATTGTGTATACTTAGTGACTAAAGGAATTAATCGGAATTAAGTTTGCGTAAATTCGAATTTGTATTTACTTCGAGAGTACACAGGTTCTCTCACGTTAGACAACAGTAGACAGATCCAGTTTTTGCCCGTTCTACACTCCTATAGGTCCTCTACCACCATTCACATTACACAGGTTTATACTGGAGTGGATGTATGGGTACAAACGAGACGATGGAGGTGAGATGGTGGGTAGTGAAAGAAGAAACTTCATTGGACTTTTCCTGAATTTTCTCACGAGGGAGTGAGAGTCACCTGATACTTAGGGTCAAGTATCACAGCGATACAAAACAAATTGTATTATTGTTCAAAAGTGGGAGTGGCTAGGGAACCATGATAAATGTCAGAATAGATTTTGGTTTGGTGGAACAGGAGTGCATCACCAACTATGATAAGTGGGATATAATTTCATAGGACGTTTATGTAAATATTAATTTGGGAAAGCTGACATGTGAAGAGAAAATATTCAAGATTTAGTGGTAAAACTTAAAAGATTTCGTTCTATAATTATGCTTGAAAACTGGGGATAATTCAAAAGAACGAGTATTCCAAATTGCAAGGATCTAGTGTGCAGTAGTGGATCTGGCCTAGAGGCTACCCGGCCTATTGAAAAATAATAGGAAAACTGTTTAGGATAAGTTTCTTTTGAATTTTCAGTTTGCGGATGACAATGGTGGAAAATTGCCCCCTCTTCTTAATGAGCTCATTATGGGAAAATGGGAATGCATTTAGAATCATGTATAAGCATATCTCTTAAATTGCTTGTATCTAAATTCGATACAGATCGTGATATAATTATGGAGAAAAAAATGTAAAGACCATATATGATTGCCGATCATTGTAATTCCAAATGTTGAAATATAGGGGTAACCTCGCTAGTCTTAAGGACCGCTTTTCATAAGGACCACTATTCATAAAACGTAAAGGGTGTCACTATTCATACAGGCATAACGACCGTTATTCATAAGGACCGCTGTTCGTAAGGACCGCTATTCATAATGTGAAATGAGGGTCACTACTCATAAAGACCGCTTTTCATAATACGAGAAGAGGGTGAATAGCGGTCCTTACGAATAGTTGTCTTAATGAATAGCGGTCCTTAAAATAGCGAGTGGACCCCAAAATATAGGCTAGATATGTTATCATACCGTGCTACTCTTCCATGTCACGTTTCATAATGTTTCAAACATGGATGTAGCCATAGCAACAACTCTGCCATGTGAAGAAGAGATAATGTTCATGGTTTCATGCTAAATACAGTGATTTTTGTTATCACGTTCATGCGTATAGGTAATTAACGATGATTTTCTTTGTTAATGCGATTTAGATCATTTCCTGTTTCCATTAGACTTTAATCGAGCTTACTTCCTAATCCTACGTAAAACATCATCCCTTGCTCGATTGCTTGACTTCAGTTTTATTCTTTGAATTATGATTAGTAAAATAATGTATACCTCCTGGCTCATACATACCTCAATAGCGTGTCAAGGCAAGCTTTGATTGTTGTTATAAGTATAAAAAAAAAGAAAACAACTTGGCATTCCCAACCATTATTCCAAGTATCCATTGATTTACAGAGTTTTTGGCAAGTCTAAAGGTCACAATTTCAATAATTTCCACCAGGTTTTGGCCTATAAATTTATTCCAGATCGGTGTTCATGAATATACCTTCAGATTTTATTTATCAAGGAAGGTGGATTGATATAATGGCTGTAGTATTCCACTGACAGTATTAAATCGAAGGAGAATGAGAGCATTATCAGTGTCATGAAAGGTAAGAGAGAAGGATAGAGAGATAGAGAGATGGAAGAGGGATTGACAGATAGAGAGAGATTGAGAGGGATGGAGAAGAGAGAGAGAGAGAAGGATAGAGAGATAGAGAGATGGAAGAGGGATTGACAGATAGAGAGAGATTGAGAGGGATGGAGAAAGAGATTAATTAGGAGGAAGGAGAGAAGGGTGGGAAGCGAGAGAGAGAGGGAGAGAGAGAGAGAGAGAGAGAGAGAGAAGGATAGAGAGATAGAGAGATGGAAGAGGGATTGACAGATAGAGAGAGATTGAGAGGGATGGAGAAAGAGATTAATTAGGAGGAAGGAGAGAAGGGTGGGAAGCGAGAGAGAGAGGGAGAGAGAGAGAGAGAGAGAGAGAGAGAAGGATAGAGAGATAGAGAGATGGAAGAGGGATTGACAGATGGAGAGAGATTGAGAGGGATGGAGAAAGAGATTTATGAGGAGGAAGGAGAGAAGGGTGGAAAGCGAGGCGAGGCGAGAGAGAGAGAGAGGGAGAGAGAGGTACTTTTACATTGGAATGACCCCTTTCAGTACTGGGACGTTATTAATGGCATAATGAGAAAAGAAAATATGCGTACTCCCGTTATGTATTCATTATTGACCAAAATATAAGCAATAATAATTATAAGCAGGAACTCAGAGTCCCTATCACCTCCCCAATATAACCAAGAACCCATAAATTAGAATGGTGCTCCATAGAAGACATTTAACAAACCTTAACAGATGCTACTGAAATCGATATTAAGTAGCGAATGTTATTTATTGAAATCTATAAATCAATAGTATTTTATGATCATTATTAATACGAGTATCAAGGATATGGCCAACCCCATGCGTAATGATTTTTAGATGTTGTTATCGCTTTTCATTTTTTGTCTAAGAGAAAGGATGAAGACATAGTGAATAATGGGATGTGAAGTTGAGGAAATATCAAATTAAGGGTTAGGTTAGAATGAAATCGGATCCAATGTGAAATAGAATATACCTTAATGAACATTAACTTATTATCTATAAGAATGATTATGAAAATAATGATATAAGATCAGTCCAGCTGTACAGAACGTATGTCGTAATACTGGATAGACAGCCATTCCCGGCAACCATAATCTGAATTCATCCGCAATACATCTTCCTGACTATACTCAGTGGGGTGTACCTTTTGAATGTCCCCTTGAGGATTAAAGGCGAGCTCGATGGAGAGCATCAATAATTGTTTGGATATGCTGAGCCCAGATACTAAACTGTTAAAGAGGACATAATTAGGTATAATCAGATCAACTGTCAATATTATTGTATAGACCAGTTCGGAGATACACTTGTTCAAAATGAATGGTCCCCTAAATATCCACAGATCTTACAGTGACCATGAACCTAATATGGAGAAGTCCGCACTGCCAGAGTAATGGAGGTGCTCTTGAAAAGAATACTTCCACCTGTGTTTGGAAGAATGCACCTTCGTCAAAAAGAAGAAAAAAAGTACCTTCGTCGCTTAAATTCTGATTGCATAACTTTCATGGAAACGTATCCAGCACTCGTCTCGAAGGGTTTTTCCGTTTTATAATATGATATTTTGAAAGAAATGTTCATATATACCAATTATGCTGCATAGAAAACAGACTAAACTTTAGAATTTTTCTTAACACATCAGTTTAATCGGATTGTAATAACCTTTGGCTTTGCAATGAATTCATAGGAATGAGACATTTTATTCTCATGCAATTTACAGTGATGGTTATGCCAAGATCGATATTCCATCCATTTAGACCCTGTAATACTAATGAAGATGTTTGATATTGAAATCATACTCATAGAGCGCAAGGCTGATCTGCATTTATTTTTCTGATTTTACAATTGTTAGTTGAATGAGCGTGTATATCACTGCCTTCTTCACAGATACATGTACGTAGTTGAGGGAATAGTATTTAGATCTGACAGCGAAGATATCTCCATCCCAGCAGGTAGTTGTTAGGATGTCTCCTTAGAAACCGGCAATGACCTCTCCAATCACCATGATCACGCCAGGATTATACTTGACCTTTAACCTCGGGTCAGTTTATGACATGCTAAGACTAACGACCTCCAGGGTCAAATCATGTCCCCCCTTGAGATCTTGAGTTTTTATTGGATCAGAAATGCGGAAGAACCCTCATTGATTATACAGTTTTACGATGAGATTTATAAAGCTATATATCGACTGTAGTATTACATAGGAGACAGAGAGAACAAAAAGAAGAAGAAGAAGAAGAAGAAGAAGAAGGAGAGGATGCAGGTAATGAAGAAGAGAATGAATACAAGATAAAAGAAGAAGGTGTAGAAATAAATACAGATAAAGCAGAATATCTGCGAAGAAGAAGGCATCGCGGAAAAGTCCTGAAAAGTATACCACGCCCATCTCGGTTCAAATGAAAATCAAGTAAAGTAAGTATACCATTTGGTATTATTCGCTGCCAGAAAAAAAGGTCAAACGGATTCTTTTTGAAGTGGTTTCTGAACAACGAATAAAACCGCGTTCATGAACACGATGAATAGGCAATAATGTCTGGAATCTCCTGTCTACAGCACACACACACACACACACACGCGCGCGCACACAAAATAAAAGTACAGATATGAATTGAACCATATAAATACGGATAATAAGAATCTTATATATTCCTTATAGCCGTATAAGTGAATTTGCTCTTGTTGACAAAATTCTATACTTTGTGTAGGATATTGAAATAATAATAATTAAAAAACGTTTGAAAATGAACTTGTCAATGTATTATACCAGATTTTAAAAAAAAATCTCAATATAACCATCTACCTATTGAATCAAAATCATTGACTGTCTCGCAAATGACAGAGTATATGTTTACTATAAGGGATACTATAGCTGCAGAGAGGTCATCTACTCGTCTACCCCCTGTCCACACACAACATTTTCCGTGACTAGTCATGATTAGCTATACCGTTTCGCGATAGTGATACCGTTTCGCGATAGTTTTACGATGAAAATTGTAGGTGTGGACGCTCACTAACGATACGTCGTATAACGAAACTAGTCTAACGAAACGCAGGTTTGGGCATCGTTTCGAACTGAAACTCAATAAAGAATCACGCCTAATCACGGAAATGTTGTGTGTGGACAGGGGGACCCCCTGGGGGAGTGTAACTAGTGTAACTAACTGGGCGGGGCTTAACGTGACCTCGAGCGAAAGGAGACCAGACTGTAGAGTTTCAGGATTACTTTCTTCTGTTTATGGACATCCTTGAATTTATACGATGATTATTTATATGACGTTTCTTGTGTGTGGACACTTTGAAATTTAGACTATGATTCTTTATACGACGTTTCGTTATAGAGTTTCGCGATAAATTGTTTTGTGTGTGGACACGCTGTAGTTATACGACATTCCGACATGATTTGTCAGGATTGGAGATGTTCTCTCCCAATGTTTATCACTCAACGTGACCTTTATAAGCCTGAGGTTTGAGGGTCAAGACCCAGGCAGAAGTAAGGGGGCGGGGGCGGGGGGGGGGGGGGGGGGGTACACCAACTACCAGAGACATTCCTATCCAACCACAACTCCGCTTTCATTTTCCAACGATTCTGAAGTCTGCAGGGTCTTCAAAAAATGATATCTTTGACAAAAATTCACAGTAGTGATATAGGCCTAGTCTGTAAGCACAAATTTAAATTTGACACTTAACCGACATTAAAAAGCCTGGCTTGAGCAGAGCCTAGATCTGCCAGTTTCTGCATCCGGAGCAGGTTAAGTACAGAATCTATTATAGTCTCATTTTACAAACACTGTTACGCACAACCTAAGCCCATAAGATAGTTTATTCATGGTAAAGAATTTATCAAGATTATTGTATATTGTGCCTGTTGTTTGAAGCACGGTTACCAAATTATTGGGTATTCTTTAGTTCACGTGATAATACTTATAATGACACATCGATAGGGGTAAGATTATCAAAAAAAAACAGTTATATAAACATTGATATCGGCTGCAACTATAACACATCATAATTATAAGGAACCAATTTTTAGACGATTATGTATATTCTTCATTATTATCCGAAATCGAAAGGAGGGGGGGGGGGGGGGGGGGGTGGAGACCCCCTTTTTGAAGAATGACCTTGTCGACGTATTAGCAGGCTTATGAAGTAGCATACTATTTGCCCATGAAGTGCCCACGTAAATAGAAGGAGTGAGCAAACACACACACTTACAAAACCATTTAAAGAGCAATATTTTTCTTTTGTTGATGTAGTACAAATATGTAGTCGGTCTTGGAATGTAAATCTTGTTTGGGATATTGACAAAAGCGATTATAACAATCTGGCTAAAAATGTGCCTTCAGCATACTCTTGAGTCTTTTATCTTATATCCTTTCACGTCGATGTATGGGGTTCGAAGTCCAAGAAACATTACTGCGCCGGAGTCCATTCAAAGGACCAAGCACTCCCAGTTTTATATTGTGTATTATATATACCAGGTACGTTGGCATTTACTGAAATATTTCATCTTATAAAGGTTGAAAATCTCTTTAGTTCTCACTGTATGTTACTTTGATATTTATGAGTACCGATCTCACATAAATACCAGATTTATTGGGACCGTCCTACATGTTATTGAGCAGAGTTCATACATTATTAGGGTTAGGACTTTTTAGTAATTCTCAAAATTGCCTTGTATTGTATTTCTTGTAAGTGTTTTGATTATAGTGTCCCCAACACAACCCTAAAAATTTGCCTCATTGTACTATCTTTAATTCAAATTATTTGTTATTCCTTTGACAATCTACCAACAACAAAAGAAATCAATGGTCTGAAAATATTTGAAAATATTGTTATTATCTAGGAAACCCCTATAGTTATAAACATGTCCAAAAATAAAACGGAGAGATATTTTCATATGCGTCCAACAATATCTCCCAAGTGATGCTTTTCGAGCAAACATAATATAAACTGATTTGCACCAATTAATTCTACTATTCATATCCTTGATTCATTATAATGAGGAGCGATTTCACAGTTATTACTCCACGAGTGATTTCTCTATACTATTGTTTCATGGTTGAATTAATTCAAGTGCAGCGAAGGCGGGGTTTTAATTACTTCAGAAGATGCTGGTATAGTATAGGCTTCAATCATTATTTTACCACAAATATCACAACTATTTCTAGTAATTTGGTTTGTCATTTAAAACACCTACCTGTCTACCGCACAATAAATATGTCCTTTCTATAGGCCGCCTACGAATTGCAAACAATAGTTGAAAGTTCTTTGAATTAAATTGTATAACTTCTTAATAATAAATAGCAATTTCATTCAGCCTAAATAAAATCTTTTGCACATCGAGCACAATATTCATGTGGAGATGGCGAATTATAAATACTCTAGATTATCATTATCATTGCTTTTTGCGTGTAAACGAAGTTGCTCATGTTTTAACAAAAAACGTATATGCCGAGTTTAAAGCCTTTACACCATGAATATGTTATTCTCGATATTCTTTTACATCACAATAGACAATGCTATTCTCTTTAAATGTCACATTATTATGTGTTCTTACATTAATCATTATCATACCATTATCAATGTGAGTATGTTTACTACCAGGCTCTCACACTATGTTCACTCTTACCACAAAGACTCTTGGAAACTCGGGTGTAACATGGGTGTAGCAATGCGGGTTGTATTATAGCGCCATCTCTCTTTCATTTCCTTGTAATATTGCACATCGGTATCTTTGAATTCATAAGGGATCACCGCCCTCAAGCATTAGAGAAAACATAAGACATATTTTACCATTTTCCCAACCATTTAGTGCTAGATAATTTCTAGATATTATATGTTTGTATCCACAACACGTGAGATCATGCATGAAATGGATCTCAAAGCCGCAATCCTTTCATTGTTTGGTCAAAGTCGTCACCAAAGTCACTGACTGGAAAAGATTTCAATTCACTTCCTACCCTATGTTTGCAGAAGGTTACTATAGTGATAATAATACATAGTCATTCATGTACTTGACTTTTTCTAATAAAACGTGCCAGAGTAGTTTGATTATGTACTTTTGATACATACCTACATGTAGAGGTCCTTACCCGGCCTGCATTATTTTCTTTTTCATTGTGTGTATCATTAAAATCGATGTCATATCATATCGTATTTCTCCCCCCCCCCTCTCTTTCTCTCTCTCTCTCTCTCTCTCTCTTTCTCTCTACCTCTCTCTGTCTATCTCTGTCTCTCTCTCTCTCTCTCTCTCTCTCTCTCATTCACACACACACACACACACACACACACACACACACACACACACCCACTCTCCCTCTCTTTCTCCTACCCTTACGAACTGTTTCTCATTTTCTTGTAAGTTTTGTGACGTCTGATCAAACCACCTTCCTTATCCCCAACTTGCCCTCGTTCCACTCATGTGTATGTAATATCTTGAAACAACTGCCAGATAATACATGGCTTCTATTACAAGTAATAAACTAGGCAAGATTCAAGAGATTAGACTTGTAATTTAAAACTTATATCATTTCGTCGAGACCTTTTGTAGTTCAACGATTTCCTTTCTTGCCCAGAGAGGGCGGACGACTGAAACGGTCGACTGCATTTCCAAAATAAGTTGCAGAGAACTCGGGATACATAAAACAAAAATCATAATATACATATAGATTGAAAGATGAATGATAGACGGACAGATGTATAACAATGAAACATAGATAGATAGGTAGGCAGATAGGTAGGTAAGTAGGTAAATTAATCGAAAAGGAGGTATAAAGATAGATGTACAATTTACTATTTAATTACATCACAATAGTCACCATCGTATTTTTAATGATTTACGCCTTTTAACAAATGTGGTGTATCGTAATACCCCTGTCACCAACGAGACCGACTAAACACCGAACAAACAATTCTATAACCTCCAATGGCCAAGAATCGCTCGGTTTGAAGTCGGTATTGAGTCGGACCGGTGGTGTGGCTGTGGTATTATATGACGTCACAAGTCGGTTCAGAGTAGAGCAGAGACGACACAAGGAGGCGCCCTTGCCATAATATGATGTCATAGACCCGTTATATGATTGGTTTATGACTGGGATTTATTATCGGAATAGTAATGCCATGAGCAGAGTAGCATTCCTCGCATTTAATTTATCCAGCAGTCATTTCATCACAGCTTGATGGGCTAGAGGTAGCCCCCCCCCCCCCATCCCTCATCCCCATCCCTTATCCCCATCCTGCTACGTTAGATAAACATAAAAGCAACCATTTGTTAACGTCATTTCCCCTTAATAATTATTTTAGTAGCTCCAAATGCAAAATGACGCGAAAAGGAAGGGTAAATAAGTAATACAACGTCGAATATTCATCAGCCATCCGTGAAGCAATTCGTCAGAACCATGAAGAAAAGATAAACTTTTAGTGAAGACAACGGTGAATGAAAAAAAAAAATAGTACTAATTTTGTATGATCGTATAGTTCTCTTTAATTGTTTGGTTATATTATTCCAATCTATTAGGTTTGCCGGCACGAATGGGGTGAATTGACTTTAGCCTACACTATTTCACATCAGTCAAAATTGACAAAATTAATGTAGAATTTGCCAAATGACGTTATTATCGTAGAAGGGACTCGAACACCGTATCCTTTCATCCATAGTCCGATGTCGATCAACGATTGCCGATTCTCTGTTGGAGAATAAAAATAGAATTATAAGGTGACGGATCATGATGGTTTTTCATAAATTTATATTATACTTTGCATTGATATTCATGTAATATTCCTTTAGGAAATTAGTATAATATATATTATGTTTGCCAACCATCTTTTGGATACGCGTATAGAGAACTTTATACACGTTTCCAGAAAACGGTTGCCAGGTTTGTTCGTATAAGAACTTTAAGATTCTAGTAAAATGATGTTCATTATTTTGTCTGTCATCTTCACATAGTAAAATCTGTGTGTTATTCTTTCTTCTTATTTTCACCTTTACAGATCACTACATTGATTAGATTAAAGAGCTCGGAAAAGCAAACAAGATGTCGAAGTATCGGAGAAATATGGTGAGTGGATTATTAACAAAACTTAAAGAAAAGTCGTTGATATAATTCAATAAAACATTTTGTTAAATAAATTATTCATATGCTACTGATCCTACGATTGTAATTTACCCTTAATTATATCAAATATCTCTATAGCTTAGACGAGATGGGAATGGGGAAATTCTCACTTCCCTGTGAAATAAAAAAGTTTAAGAAATATTCTGGGCTCGTTTCCTAACTGAATGTGATTGTGAGGTTGATCTCTCATTTTTGGTTAAAATTTCTGCACACGCACATTGGGTCTGCCCCCAACACGTCACGTCGACATATACTGTTTAGAGAGAGAGAGAGAGAGAGAGAGAGAGAGAGAGAGAGAGGAGGGGTATGATCTTTTCCACTTATGATAGATATGAGTATGACGTACCATTGCTCCACCCTATTGTATCCTTATCACTTTAATTTACTGTCTGATGTTTCAAATAAATAGCACATGCCTTCCTTGTCAAAACTCTAGGAAACTGGAAGAGAAGTGCTCCCGCCCCCACAAAGAAATCTTTGTCTGATCCTATGCCACATTAATCCTACCTATCATCCTCTATCATCTCTACCACTCATTGTCGGTTTACATCAGTCCTATATGACTATTGCGGTTAGAGTTAGATTTCATAGACAAAATGCACTAAAGCATTAAAGGGACATGAATATATATATTTTCTTAATGAAGGGATGGACTGTAAAACTACATCCCTCCACACACAAAAAAAAACAAAAAAACATCCATATCATTCGACCGTGAATGACAAATTTATTTGGAATAATGTAAACTTTTCACCAGTAACACACCATGATAATAATGCTTTATTCTTTTAAAGTTGAAATGAAATGAAATGAAATGCGCTATAGAAGCCTATAGGTTATTATTGTTATCATTATTATGTTGCATCTGTTGATATACTAGTAATCGACTTGCGATCATGAGGTCACACCTTGCTTTCAACCCCTTACGCCGTTGTACCTTTTGATAGCTATTACGTAATACCTGAACTAGTATGAGTGTCATTCTAGGAAAGAGAGCAAAGTTGAAATGCTAGACAATGAGTTGGTGTATATACATGCTTGGCTCTCCAATTATTCCTTTCATTAAACCAAACATCGCAAGCATACCGTAGATATTACTCGTCATCAGACACACGCACACACACACCCACACACGCGCGCGCACACTTACACGCAACGCACATAATTATGCAGACACACTCACACGAAATGCATGGCCAAGCAAACTACTTTGGATCATGAAACAAAGTAATATTTAAAGATGGGTTGGAATTTTGATAGGTATTATTATGGTCGCATTATCCGGTATTTCGGTATAGTGGATAGGCCTGTATTTTTAGAAAAATGAATTAATACAAAATAATAAGAATAAAGCCTTTGAGGTTGATGGTCCCATGAATAAAAACAAGCGAGTACTGATGATAAACTGTTGATTAAAAAAAAATATATATACTAAAACTTAGTTAACCACGGATATCATGAAGTTCCATGATTAAACTGGGAAAATTATAGTCAAATTTTCAAAGCATGAGGCAGTATTACAATAATCGTGTACTGATAATGCTTTGTGATCTTATAGATATAAGTATTAACTTTGATAAATTTGATTGCTTTGAAAAAAACATTTTTGTATATCTTAAGAAACGAAAAGTTCTAATAGAGTCGTAATTTAAAATAACACTGATAAAGTAAGATGATGTAGGCTATTTTGGACGATTAATTATGTTAGAATGAAGAAGTAATCAATAGAAGTACTTAAGTAATCGGCTTCGGAATGAAAGGATTTATATTTTTAAATCTCATATTTGCCGCAGAATGTTTGATTGCAATGGTGATGTAGAATTCTATGTTAGCCCATAGCAGTCTCTTCAGATGTTATACAAGGTCTAGTATCCTAGAATATCATGTGGTGTCAAATCATTCTGATGCTGTCTTTCAGATCATCCGTGAATTAAATTAAATTACTAACACTATAAAATACCACCTTTCAGACTCAGATATAATACTTTGACAATTCAATGCTTTCATAATCATGTGTTTAATACAAGATTGCAACATAGTACCCAAATTTCAACTTAGATCTTAGTGATTGGGCAGTTATTTCAATTCCCAAAGACCATTCTATAATTGAGATTTCCAACTATTATACTTGTCGCCTTAGTCAAAAAAAAAAGAAAAAAAGAAATGGGCGAGGTGGGTGTGTCTGTGTGTGTGTGGGAGGGGGGGGGGAGTAACAGCACGGGATATTATGCAAGAGGTTGCATGCACTGTTTAGTCAGTTACCTTATCACTCATTATGATTTTCTAAAATTCAATAATCGGGAACTGTCTTAAGCCATACTAGCCAGCGCGGTGCACTCACTCCCCCAAATTCCTTTCTGTTTCAGTCATTCACCATTTTCAAGAATCCCAAATGTAAAAGTTTGAGGTAATTGTACACTCACATTACATTTCCCAATACCCCCCCCCCCCCCTTTCCACCTCACCCCTGCAATATAAATGTGCCTGGTTACGCCATGCTGAAAGGTTATGATCTCTAGCGCGTGTATTTAAACCAGTGTCAACACGAGAGAGCCCTTTCACTAGAAGGCTTGTAGCTAGCCCAGCTTGTGAGAATCTCTCTCTTCTTTGCTCACAATACACCGAGCATCTCAGTGACTCGATCAAGACTTTCCAGTCATCCCAGGCTGTATATCGTGAACAAAAATCCTATTGGATTCGTTTCCTTGGAAACACGACACCCTTCTTTTCTATTTCTAGGTAAGGCAACAGCTCGATTTTATTATGTTTTTGTATTAAAGCAGAACTGCTGTTTTTTTAAAACCTAGTACAGAACTGTGGACTACGGTTTAAGAGAAATAATTGACCATTGTTCTGTTAAAGGAAAGAAAAATTACTTGTGTTGTGCAATTTTCATTATTTCGGGTACTGGATGATAATGATTTCAAAACCACTGGAAAAAATATAAGACAACGAATAATTGTTTTCCATCTTTTCCTCAAAGAGTAGTTGAAATAATTTGTTATCGAAATCACGTGATCCTTAACCTCATCTAATGTAAGTTGACCCGGCTCATGTTTCGTAAATATTTTATTTTTGATTCTTTATGCATGCTCCGTGTTGTTTTCCTTGTCGAACATAATCGTCTTAAAATCATGAATAGATTTCGGAATGTTCGTATGGTTGAAAGTATTATTATAGGAATTGTTGTTCATCTACGCGAAAAATATCTGATGCATTGCCAAACTATTTGGGCGTTGCAAGAAAGTTGCGATTGATTGCAAGTTGCAAAATTTGCAACTGATATTTGCAATCGATTGCAACTCAACTTTCTTGCAATGCCCCACTTGTCTCCTAAATTTCCTAGGATTTCGATAGGATTAAAGTTCTTAACAACTAAATAAAGTTAGCTAAAGATCTAGCTTTTATTCTCCCCCTTCTCTCTCTCTCTCTCTCTCTCTCTCTCTCTCTCTCTCTTACTAATGGGATTGATTTGATTGCAACTTTCTTACAACGCCCAATATGAGGTTTAATGGCGTATTTTTTCTGAACGAGAATGAGCTCTGCATGTATCTATAATGCTTTTGATAATGGAGGTAAGAATTCAAACGCAGTACCTTTGATAGAGAGAGGTAGAGAGACGGCGAGAGAGAGAGAGAGAGAGAGAGAGAGAGAGAGAGAGAGAGAGAGAGAAGGAGAGAGAGAGAGAAGGGCATGTTGAATCCATTTAACAGATATTTGAAGATCTTATCAAGACCAATTAAATATGAATTGCGCAAGGTATACGTTAGTTCTCTATCCTAAGTATTTTGCTCTCTTGCCGTTTTCCTTCCCTTCCTCTCAATTTTCTTCTCCCCCCTCCTTCATTTAAATCTTTTGCAATCTGTTATTGGATTATGACACAGCCGGAAAATTGGGATCATCCTTAACGTGTTTGCAGCATCTTAGGATATATCACAGATATATTATAATTCATATCTGAACACGGAATGTAATATACCATCCCTTTAACATTAGAAAATTGTGATGCAGGCTTGACGTATTTATAAAATGCAGGTAATTATTTATCTACACGTCTGACAAGGAAGCAGATTTTTATATGTTGATTACCAGGTCGTAAAATCAGATTATGAATAATGTTCATGACTGAACAAAGTCTGTCATATTCATTCTCCTTAGAATTGAATATCTGATTCAGACGATAATATGGAGCGTGTTTTCCTTAGAGTGATAGGTAATGATGAATTTGAATGTTTTCATTAATTGAAATTTATCAGACCTTAACCTCCTTCTTTCAAATGGTGGGGGGGGGGGCTATTTACCTCCTAAATGATTTATACAATGATGTATAGGCTAACGATTGCTGATAACTGAGCCTCATCTTAAGAATCTTGAGATGTTTTTCGAATGACAATTTCAGAATATAAAAAAGGAAATATTGATGTTTCCCTATGGATTAAGGGTATCCTCTATGTGAAGTGATCTAAGAGATTGCTGTAGCGTTGTTGAAAGGCATCTAAGTAGGATGCCTGCACATTGAGTTTGGTGTAATTCCTGGCTGTGAATGCAATGTCATGTATCCTTTCATCACCGCACAACCTGCTTCTAGTTTGAGGCCATGATTAAGGAGAAGGAAGAAGAAGAAGATGGACGATGTTTTAAGACACGCTCGATGACTTATGTTGTCCTAACCGCTTTCACTCTGTCTAGGTCAATATTGAAGGTATGAGACATCTTCATCACACTGGTCATTTGTCGTGACCGAGTATTTGACCATTGGTATGTCTACGTGTAGTAAACCATGACGCAGGAAGGGTCACTCTAACCAAAGGTGTGACGCTATGGTTAATAATATTTCTTTGCAATACTTGTTTTATACAACCATAACCAACCTCTACAAATGACCTCAGAAGTCTGGTTTAACATGCATGGTGTAGCATGTGAGCTGTGTTGGAAAAGAGAAGATAAATTTAGCCTTCATTTGGATTCGCATTATTCAATAGCAATGGTTCCTTTTCAATATACGCTTCTTATTCTTATTCAACTTTTCGTGCATGGTTACCTTTTCAGTTCGAAAGGATAGGGATAGAAGGTCACCTATGAAATAGTGTCTATCATTTATAAGATACGATTTAGTGCCTGTAATAGACTATGTATGGTCACTGATTAAAAGCTGATGAAAAATACCATTTCCCCAGGCATGCCAGAAAGGTGTGCCCCATTTTACATAGTCCTGGTTTTATTTGGCAATTATTTAAAAGTTTAAATGCATTATAATATGCAGGTATACGGGTTTTCCCCTGTGGATTTTCCGTCTGATTATCTTAAATATTTCCACTACATGTATGTCTTCTGTATATCTGTCAGTGTGTCTCTTTAATTATATCTGCCCCTAGTGCCCCCCCCCCCCCCCCTCTCTCTCTCTCCCTCCTTTCTCTATCTTTCTCTATCTTTCTGTCTATATCTCTCTCTGTATATAATCTGTCTACAACACACACAACGCATACACACACACACTACCACACACGCACGCACGCACACACACTCACACACAGACCCACCCACCCACACCCATCCTCCCTCACACACCTCCTTGTCTGCTGGCGCCCCTACCCTACCCTATAGCTCCACGTATTACATGCCTTGATGTCCTTGATGAATCCAGTTCAAACTGATTGAGTAGGTTAATAATGTATAATACAGCTGCAGCTCTATGGGTATATAGATGAAGGCGCCTTCAATGGAATTCAAAAGTTGTGAATGTATGTCTGAAGCCTGAGATCGAATAGGCCTGTCTCTTCAATGTTCATGTCTTCATGACCTTGTAGCTAACACATACCCATGGTATGTTTGTTTGTTTGTTTGCATACTCCTTCTCCTGTTGAGGTATAACAATGTATATGTAGTCTAGCGCACACACAGTGTTTATCAATCATTGCAAACATTCACTCTCATAATAAACTTATGAAAGAAATCCTACTCCATTGATTCCTAATTGTCTCAGACCCACTTTCTCTTGGTGTTTTCACGTCGTCATGTATAGCTTCTGTATACCTGGTATATTCACATCTCATGATGATTACACACACGGTCAATTGACCTCCTGACCTCTTGACCTACTTGGTTTGACCTTTGTACATTCTGCTGTATCCCTGTCTGAAGCATTCATATTAATGTCAGTTTTGTTGTAACTCATTGCTATGATCGGCTGTTAACAAGTCACTACTGTTACAGTGATGGGGTAATTTAACAACATAATTATTTAGTCAGGCTTTGCAACAAAACAGTGAGAGACAGAAACACAGAATTGAAGAGAGAGAGGGAGAGAAAGAGAGAGAGAGAGAGAGAGAGAGAGAGAGAGAGGAAAAGGGATTTAGCATTGTGTAATATCGAGAGACAGAGGAAATACTTTAATTTAGGCTTATATAAAAACCGCTTTTGGAGTCAGCATAATCGGTTATTAATTAAGCTTATAATGGCACTGGTAATAGTGGGGTGTGCTTATAGTCGGGTTAAGGTAAATCCCTCATTACATTTCACTTTCTGTCTCAATTACGTCCTCCCCATGAAGTCCTTTCCCAACCCTGCATGCCTCGTCATGCTTCTCCTACATCATCCAAGGCTAAGCTATTTTCGGTCAGTATATTAACCCATCGCATCTTAACCCAGGTTCCACTGCATATAGATTATGAGTAGGAGAGTTAGAGATAGGGATGAAGGGTTAACGATGTGATTGGGAGTTCATCTCAGCTTGAAGTCTCTTCTTCCCGGTAGCACATCTATACTGTCCTTACATGTATATATGCGTGTCGGTATGTCGGGGTACAATGAAAGGATGTGAGTTGGTAGACGATTTATTTTACAAAAGTATTTGGCATCTTTTAAAGTTTCACTTTTATTCAAGCTATTCTAACCTTGTTTTTCGTCTCCCACCCCTCCCCCTTGGCCGTTTCCTTCTTGCCGTCCTTTTCTACCTCTATACTATGTCTGTCGCTACTTTTACAGCTTGTCTTGTAAATAAGTTTCATATATATCGTCATTATCATAATTACACTATGTACATGTATTACGTATCTCATTTCGCACGGGATAAGTTTATTCATAAAGGGGCAGAGGGGGAGAGAGAGAAGAAAAAAGAGAGAAAGAAAGAAAGAAAAGGAGAGGGGAGGGGTGAAAGGGAGAGAGAGAGAGAGAGAGAGAGAGAGGGGGAGAAAGAGAGAGAGAGAGAGTAGGAAGAGAAAAAAAGAGTGGGAAATGAGACGCCTCTTCGCAGATTAAACGCCATTTCGCCCTCTTACGGTGGCATTTCAGTTTGAAGAAATAAAGATAATTAAATATTCAGGGAAATCACATAGTTGATTAATTTCCTCGTAAAAGGGAGTTTTATACTCGAAGAGTATATGACGTTCCATGACGTTTTTTGCAGGACTTGTGGAATGTGCTAAACTGGTATTTGAGAACTCACTACAGGCATTCTGTGTCTGTTACCATGGTTACCAAGTACAATTTTTGTATCGAAATATTTACCCTTTGGTCTTGGGTGACAGAACCGATTTGAAAACATGTCATCAGAAGCATGGAATGCAGATAGGATTATGGATTTATTTAAAGAAATCCTAGCTTTTCACGCTTTAGGCTGCGATTGAAGTGAGGTCAAAAACGTGTATGCTGCTAGGGTTGATCTTGGAAGTCAACCTTTCTTACAGACAATACCTTGACAACAGGGTCATGACCTTCAAAGAAGATGGAAAGGAATAATCGCGTAACTATGTTAGATGAAACAAAAAGTGAACTCCATTGTATTTCTTGCCTGTTTTGGTAAATTAGAATTTACAAATAAAACCCACGTTTAAACATAATTTCACGAACCAATTAGCCTTGAACTAATTAAGTTTATCTCAAAGGAAATTCTGATCCACAAATATCAAGGAAGATTGTACTCATCGTAATGACTGGTGCGTTGAAAGTAGAGATCGAATAGGTATTGAGGTCACATGGGCGAAAGAGGTCAAAGAAGAGAGAGCGGGGAGAAGGGAACATGGAAAGAAAACTATACTACCCTATCCTCACCTTACCTCTAATAGATGGATTTTGTTTATTCGTATTACATTCACCTAGTCAACTGGTGCCTCCCCCTCCGCATACCCGATGCCCTTTCTTTATTAGCAATTAGTGAAATATACTATGGATTGAATAATCCAAATACAGTTATAAGACTAGCTGTTTGAATGGACTTTTTTTAGAAAAGGCTTCATAGTCGTGATTTTAAAGTGTTTTCTAAATTGTTATCCTGTAGCCACCATAATACCGTATTACTTTGAATACAACTACATAAGCCTTTTACACGACTCTGGACATCAATAAAACAATTGATGTAAAGTAGAATATAGGTGACTTCCAGAAATGTCATCGACCCTTATCAAAATACTTGAAATATTTAATACGTTTGGACACATTAACCCGGAACCGGACGCCGTGTAAAAGACATTACAGACGGCTATCTCGTGTCAATCATTGTGTTAAGGATATGATTTTTTTAATTGTTTGTAACTACATTAAGCAGCTTCTGCATATACTTTGCGAATCTGAGGATAATTCTTGGTTTACCGGCTTAATATCTTAATGATGTCCTTCCTTAATTTGTTTATGTTTCAATCGAAGTTAAAATTTAAAAATCGTGTCATTTAGATGAAGGTATGAACAAAATCATAATGTTCCCAAAGGTAATGTGTGGCTCGCTGTTAGAAGCTAATTGCAGTAGACGGTAATATGGTACACAGTAACACGTAGGGTCTGTACCCACCCACCCAAACCAGTTAACCAAGAACAGAGGGTGAATGGAGGTTACCCGCATACCAATGTCAATTAGATATGGACTGCTACAACATTCCATTTCCATTGCTAATAACATACCGTTCTTATATCCAACTGCATCACACTGCATATGGTATCTTGATAACAATTTATCACCAAGTCAAAGGGCACTATACTGCTCCACATTATGATAAATATAATGCCAGTAGGTGTAGTCTTATGACAGTTTTAAGTATTATCGAGGTTATTTATTCTATGTCACGTAATGGCGACCAGTTCATAAACCGCCTCACATTGAATACATTTTACAAATAACTTGTTTAAGCACGTAGTTGAACACTAATAAATGACTATCAGAATTGACAATTTTCGTTAATTCATTCTGTTCTATATTTTCTCTTCAGTATAAGGCATATCCAAACATATACAATACCAAAAAAAAAAACAATCACAGTCCTGAGCTTTGTTTAACAGCACTTCATAGATACCATTGTCTTCTGGGATATGTAATCAATAAAGAAATTAATGTAGTTCAGTATATACTATATATTTTGAGCTCACCTCTAAAGAGAGAGAGAGAGAGAGAGAGAGAGAGATTCACGAACAAGGCTAGACAAGATAAATAAGGGACTGTGGTTTTACAGCAGTCATGATAATGAGATTGTCATCAAGAAAGAAAGCCTAATAAGGATAGGAGCTAACATACCAGAGACAGTATTAGAATGAATC
This sequence comes from Strongylocentrotus droebachiensis, assembly GCA_035222895.1. Taxonomy (NCBI): domain Eukaryota; kingdom Metazoa; phylum Echinodermata; class Echinoidea; order Camarodonta; family Strongylocentrotidae; genus Strongylocentrotus; species Strongylocentrotus droebachiensis. Next base: position 103,681 of record JAVYIG010003228.1, on the reverse strand, counting down.
CATTTGCTCTTGATGGGTAATACCACGTCTAATTCTAATGTTATTTACCTTGGCGTAGTATTTTCGTTTGATAATCTTTTAAGTTACTAATCGTATGTGGTTCATGGTGGACTCGATTTCCGAGGGAGATATACGGTAGTCACGTTTTAGACAATAATGATTAAAAAGCGGAGATATCAATATGACAACACAATCAAGGTCATTCGAATAATTGATTTCCTTCTCCCTCCCTCCCCCCTCTCCCCCCCCCCCTCTCTCTCTCTCTCTCTCTCTCTCTCTCTCTCTCTCTCTCTTTCGCTCATTCTCCTTTCGCCCTACATTTTTTGTTTTGTTATCTCTCTCCCCCTTTCTCCCCCTCTCCCCCTTATTTCTATGTATGTACTTACTTTTATTTCATAGAAAATAATTTAATTTTCACTTGACTGTATTGCTATTGTTAGAGTATCTTTATTTATATATTTAACTATCCTGTGTTCTTTATACAGTGAAGTCTCTAAAATAAAGCTGCTTTGCAAAAGAGGTTTGTGTTACATAATACAATTAAATAGAATGTAAAAGAATAAACAAATTAATAAACAGTAAAATATAACAATACATAACAAAGCAAAACAAGAGCAAAAATTTAAACTGATAATATATACTGTTATAATAGGGCCAATGTCATCTCCAGTATAAGAGTAAAGCAGAGACACTGAATTTATTCGATTTTTATCGCCCTTTTCTTGGGGGGGGGGGGGAGTCTACCACAAGCGTTATTTATTAATTGCTTTAAAGTTCGTGTCTTGTTAGCGTCAGTATATATTCATTATTTCTTAATTAACCCAGTGATTTCCTCTGTAACCAAAACAGACCAAGTTGTTTATCGGGTTAATTACTTAAATACGATATTCTTCCTTCCTTGCGTACGTGAGAGAGTAGGTTGGTTGGAGTCTATTTCATTGGTGAACAAGCATCCGCTTTTAAATCTCAGATTATGAGGATTTACAAGAACCATATCCGTTTGTTTTCATAATCTGTGTAAACAAGTATTAAATACTCTGGGTATATTACTTACCCTAGCTGAACCTAAATGTCTACATTATATCCTAAACTAAAAAGATTATACAAATATATTGGGACACACTGAAGGCAGAATTTGGGTTAATTATTATGTGTAAATCCTCCAGTAAACACTTTAGATTGAAATGTAAAAATGGAAAATATTATTACGATTCGTTTTCAGTGATACAATTTCTTCATTATCTAAATGGTCCATTACCATTGGAATTATAATTAGCAGGAGATTCAACTTGAAATTATCGATAGAGATTTTTGTTAATTTGTGATAATATTCTGATGAAATCAGGCATGGTTTCATAACTTGTTTTCACGGATAAGTATATGGAAACTGCCTCAGTCATAGCTCATTAAACTACATAACAACCAGAGCTGGGTGACATAGCAGCATGTGCATGGATTTCATCTTCTGATTCTAAGAGACAGTTTTATGATGGGTAGATGATTGGTAGGAGGGCTACATACCAAGCATATTACTCTACCTCATCACCGAATGGTCTGTTTAGTAACCCCCCCCCCCTGAGAGGGATTGTTAGAAATGGATTGGAAGACAGAAATATTAAATTAAATATTTTCTGCAAAATTATCAATTTTTCTAGGATGTTGATTTTATGTAATGTTTGACCCATAATTATGCCAACAAATTTAGGCAGTAATACTTGTTAGATGGTCCTATTTTCTCATTTATTTTTATGGAAGATGCTAGCTGTATTGTAACTCATTTCTTCAAAATGAATAACAAATATATAAATTTGAAGAAAAAAATGTGTTTCAGCATTTTCACATCTTTGTCTGTCGTTTCACTTTCAAAGCGATGGGGGAAAGATATCTTGGAAATATTAGTATTAAGCGCTTTATAAAAAAAATGTATTATTATTATTATTAAAGTTGGAATGATACTCTTTGAAAACGTAAAATCAGTATCATTTAAATACAATAACAATGTTTTTTTTTAGAAGGAGACATGTACCATAAGAATGAATTTGACACGATATATTCGGCACCTTCTACTTCTATTCATTCGTTTACTAACATATAATTTTTGGTCATTTTTTAGCCAAAGGCTTGGATCAATAATTTATTTGACTCGTAGTTGCATTGAAGCACCCCTCCCCTATTGTTCCAAAATCCTGATAAAAAATGTTCGTGTTCTACGTTTTTATTATTTGAATTTATATTCAGGGGTGCTATATAAACAAAATCATATGCATTTGCCAAACTGTATTTGCTATGTGTTGATTATTGCAGTCATTCTTTAATGTACATTGACTCTTACCCCTACTTTATTACCTATGAAATGTAGAAGCTATATAGTGATGCTATATTAATCCCGTCTAAGTATCTGAACTTTAGACATGGAAGTTCAAACTTGATACCACTTCAAACGGAAGGTGATGAATGAAAGATAATTATCTCTCGATATCGAAACACTTTACATCTTCATCATTTGAAATATCAACATCTCCAGTATGTGTGGGGGAAGAGAGGGAAAGGGATGGAGAGAAGATAAAAGAGAGGTAGAAACAGAAGGAGACAGAGATAGACAAAGAAAGTCGGTTCCAGGGAAGTAAGAATTAAAATATTTTGTTTCATGCCTGGCTGCCTTGCCTTCCCAGGTCTCTCAACGTGCCTTGTCATATCGCATTTGATAATCAGAGAAGCTCCAACACTACTCCACTTGGTATTCCTTTTGTAAATCTGATCAATTAATCTATGGCTTCAAGAATGGATTATTCTTTGTTCAACATTCGATGAAAGAGATGAAAAAAGTATATACTACCCAATTATTCTTTATATTGAACATCGGAGCAATTAATTCTACGGCAGAACGTGCATTGTACCTTCGTATTATGTTATCGTTATATTTGGTTGATATTCATATCAAGATGAATAAATCACTGCACAGAAGATGAATGACTCTGAAGCAACATGGAGGTAACTCCCCGTGTGCTGTTTAATCTCCCCCAATCAAGGCCCGTTTATTCAGCATGTATTACGTGCCAGCCAGGTTTACCGAGGGCTGAAGCCATGTTAGGAGATAACGTTTTACCAGGCTACCGGAACAGCCATATAGCTCATACCAGTTAACTGTAAATCGTTTTATTATTGCTGAAATTGTATACGAGACTAATGTTATGTGTTTATTTGTACGAGTCCATGCGAACATGTACCATCTTCACGTAACAGGAGAGGCCTGTAATGTTTTTATTTTTCATGTTTCATAAAACAATGAATAATTATGACAAAGTGAAACGGGATTAACTTTGGTAATTCACTCATCTCTATTTATGAATCTCATCATTATCAACCTTATATTTCATTCTGATATTCAGAGATAAAAGGAATGCGTATGATCATCTAAAACATATTTTATCATATTTGTATCAACACAAGCGGTGATTTCCTGAAATTCAGATCTTTTGGAGGTTTTATTCCCCTTCCTATATCGATCATTCATAAAATAACCCTTTTGAATCTCATAGAATTTTTCCAGCACGGTGTACCTATAATAATTTAACAGGGGTAAGACTCAGTGTTTCTGTACACACGGGAGAGTGTATTGTTCTGAAAATCTATGAAAAGCAGAAAATATATAGTATGTACTTGGGGAATGATAAATTTGGGTTTTCAAAGGGCACCGGCCCTTTGTACCTCGTTCCGAAATTCCATCAGCGCCTTTAAGTTGAAACAATTTTCTCACTGTATGACCTCTGTCATGCCTACCAATATTATTAGGGAGTGTGTCCTCTTCATATTGGATGGAAAGCAATAGGATAAACGATGACCGCCCGGTGATATTGGAAACAGCATCTCTTGACGACAGATTCTCATAAGCTGGACAACCAAATCACATCTCAACCGACCAATCTACGGACTGCGATGGTCAGGAAGGATCATATGAGAGACAAGAGGGGAACAAACTTTCCCCCATACACCAACAAAGAAAGATTGTATGCGAAGGGGGGAGAGAGGGAGAGAGAGAGAGAGAGCGTACAATATTATTTTCTTTATTGAATTCATATTTATATATTACAGTATTTCAACTGGTTAAATGTAATCCTCTTATAAATGCATTCTATCCTATTTCGTTTATTTTCTCGATGACATTGTTCCTTGTTATAAACCATATAAAGATGGTGATCTGTATTATTCAAGCTTCTGTACTGGAGGCAAAGTAAAACTAAAAGTTAAAGACAGTAGGAAACACCCTCCGTCTGGCCTTATGTACAGACCTGACTATTACCTGGAAAAGCCGTGTAGATATCCAGCAATGACTATCACATCTGCCTTATCATGTCTATGGTGTAAGATAGGCATGTATTAATCAACGATTGGTATGTGGGGTGGGGGGGGGGGGGGGGTCTTTATTGATGTCAATTACTAATAATGCCCTGTAGGCCATTCTCTTGTAATGTAGAGGGAGGTATATTGGTTTGTTTAAGGGGAAGGGGCGGTGTGTTGTAGTCTCGTGTGTTACCTAGTTATTCAATAATTATTGAATGTAAATCAATTAACAAGTACATTAATCTTCTTTGTTCATGATAATATACTAAAAGAAATAATGGCTCAGCAATAATTAGATTGCGTAATAGAATTATGAGCGAGGATGTAAACAGAAGTAGGCTTCCGAAATCATGTTCTTCAAACGAAGGTGAAAATACTTGTTTCAGTGGTTTGCGGTACAGTTACCATAACGGAAGACGGGTAGCGGATATCCGGAAAAGTTCGGTATAACCTTTAATAGTTCCTACTTATAACAACACGCAGACATTGAGTGTAAACATGTTTATTAGCTATAGGAAGTATGTTACCCGAGTATGTCATCCGGGTAGCATCGCAGTACATTAACTAAACTAATGTTAATGTATCAAGCGCTATATAAACACAAATTGTTATTATTATAATATTATTTGTGATTTTTTGAAATATGATAGAAAAAATAAGGAAAATTGAAGAAGCTAGGTCCTGAAAAATACTTATATCAATTTAGTGAAGTCATTTTCTTATGAACTCTTAAGTTTTGAAATGCTTAGTCAGTAGAGCGTCCGCCTCACAACCGGGAGATCTTGGGTTCGAACCCCGGCCGCGTCAGTTGCTTCTTTCTTGTTTGGCGTTCAACAATAAGGGATAGAGCAACGTCGATCTGGCGCTGCTCAGTGGCTGCCGGGCTCACGATCAATACAATTGGGCAAAAAGAGTTTCCATTTTCGTTTAAAATTAATACAATTTGGAGTGGACTTTAAAAGATTATTATTATTATTATTTTTTATTATTATGTATTCATACTTTAATTTATCTGTTATGAACAAGAAGAAGGAAAAAAAAGATAATGATATCACTACTTCTTTGAGAATAATATCATTTCATAATTTGTTAAAATAAGTAACATACTTTTCAGTTCCATATATCCAGCGTTACCACTTCTACTATCCATTCTATTAGGATGACAAACCTGCTTTGTTATCTCTAATGTTTAAACTACCGTACTTGTAAAAATACGCATCTCACTTTCAGAAATACGTCTTCTTCTTTTTTATATTCGTGTATACCACATTATGCATATACTTCATGAAACATTTCTTGCCCTACATAATGTACAGGGTTCATTGGCCATAAGCACAGAGACCAATGATATGAGCCGAACCGCAACACTTGATCTGGAAAGGAAATATCTTGCAATGTCGACTGTGTCATAATAAAAATAGTTCTTGTCATGACTGCTTGGAATAGATCCCCATAAGAAACCTTGATACTTGGATCTCAGTAGGTAATATCAGGTCGTTGTCGTTGAATGACTGCACGTTTCTCCCCCATCAGCCTCCCCCCTCCCACCAGCCCCCTCCCCTCCCCATGGGCACGAGATATTACATCCTCTCTCTTTAATGGCCACATTCGTTTTCCTTAATGTACTGAATTATGAATGATTAATTATTAGTTTCGACGTGCACTCACGTTATATGTTATGTAGTTATATATCAATTCTTTTGCTCTGTATACCATCCCCAGAAATACATGTTTTATTTTCTTTCTAAAAATATCCCGCTACCCCCCCCCCCCCCCCCACCTCTGTTCAACTATCAAAATATATTAAACATATCTCTTGTCAATCTGTCGATTCCGATCTATTATACAGTCTGTAAAATTCAACCTTTTTTGTGTATTTGTGTGTGTTAGTTTGTTTGGTTGGTTGCTTGTTTTTTGTTGGTGTTGTACAGAGTGACCGCTTTAGTGTCGCATCCTCTTCCTACATCGAAAATTATTTTAATTTCCTTTTCATCCGTATTTTTCTTTTCCTCAACGCCTACTCTATATGCCAATGTCAAAATCCTCTTCCTTATTGATTTGATCACATTCAATATGATAAAGCGTGGGATAAAGGCCCGCACACGACCTCTTAAAAACGTCTTAACCCTTCTTAGATTCCAAAGGGAAATAACACCGGATTTTGGACTCGAAATACATTACCCAATACATTAGCAATATATAGATATTGTATACTTTAAAACAAATTACAAGAACAATAAACAATACATTATTTGATTCGAACATAATAAAACAAAATTTTATCATAAAACTTAAAAGGCTTTTTATTTCCAATACATTTTTAGTGTCCGGATGGGCGAAGGGGGGGGGGGGTGTAGAGAGGAATTAGAAGAACGGAAATTGGAAAGGCCAAAAAGAGGGAAATTAGAAAGAAAATGGAAAAGGGAGAACAAATTCCGGTTTCTTTATTTCTTTTCGCTCGCTTATAGCGAACGAACACATGCAGAACTAGACTTTCTTCCCCCATGCTTACGATGACGAGTCAGTAATGATGCTTAATTAATACATAGGATTTGAATCCATTTAGATATAAAGCAAAATACATCGAATTACCTCCAAAATTTGAGTTGATTGTTGCTCTAATATTCCTGGGGGGGGGGGCTGCATCCCCAGTACCCCGTGTTCCTCGCTTCACGTGGCTGAACGAGGAATGAAGTGCATCAATGTTTGTAGAGCTTTCATGTTTCAGGTCATGTATTCGTGTCAAATGATGGTCTTGTGCTCTCCAGACAGGACTGCTAGTATGTTGTTATATTCACACACCATGCAGGAAAAACTGTCGTTAGCTTGCATTCGAAAGCCAATGATTAGCTGCTCAATTCAGAAGGCGCTTTAATCCATGTTTGATGCATGAAGAGGTTTTCCTTTTACAATATGCTTTTTAACACAAGATTAATCTAAACTTCAAAAACAATATTGCTATCCCGATTAATAATAAATAATAATTAACCGTTCTTGTATAGCGCATAACACATAGCGCTCTAGAGAAAAACACAACAGAATACAAAGACAAGATGTACTGGGTAACAGACAAAAAGGATGAATTAAATGTTAAATAAGTGCGTCTTTAAAGCAACCTTAAACTTAACAATGGAAAAGGCAATTGAAAAGAAAAATTAATGGATTGATTAATGAGTTTCTTTCTTGGGAGAGGGTAGATAAATTGTTAAAACTGACATTATACACTGTACTTGAAGTTCACCTCAATCAGATATTTCAGTTTAACTTTCTGCTGTAAAGAAAGATTTCCATGGAACATTTAGCATCAATTTGTTTTTATCTACATCGTCAACAGGCTATCGCTTCGACCAGTATTGGTATTACATCAATATTTACACCAAATAAATCTATATTTTGTCTCGTAGATATTTATCACTCATTGTCTTAGAATTTGATTCACAAAAGTACTTTTATACTTAACATCGACCAAGATAGAGAATACTTCTTTGTTTTGACTGGAAATGATAACCACATTGTCTTTGTTTATCATCAGCAAAATGTATTACTAACAAGAAAGGCATTTTGTATCTTTCTTATTAAAAGCCTTTTTTGTGTTTTATCCACCATTCTGTTTTCATATTTGCTGAATTGCTACTATAGAACCACGTAATGAAGTGGACAAACTTCTTTTCTACTGCTAATCAAAGTAAACGCCGTGACTTTGAAAAAGCTTTGGTAGACAAGAACAAAAGATGAGGTCTGATCTGTGAACCATATGAGGGTTATATACCCAATCACCCATTTTCCATATGAAATTAATGAGAGTATAACTATCATGCTTAGTTTTTGAGTTGCCTGCCACTACCACACAAACTAAGCACACCTTGTTCATTCGAAAGATTTTTATTTCAATGCACAATATTTCAGAGGTGTTTTCTTAAATAGCGAACATCCCTAAATCAGAGGGGGCGTCCAAAAAAGAAGCCTTTTTTGACGAAAAATAGTATTTTGTGAATAATATTTTAAAGAAACCTTGAACCATCATAAATCTGGTGTCATGTGAAAGAAAACATTTCGATACCAATTTTTATGGAATCGAGACTAACTCACATCAAAAATCTAAGTAAAACACAAGATTTTTGTGATTTGTTTTTTCCCCTAGAAAAATTGATTGATCAAAAACCTTTATTTTCCATATATCATATTTGGAAAAGTGCATTTTTCGTGAATTTGCTTATGTACAATGAATATATCTTGTGCAAAGAAGAGGCTTATATCTCCGTTCAGTGATCAACGACTAAAGGGTGTATCTCACTGACCGGCGAGTGCTTACGAACGTTGCGAATTTTGGATTCGCCATTTTTTAGCGATGTTTAGCGACAATGAGCACATTTGAGCGAATGTTTGCGAAAGTGTTTGCGAAAGTCAGTTGGCGACTATTTGCAACTGTAAGCAAACGTTAGCGACAGTTTTGGGGAATATTAGCAAATGTTATCTATATAATGTTTGTTTGTTTGTTTGTTGTTTTTTTTTTTTTTTGGGGGGGGGCACATACATGTAATTGATCGACGTCCTGGGGAGGGTCTACAAAAAGTTCAACCGATCTTGGAAATTTTTGGGGGACACGTGCCCCCGTGCCCCCGTGCCCCCCCCCCCCCCCCCCCGTGGCTACGTGCCTGTATATAAGGCTTCCAAGTGGTACAATAATTCAGCGTATTCAATATCTTTAGCGCAGTAGCCGGATGACTGACCAATATTGTTTTCGTATTGCTCGGTCATCCGGGAGCTTTAACTATCGATATCACACGAACACAAATATTTACCGAGGTAAGTTGAATTTTGATATTTGGCTAGTCAGACTAATATAGACAATAATAATAATATTGTATGGCTTTGTTTTCGTGTGATACAAGAATATATTGCTCTCGCTAAGACAATATTAGACTTGTCTTCGGCTCGTCCAATATTTTCATACCTCAAGCAATATGTTCTTGTATCACTCGCAAACGCAATATTATATAACTATTTGCCAATCCTTTGGCACTATTTGTGAATGTTTGGGACCTTTTGCTAACTCCTGGTACTCAGTGGGTCGATTTTATATAGGAATTATAAGGTAACGTGGTCGCTAGCATTGGCGAATCAAAAAGAACTTCAGCGACACCGTCTTACAACCGTTTGAAAAGGCCTAGGACTATAAAATAAATTCAAAATTTCTTTGCGGCGAGACAAATTGTTTGCGACAATGAAAACTGTTTGCGAAATTTCTTGCAACCTTTTGCAACCTTTTACAAAGAAAAATACTGCTTTTGAATTAGCTGGGATTATATAGACATAGGTCTCTTGAACCCTCAAAAAAATTGTCAAAATGCCCGTAAACCTGACACCCCGGTCTTGTGAATCCTCAAGCATTTTTCAGAAGACTGATCTCTATGGTTTTACTCCTTTAATATTTTTAAGTTGCGTTAATATAGTTAATCATTTCTTATCTTACCATTAGAATACAGTTTATCAAAATAGTGAAAAAAGTCTTACTATCAAATGTGAATTATGTGATAAGGGCTTTACTGTGATAATTAAATAGATCTAGTATTCCATGAGTCGTGCATCTGTCTGGTTACAAGGGACATCGGTTTAATATTGTGCATCATAACACGTCTGGAAGAAAAAAATCCCTCACACCGTTCCCATAATCATGATAGACCTGTAAGCAGGGTCTTCTCTACATTTTCTTCAATTTTTTTGGGGGGGTTATTGGCTGATTTAAATGAGCAATTGGATATTTTGAATAAAAATGTCAAAAAAAAATGTTCTCAGCATCCCCTCATTTTCTGAGTATCCTTCAAATTGCTCTAAACGTTATAACATGGTGTGCATAAAAGCAAGTCTAGATAAGGTAGATATACAGAATCTATCCATGTATGTGCCTCCATTCCCTTTTGGGGCTGGTGTTCTGGACAGCTGGGATAATGCCAATAACTTTTCAGCAAACTATGTTCGATTCAGCCCCTATCCAAAATGTTATAGTGATACTATAGAACATGGGTTCTCAAACTTTTTCTTTGACGGTCCAGATACGATTTCTATGAAAGCTGTAGGGTCCGAAACATGGGATGCCATTCGCCTGAAAATTCTTATGGTCGATCGTATACTTTAACTTAAGTAGAACAATGTACAATATGAATCCTAAGGAAAATTTTATACACCAGCGGGTTGTATGAGGAACCACTTCTATCTTTACTAATGAGGTACATCTTAGGGCCCCTTGTGCATGGGTTGCAGGGACAGTGTCCCAGCCAGGGACCCAGGAGTCTAAGCCCCTGGAAGCTCTCGAGTTTGGGTAATTCAGAAAATTCTAGACAGCCGTCGTGAGCGATAAAAACTCTAATCCATACCTTGAAATTTAAATTGCACTGCCCTTATTGTATGCTCTTTTTAAAGAGTCCTCAGATTAGGCATTCCATCTGATCAGTAGTAGAAAACGTCAATGGGATGATGCCCGCATCATTGAGTTTGAAACGCACTTTCTGGTTAAGAATGGTAGAAGAACCATCTGCATAAAAAGGATTAAACCTTTACTGAATAGGGATTCTAGCTATACATAGTTATCTGTCTTCGCTCCGGTGATCTCGAGGCAGCAAACAGCAAGAAATTGTGTAAATAATAAAAGGTATATGGGAGTGTTTTTAGAAGCTTTAACTATATAAACTCACACTCTCTCCAATATTGTATACAACAAAAGGTTGTCTTCGGATCCACATCTATCATTACGGATGGGGTGTAGGGGGAGCCTTTGCCGCGATCCTGAGGGGGGGGGGGGGGGGGAGAGACTGCCAATGCCCACATGAAACATTACAGAGTACAGAAGAAGTTCTTATCAATTGCATTGAGCACTCTAAATTCTTTGAACTTTCTGCACTTCGAAATGTCCAATCACTTTTGTCAAGTTAATATACCGAGATACTGGCCAAAATTAGAGGGAAAATATATCTCCAAAAAGCACCCTTTCGGCTCAAATTTACATTTCACACACTACATAACTCAATAAAATTGATATAACTAAAACTCGATGTGAACACACCAAACACGTCCTCAATACACTAATACACGTATATGAATGCAGTAATACACATGTGGGCATAAATGTTGTTTTTGTAAAAATCAAATCAATAACTTTGAGTTGCTTTAATTTTTCACTGAAAGAGATATAAGCCTCTCCTTTGCACATGATATTGTCCTTGTACATGGGCAAATTCCCGGAAAGTTTTAAAAAAGGCACTTCTCCAATTTTGATATATGGAAAATAATAATTCAACATTTCGAAAAATATCACCCCAAAATCAGTTTTTTACTTAAATTTTTCGATGTTAATAAATTCTAATTCCGTTGAAATTGGTATCAAAAAGTAGATAATTTTATTTTATTTCATTATAACACCAAATTTATGGTGGTTCAAGGTTTCCTTAAAAATGTTATACACAAAATACTATTTTTCATCAAAAGGGCCTTTTTGGACGCCCCCTCTTTCGAATGAACAAGGTGTGCTTAGTTTGTGTGGTAGTGGCAGGCAAACCTCTCTTTTCTGACTTTTGCCCTCCGCTTAACGTTCTCGTTATGTAAAGCTTTAAGAGGTCAAAAGGTCGTGGAGGGTTTGTCCTATAACTTCATATCTACATACGATGTTCCTCTGTTTATTGAATTAAGGGCTTATTCTTTCACGTGTGAAAGACCGTAATTGGAAGGTAATTAATCTAATCTTAGCAACATATGGCATTCTTTTATTAATACTGATTGTATTATCACTTTGTAGAATGCTTTGTTTTCAATGCAAGCAGAATAACTTTAGAGACGTTAATGAATGTGTGATCGTTGATGTAAGTTAATAATAGTCACGAGACCACGATGAAATTAACAAATCTTTTTTACATGAATGCTAACGGAAAACATCGCTTTATGCAAAATCTTTTCAAAGATAAAATTTCAGCAAAGGTGATGATACGAATTCTCGGATGAAACTGAAGAAGTTGAGATTTCTTAAAGATGTTTTATTTCCACTTTCTACGCTGTGATTGTAGGTTGGTAGTGCATGGTGAGTGAATGTTGATGACCAGTTAGAAGTACATCCGGTCCTAAGGGTTGAGATGAAGACACGAGATTAGTTTCCTCTTGGACTGTCCCTCGATAATTCTACTTTTAGCATCGACTCTAGTTATCACCTTGTCGAGGACGTGAAGATTCAACATTATCTCAAGGATGATATAAAAGAAGGACTTGAGGAACTAGAGCTATATAGTTGGCGAAAGAATCGAAAACTGTTGATATTTATCCACAAAAAAGAAATTTATCTGCTCATGTTTGACGTTGGTGCTGTTTGCGATAAAATTAGACCTTAACTAAATAATGCTTGTGATTACATTGTGAGAGCATGTTTGTAATGATGTGTGTGTGTACAGAGTGAGTGAATGTGTATTTGTTTGTTAGTCTCTATGAGATATAAAGTCTGGATGAGCATGATGAGACGGGTAGGTAGAGGGGTGAGAGAGCGGGGAGTTATGTGATGTGTCAGGCCTTGTACACAACCCCGTCCAATGACCATATAAGGAGTGCAGTGCTCTACCATTCTCCAGCACAGTCTCTGACTGGCCTCAATGCTGAACGTTCTTCTGACTGAGGAGTCTAAAGTTGAGGCTATATCGTTACGAAAAGGTTGCCAACACCAATGCCTAGTTCCCTCCTCCTCTTAGTCCTTGTAGTCGCCATTCATTTAACCCCGCATCCTACATTTCAAAAGCATCTACAACCTTTAAACACTCCTCTATAACAACTCTACCGAATCTCGTACACAACCTTCCACCAATCACGTTCTTCGATAGAAACCCCGGCTATGTAACGACAAATCTGATTTGTCAGGAGGGCGCGAAGGTTAATTAGACCTCACTGTGATAGTCGGCATAAACTTGTATGCTGGAGTTGGTGGATAAAATTCCTGGGACGCCTTTGCTGCCCCCCAGCGAAGTATCGGTCTTACTATTCTACAGCGGATAGCATCCTTGCCTTTTTCTCGTTTTCCGGCTTTGGACGTATTCTACGGACGTCTCTGGTGGATTTCATTTTGACTGGGACTAAACCTTAGGGGTATATTTTATTTATACTCCTTGTGTGTAGAGTGTATCTGGATCATCATCTGAACTTTCATCTGGATTGGGTCTATTTTTATCCACAAATAGACCCATCTTATTGCTCTTTGGAGCAACTCAATCACCTGAATTAATTTTATTCTGTAAAGTGTAAGTCACTCTACTTTCTAATCTTTATTAGATATCTATTTGGTGTATATTATTTTGTTGTAGCTAGCTCAATAATGCAACATATTTTACTGTTTCGTAATATTGAGACACATTGAGGAGAAAATATTTTGTAAATATGTAATGGTTTGCTCTTATATTATGTTCATTGTGCGACGAAATGTTAGATTGATTTATTCTCACTATTATTTGGTGCCCATGTTTGTTGTCTTACTAAACTATTAACGCATTGACACACATGCCAGCCAGCGTGATATAGCATGGTTATATAAAGTACACGTTCTACCCGGGGTACACGCCTACATATATCTTTACTAATTGATTATCATAGGCTAGGTGTTAACAATGCTCTTGAAAATCACTTCGTTTTTCTTACACTTCATCGTTATTTAAAAACAAAATTGATCGTTCTTTATCATCCTTTGTTTCGTATGTTCTGTTTTTGTTTTTATGTAGGCCTAATAAGTAATATCAGTGCAATAATTATGTTTATACTTTCTCATTTTTATTGATTAACCCTACGGATATCATGATTGTGTTTTCCCCAGATTAGGGAAGCAAACTTAAATGTTACTTCGTGTGTTTAAGTGACAAATGTAGGAATTCTTTTATTTGAAGAATATAATAGCCATGTCTTAATTCATAGAATTATTCATTATGGAATAAATTATTTCGTTGAATTGTGTGGGAGTTGACACATTTTGCTTCGGTAATAATGGTATTCCTAGGATATAACTCCGCTATGAGTACTTTTTCTCATATCGAGGATTATTGTTTCTGCAATCCCTGAGGTTTATGATGATGCTGCGTAACCCGGAAGCAATTACACAACACATGTATTGGAATCATAAAGGTCAAAATTCTCGGTCATCACGTTCATGAATACTGGGATCTGTTTGGGCAAATAGCGCCATCTGTGGTGACTCGTCCGCCATGCGGTTTGAAACCGAAGTTTGATAGGGATATTTTCTTTCTTCCTTCTTGTTCATACTTTCTTTTGTTTCTAGTTATTAATTTTTTTTAATGAATGAATGAATGAATGAATTTATTTATTTATTTACTTACTTATTTATATTTATTCATTTATTCATTTATTTAATACTCAGTAGTGTACCATGGCGTAGCTTTACGGGGTGGAGAAAAGAGGAGATGAAGGAAGAAAGATATTTACAATTGCATTCCTCTCAGCGTAATATCTTGTACAGTTCATTATAATGTGGATTTCATCTCCAATTTAACAATTATGACGAATTCGGAGATTTAGTCTGTATGTCTATAATTATTTTCGGTTTGTATTCGATCGAAGGTTATGAGCTAAGTCAAAGTCTAAATATATTTTTGCGTAGTTTATGGTGTTTATTATTTTTATCATAGATCAAATACATTTTTGTTCCATATTTTTAAATATTTTAAATACTGCTTATACTCTAATGTTCTAATTTATCTCCTAATTTATTTCATTTGTGACTACATAAATACATCATGAACTGATGATCATTTAAATTTCTCATTTTGATTCCCATTTCTTCCCAAGCATACAGATTTATTCCTTTTCTCTTGTTCGTTCTTAAATAAAGTGTTATAGTAATGATTCGCTTTTTACATTTATCATGGGTGCATAATACTTTCCTAGGATTCGACAGATTTGCTTCCTGATCAAGAGGTATGCTCTCACACTCCGTCTAACATTGCTAATTGGCCCCTTTCTTATTGAGACCTAATATATTTCTTAACCAATGGAAGTAAACACTTATATCTTAACTAATGGAACACTTTCTATGTCATTTCTAAAATATTTGGAGTAGTGACTTTCCCTATCCCCCTCCCCCCCCCCAAAAAAAAATAATAACAGTACACCTCTGACCCATGTGAAATGTTTTAATAATAATATTAGTTGAGTAAGTGGGTAGCTATTCTAATATTAAAGAGGCAATATCAGAAATATTTGATTTCAACTGGTAAATTCGCTATTTTGTAATGGAATGTTTTAATGGAATATTAATGATAAGACCTATTGTAAAGCCTACCGTACACGAGACGATCTAACTGCGATTCGATTTTCGAAGAAATCATAATTTGCATTGGATAAGAAATTTAAACAACTGTAATCTTAGTGATTGCGTTTTGAGTGATGAAATAAAACTACAATTTGAATATCAGTTCACATCAGTTTATCTTAAGCTTTCTAGTTGAGATTATGACTCAATCGGCTTGAAATCGTAGAAAATCGTACGAATGGTCTGACGTCACTACGATTCGAAGCCGACTTGACTTTTCTTCCTATAAGTATGCTTTTGGTACTCTTAAATTTTGGTTTTATCATTCAAATGGCTATTCAAAATTGCGATCATTAAGGTATTTTGTTTGATTGTTCCTGTGAAATACAATAAATGTGACTTATTTTAAAATGGGAACGCATTTAGATCGTATAGTGTGCGGTGGGCTTTAAACAACATAATGAAAGAAAAAAAAATCGCTGACCTGGAGCTAAAACATGATATGGTGATGAGAGAGAAAGAAAAATAGAGAAAGAAAGGGAGAGGGCCATCAAAGACCGGCATTCCACCTGGTAAGATCGCCCTCTCTCAGGTAATACAAAGTTTCGGTATGGGGTCATGAATTTGGTTCCAATGAACATAATTGGAAGCATATGCGATTCTACCACCATCAGTGATCGTTGTCGGGATTGAAATCGGGTCTAAAGTTATGAAATTGGAAATAATAAACTATCTATGTTGTATAGCTCCCTCTCAAGGTCAACATATTAATTAAGCTATAAAACAATGTTTCTTGGCTAAAATCGACCGACTAGCTATTCCCATTTGAAAAATATATATCACAACTACACATTCTGAGATTTTCATGGTCGCAGCTACTATTGTGCGGCCGTAGGCGCTATTTGAAATTTATCAAGATTTACCGGGAGCACCGGTAAATTTTTATATTCAATATTTCTCGAAAGCAGAAGTGTTTTATGGGCTAAATTTTCTAGTGCTTATAATACATCCACAGGGGCATCCAAATATATCAAAATTGTAAAGAATCACCCAATTTTCAAAATTTCCCAAAACTTTGAATTGATTGGCTCTGCATCCAAAGGTTGAGGGTTCGAATCTCAGCCCGACACGTTTATCACTCTCCACCCAGATGTAAAAGGGCATTTATAAAGAAAGGACGTCGATCATCGGGCGCGTCAGGATGGGGAGCTGCCCCCTCCCACCTGTTCTGAAATTAATCTTTTCTAATGAAGTGTATATGCTTGTGATCTATTGGTTCCCCCCAACCCTTGTCCTATACTTGGATATATTTTATCGAGTACAATGAATTCATTATCATGGGGTTATAAACTAACTAATTCTTCTGGCAAACGTAATAACATTTTCATGTATAATTATTGTAAGTGTATAAATATAGGCGTTCGAGGCAGGGAGGGTGGGGCTGTGGGCTGCAGCCCGCTCCTCCCCCAGGGTTGTCAAAGTTCGATGATCGGGCAACCACCACCACGTACTTATGCGGGTGGCAAAATATCGGAATATATATTATGTTTAATACATTATTATGTTAATTTTGATCACGAAATATATTTCTAAAGATAATAAAGATTCATTTTCCTTACTCTCTCTCTCTCTGTGAAGTAAATGTCACACAAACCGAAACAGAAGATGATCATACAATTAACACAATTCCTTAATGAATATATTTAAATGAAGGGGGCTCTTGAATTGCTTTCTTGTGGTGTAGAACTGATCTTATTTCGATAATAATAATAGTGGATTCTTGTATAGCGCTTAATATCTGTCGGACTTGACTCTCCTGACTCTTCACATTTCAAATACTAATTGAATCTCAATTATTTCAATATTCAATTACTAATGAAAAAATGGAAACTAATAAATATTCAACTTCGTTCTACTCTATTCTTTGAGAAGATGGCGAGATTGATTATGTTAACCAGAGTTCAACACCCAACTGGCCAGCCATGTTATTGACTTCCATATAGCATCTTAGTGTGTATAAAGTTGGTTACTTCCGAAGTTCCTCATCAATAAAATCATGTAAAAAGCAGTAGCCGCAAGAAAAACATATTCCGACGGTTAGTCAGTGGTCAAATAATATCCCCGTCGCTTGAACGCCCACGATAAAAAAAATACTATCAACGTTGCTCTTAACAATGGAATCATGCATTATTCATGAAAATACTAGGCTCCGCCCAAATATGTGGTGTAACGTGTAAATGCTTGTTTTTGATAGGCTCTCGGGTACCGAGTAAGAGGAAGCGTCATGAGTACTAATGAACCAACCGACGATGGAGGGGACCAGAAGTACGATTTGGAGGACGAAGAGGAGATGCCGCTTGCAGAGAGAGATTTAGCAGACGACGCACCCTGGAAGAGAATCCAGCAAAACACCTTTACAAGATGGTGCAACGAGCATCTAAAGGTGGCCCAGAAGCATATCAGCAGCTTAGAGACGGATCTTGGCGATGGTTTGAGGCTTATTGCTTTGATTGAGGTCCTCTCGCAGAAGAGAATCAACAAGTTCAACAAGAGACCGACCTTCAGGTCCATGAAATTGGAAAATGTCTCCATTGCCATCAAGTTCCTGGAAGACCAGAACATCAAGATTGTCAGTATTGGTAAGTGATTCAGTTTTTATATTCACATATTTATATGATAGTTATTAAATCTGTATAAATGTCAATAATTGACGGTCTGTCATGCGAGGCATACACTACATACCACCTGTATGATCGGAGGTGTGATACCGCGCGATGCGGCTAGTCCCCCGTGCGTGAACGCTTTGCGAGTCGGCAAGGGCCCAAGGAATTAATTCAGGCAAGCGCAAGGAACATTATATTTCTCCTCTTCGTGCCTAAAATCTGCCTCTACCGATCGTATGTTATGGTGCCGTTATAAGTACCATGCTTTCATGATGTCATTATAATTACGAATGAACAATAATAATATTCCCGACCAAGACTTTCATTCGGTTAGCACACTCTGGGAGCATACAGCTACAAATCCGTACAAGGAAATTAAAAACCGGTACACAGAAATACTTTCGATAGACATGTATACCGTATACACACGGAGAGAGCAGATTGGATTAGTGTATACATCCATTACTCTTGTTATTGCCAATATCAGGCCATTGCTGTATGATATGAATCGTGCAGGTTTCAATTGAAGCAGGTTTCATTGATCTAGACAGAGTCAGCTTTGCATGTATAGGATTCAACATAATATATGCTTCATATAAGCATTTTATTTTAAATACACACAGGAAGAGTACCAAGTGTATTGATTTACACCTGCTGTCAGTTTGTAAGAGGGTGGGGGGGGGGGGGGGGGGGGGGGTAAAGTCTAGTTTATGTCTGTGGGCAGAAATTTGGGAACATTAGGCTCATTTAAAAAAAAAAAAATTGAGTTTTAAAATCTTCTTTCATTGATAGATGGAAAACGTTGCTTTCCTATTTTTCTTCTCGTCTACATACTTTTTGTAAAATTTGCCCCATCCCTTCTACCCTCTCTCTAGCTCTCTCTCTCCAATTCAAACTGTTCTTAATTGAAGCTCCACAGTACAACACTCCTTCCTGGCCTGCCAAGCTTGGCTGGGATGTATTTTATCTGTTTGTCTAGAAACGCATGTTTTTATACCATGGACCTTGTCATGTTTGTACTAGCCATTCTAATAGGTATTTATCATCACACCATAGAACAACACCAAAATGATTTAGTTTCATGCATTCCATGGATGTACCTTCTAAGGTATGCGATGAGGTATTCAGCTTCTTTCAATATCTGGCCTTCCTACTGGGTTGTGAGAGAAATAAACCTTAAGCTTTGCTTTGCTTCCTATCAGTGAGGCCACCTGTGAATGAATGGAATGCAATGGAATGCATTCAATGAAAGCTTGATCTACAAATACTAGATTCTTAGCACAAAGGCTATGGTCAACAGACTGTCTTCTATTGATACGATAGATTTCTTATGATTGTCCGCCTCTCAATGACACACATGAACTCATTCACACAAGTTCTATGGCTTTTTCTGTTCGTAAGAGTTGTATACTGGATGGGTAATGAGATGTATATTCTGAATTGAGAGTGATTAAAGGAGAACTAACCCCAAAGAATAACTTTAGTTAGAACTGAGAGATTTATTGCATTCTTGTCCATCCATCTACAAGATTCCCCACCAAAGTGTATGAGAAAGGCATAAAGCAAGAATAAAGTTCAGTTTCTCAGCAAGATGTGGGCACTGCAATTTTCTTGATTGCATCATGACGTACTATGCGGAGTCCTTTATGAACTAAATGTATTCAAATTTATGAATGCTTCCTTCCCAGGTGTTTGTGGTGTTGAAGAATTTCATTCACCTTTGTACTCGATTTGCCAGAACGCAAATTGCATTTATAAGTTGTTGCTGTTCTGGAGTGAAGGTTTGGCATACCGGTAGATGAAATAGATTTTTGAACCGCTGTATTTTAGTATTTTAAGATAAATTGTTACCCTATTATACATATTTTTCACCAAATGTAATTTTTACCTCCTTGGCTTTGATTTTCCCTCACTGAAAAGTAGAGGTTTTGTTATTGAATTAAAAAGTCTTTTCAATTAAAACTTGGTGCATGATACATGTACATGTACAACTCCGCCTGGTACATCACATTTTCAAGAAAATGGCTGTGCCCATGTCATACTAAAAGGCATTACATCATGCCAATAATCTTCATATAACAATATATATCTCTTGTACACGTTCGTAAGATTTATTGTACTTCAAAAGGCAGGAATTCATTTTGTTTTTCAGAATACCTACCTACACTTATTCTTAGGGGTTAGTTCTCCTTTAAGTTCAATATTATGCTAACAGTCAAAGATACCTTATTGAGATTAGCATTTACTCTTTGATAATCAACAAGATATTAATCTCTCTTACTACTGAAATGAATTCCCATTTCAGTGGCAGACATGGCTAGACTGAAGGATATCCATGTATTCATGGATTATCTCTACTGCGTGCTCTCTCTACCCCTCTGACTGTCTGTCTCTATCCCTCTTTCTTTCTCTTTACCTCTTTCTTTCTCCCCCCCCCTTATCTCCCCCCCCCTAATCCCCCGTTACCCCCCCCCCCCCCCCCTCTCCTGTATCTCCCCCCTCTCACTATGTGATAAATATATGATATTCCATTCATAGTGACACAGCAATATTGTGGAATAGCACGGTATGTGAAGAAAGACAAAGTGAAAGATAAGACACTCATGACTCTTATTGACTTTATGAGGTGTTCCTTCTCAACTTGTGTAGACTACAGATTTAGTCAAGACAAATAGCATGAGAATAAAGGATGAGTAATGGATTCATGCTATAGTGGGTTGATGGGAACGAGCTTCCGTTCAGCTAGACAAACCAGCTACTTGTACCAGCTGGTGGACTAGCTCTGAAGCAAGGAATGAAGACGGTAAATGAAATAATAACAATTTATAATCGACAGTAATTTAATCATCCTTTCATGATAATGAGATTATGACAAAAGGTAATGAGAATATAAAGATTGTTAAAGTGATGGCTTCTTTTAGATCTTAGGTTGTCAATCAAAGCAAAATAATGATAGACATGACAATGACTTCATATAACCTAACCAAAATTGTATGGTCCTTTTGTAATTTTGACCTAGTGATGTGAGATATATTTTTGAAATTATGTAGTGATAAATACATTCATATATTTATCTTTTTTTAAGTTGCTCAACTTCACTCTGCTCCTGAACACCTTGTCCTCTACTCTAATATGAATCATGAATTACTTACAAATATTCATTTTATTTTCCAGTCACACAATTATTGTGAGCCTACAGAAATGAACTCTGTAGGTTACGTATCAGCAGAGTGCTGTGTAGCAAGCCTCGTTCGGTGCCATTACTCAAAAGCAGAAGCTCACTGAGCTATTAATAAATCCAAGAATTAGTTTGTCAGAGTGAATTTCATAGTAGAGAGGATTCAGGGATAAGAAATTGAACACATCCATGTCTCGTAGAAGAGGTCCGGAAATTACCACTTTCCTGTGTTGTAGATGGGACTGTCACTGCCACTGGTGGCCCTCACTGTAGATGTCTAAGGTTTACATTATTATGCTCCAACAAGCTCTGAAATATAAAATCAAATAAATGACCTTGCTGTAAACCATATTTATTCATTATTTACTGGTATTTGATAGTACAGTGTCTGAGAAAAGCCTTTGTCTTTAAAAAAAAAAAAATTCTTCTTCTCCTTGTTCCTTTTAAAATATTACTCATCATATAAATTTCTTCATTTTGTTCTTCTTTCTTCTTTTTTTCTCCTCCTCTTCCTCTGCTTGAATAGTCTCTGTTCTAATGACTCACGAATGAGATTTACTTTAATTGACCTTAAAGGTAAAGACCAGTTATGGTCATGCGATTGAATTGTGAAAGAAACGTTGTGGAATCGATCAGAAAAGGTTGATCATCTAGCATCTAGCATCTGCAAGGTTCTGGAATCATCAAAATGATAAGAAATTTGGCCCATTCTTCGTAAAGTTACAAGCACTATACACAGAAAGATGTATATGGGACTACCCTATATCTCTCACAGGACCATGAGAGAAACAAATTTACCAAATATATGAATTAGTAGGCGGTTTCCCGGCAAATTTTTTATCATCATGTATTAGTCAAAACATATTCTTTTACATGATTGGTAATGAGAGCTTCCATTTCATTTTTTGAAATTGGGGCGTTACCAATACTGGTCCTTACCTTTAATGCATGTATATCACTTGGCAAAAGACTAGATAAATCAGGAAATAACAATTAGATCGTTAATGGTCTAATTAGGTCATCTATATCAACATGTTACCCCTATGTCAGTATTTACAATCTAAATACAATAGTATGCCCCGGGTTACATGTAGGCTTTCCCCTGCTTTGTATCTTTAAAACATTGAATTTATCACCATTCTGTTCATTATTCATTCATGGTAGATTAACCCTAATAGAACAATAGGTTGTTTTCTTGAGCAAATAGAGAGAGAGAGTGAGAAAAAAACCCATTAATGTAGTCAAAATGTAATTGAATTGACATTAAATTTTGTATGTTAAAAAATGACTTGTAAGCAATACTGATTATTTAGTTAATATTACCTGTGACATATGAAATATCACTTGGCATTTAGAAAGGGTCCAAAGACCTTTCTCAGTTGAATGCAAGGTTAGCAACATAACAGGAAATTTTGATGACTTTAATTTCTCCCTCCTCAGCGCAGACCCGTTGGTCACGTTCTTTCATTATGAGTGTTATGAAGATTATTATTGAACATAGTATTACAGTCACAGTACACAGGTGGATGCATGGGGATCTTAAAATTTGTTTGTTCCTGCTGTGCTGTGTAGTGGGTAACCATACATGTGTATGTAAAAAACACAAGCTCAAGATATTTGTTGAAAGTAAAAAACAAACAAAAAAACTTAAAACCCGGGTGGATTGGTGATCAAGTAGCATGATCAAGTGACCTTCTTTGTTTCTAGTACCGGTATTCCTTAATCTTGCCAAGTATCAAGTTGTTTTAGGGTTAGTTTGTTTTAGTGATTTCAGTCGTAATTGTTTGCTCATTATCTACATCTATGAAGAGGAAGTAAAGAAGATTATTTGATAGTATGTTATTTTTCTGTTTTTTTTTAACTCTGTAAAGACATTCTGAAAGTTCATTTTCCAATTAAAGGTAATACAAAGTTTTGGTATGGGGTCATGAATTTGGTTCAAATGAACATATTGGAAGCATATGCGATCTTACAATATTCAGTGATCGTTGTCGCGGTTGAAATCGAGTCTAAAGTGATGAAATTGTAAATAATAAACTCTTTATGTTGTATAGCGCCCTCTCAAGGTCAATATATAAATTTAGCTACAAAACAATGTTCTTTGAATAAAATCAACCAATTTGCTATCACCGTTTGGAATATATATATCACAACTACATATTCTGAGATTTTCATGGTCGCAGCTACCATCGTATGGTCGTAGGCGATATTTGAAATTTATCAAAATTTACTGGGAGTACCAGTAAATTTGTATATTCAATTTTTCTCGAAAGCAGAAGTTTTTTAGGGGCTAATTTTTTTAGTGCTTATAATACATCTATAGGGGCATCCAGATATATCAAAATTGTAAAGAATCCCTATCCAGCCAATTTTCAAAATTCACCAAAACTTTGTAATACCTTTAATGCAGCCTCCTCCATCTTAGTCAAATCTTCATTTTCAACTTTGCTTATCGCATTTCCGAATAACTTATAGCTTAGCAAACCAGATAAAGGAATTGACATTTATACCAGAACATAGAAAGATCTCTTATCAGTTTTTGCTTGTATAGTGATTATAACTGTAGAATCTAAACTCCAAAGTTTATACATTTTATCACTAATGAGCTGTATTTTCTGAGTAGGCCTAACTGTTCAATTGTTTTTAATTTGTATCACCTTCTTGACTCATTTACCGGTAGTTTAGACATTGACATAGGCACTTCATAATACCCAAATTGTAATATCATTTATAATATTTGTGAACAAACAAAATTGTATATTTGTACGAATGGGGTAGTGAATCATAAAGTTAAATATCATGGAATATTAGTAGTCTCACAAATTGACAGTAGAAAAAAAGAGGGGTTGTAATTAATATTTTCTTCTCTTGAAATCGCATCAGTTACAGTAACTGTAAGGGGTTTGATCAGTTAGCTATTTTCCAACAAATTGGCAACTACGGGTCTTATATTTTCTTGAGTCATAGCTAAATTATTTGCAGTAAAAGTTTCTGTACTGAAAAGAAAATACATCGACAGGAATCATTTATGGCACTCGGCAGACAATATGATTATGTAATGGAACCATGTTCTTTCTGCATTACATTAAAAAATTAGCGTTTTTAACCGTAATGTCTGACCAAATAAAACTTCTAATTAGACAAGACTTTGAGCTTAGAATGAATGGCATTTCATAGAATGTATTATGAGTCATAGGTAATAAATGTTTCTTTATTTGCATGTCTGTTACAAAGCAAGGGGGTGGACAGATTTCCTGTTTAACAAGAAATGTAGGCCTAACTTTGCATTCATTTCACAATCACTAGTGAAAAGTGAGAAGCGGAAGAAAGGAAATCTGAAATTGAGAGCAGATTTATGTGATTAGATTGCAATGTGAGATCAACACCTTAGGGTTGAAATAAGAGACATGAATTATGAGTGCATCAGAAATGTTAAAGACTTACAGAGTTACAGTTGTACCTTACTTTAA
Organism: Strongylocentrotus droebachiensis; assembly: GCA_035222895.1. NCBI lineage: Eukaryota > Metazoa > Echinodermata > Echinoidea > Camarodonta > Strongylocentrotidae > Strongylocentrotus > Strongylocentrotus droebachiensis. Next base: position 78,748 of record JAVYIG010003228.1, on the reverse strand, counting down.
AATATGGAAGGTTTGGGAAATTTACTTGCTTTATTAATGTGCATAATAAATGTGTTTACTTCCTGAGGTTTCATTTATTCTATTTGATAGGGAGAGAGGCAATGTTGCAAGTTAACTATAAGCCGAAGTTTATCAAGACTGTATTGTGATTGTACTGCAATGACTCATGAAAGTGCAGCCATTTTTTTTTTCTACCACCATGTTTGCCAAACAAGCAGTCACTTGTAATTATTTAGCTGGTATAATTTTCCCCTGGTTGTTCTTAATTCAAACACCAAGTATGACAAATTTGATAATTTTGAATGATGTGAAACATTACCTTTAACAATGATGGATTTGACCTTACAAAGTATTTGACTGACTGAGGTTTCCCCAACAGTTGTGATGTCATAGGACTTGGAATGCAGGAGGTTGGTTAGGGGTCAGGGGGTCAGACGTGTTGATGGGCGGGGTCTTCTCATACCCGCTCTCCCTAGTCTTACTTTCAAGACTTTCTCTTATCCTTCTTTACATCAATGGAATTCTAATCCATTCATTGTTTGAATTTCCTCATTGCAAAGGCGTCCATTCATTATTTGAACCCCCTTCCCAACCAAACACCTACATTCAATTCCGGAAAACAGACTAGTAAAGGGAACATTAATGGCGTGCTCCATATATTTGATTGAATGCATGACTATCATATTTATGTACTACAATTTGTTTTATGTCAAGAGGGTATTATATGATTCTGGCCTGGTTTACCATTGAGGTTTGCTGGGATGCTAGCTGTCTGATTCCACTGTCTATAGCTAGGACTTGTATTGAGAGACCGCATTGTCCAACAAACAATAGCTAAGCTGCATAGCTCAAAGAAAGATCTGCATTGTTAAGCCCATCATATAAGCCATATAAACCTGTGTACACCCTATCTGTATAAAGGTCCTTCTAATACAGGATACTGTTACATGTAGATGAGAAGTAGATTGTTATACTGTTATTTCCTCTGTTACTGCTCTGTTCTGCTATAAATTGCTCAGTAGGGAGAATAATCATTCCTCAAGATTCTAATCACTCTGTTTTGTAATGCTTCTGTCACTTGTATATTTAGTGTAAGATGAGATATTACAATGAATACTAGCATTTGTCTAAGACATACAGTAAAATCCCTAATGTGAATAAGTGAAGGTAATATCCCGGTGATCAAGCACAAGAGCCTTCATTTGAATTATGATTGATGATTTATATGTGCTGCCTAGCAACACTGTTCCTCATGTAAACAAATATATTGACATTTTGAATTGTATGATGATGTAGTAGAGAAAGCATGAATGCCTACATAGTATGCATGTATTCAACCACACATTCACAATGAATGCATGGTTCTATTTGGAATGTGAAGGTGATATGTCAATATACTGACTCTCCGTCAGCCCTGATCTTATGTCAACCACAGTCTACCATTAACCTTGACTGTGTGTGGTGCCGTATGCTGCTGTTTTAAATATCTTCACAAAATTGATTGCTAACCTGGTGGGCTTTGTGTAATTAGATGACTGGTAGAAGTATGATTGAAGAGGAGCCTAGTTGAAATGATTTCATGTGAAGTCGGTGAGATCGATGTGCAGACAAATTATGTTTGATCCAATATGGAATATATATATGCAATCTGATAAAACCTTGAAAGTAGACTATGGACCAAGCGGAGTATTTTGACAACTATAGAGAGAGGCCAAGGCTCAAATGATATTTGCATAACAAAGCCCATCGTCTGGCTATTGAATGTGTGCGCTTGTGTGTGCACGATTTAGGTTTGATAGCTGAATGTAGGATACATCAGATTCTAAATTACCGGTAAAAGATGAATATAGAATCTGTATAAATAGGCCTACATGTACCAATACATGTAAGTTTAATAATCTTGAGAATTAATCGTAGGGTTGTATATTGTATTTTTTAACAGATATGTATACTATGTGTCCACGTGGTATTACTAATAAAATACTAGTTAGTATAGTTAAGGGCTATATATATTACCCTGGGGATGACTTGAATAGGAACAGGAGACATGTAATGATGGATTATTGGAAATCAATCGCTTGAGCAATTTACCCCTTCTGAGAAATAATAGACTAGTGCATACAATTTGTTTTAAATGCCCTCTAGACCCTTTTTTCAGTTTCTGTGAACAAGTATAATGCAGTACATCTCATTTCTATGAATGGTACACATAAATTATTATTAAAACCAAAACAAAAATATCAATCTTGACTGCCTCACAATGTCTCCTTGTATCACTACACATGTAGTGTACTTATGTCAATGCCAATGGATGATAAATTCCTGAGGAGGCTTGACCTAATATTCTGGACTGTAGAAACCTCTTATTGTATATTGTATGAGAATTAAAGAACTACTGAATGTCATGTTACATCATACGCACAGTGACCAAATACATGTGTTATTACGTTTGAAGATGTAACTGAGGTGTTGAAGACTTGAACCATTCATCCCTCCATAGTGGCCTTGTTAAGTCAAAGGGACATTTTCACAACCCCTTTGGGAGATGTTTTCTCAGGTTTGTAAGACCTGTCAGGTGGAGTCTAGTCAATGCTTCAGAATAACCCATATACTTGCACACAGAGAGGTATGTACAGAGATCAATGTCGTCAGGCCCCGCCCACCCGCCCACACAGGTCATAGTTGAGGTCAAAACAGCAATGATACCCTTAGGAATAGAGGAGACGTTATCAGTAAATAGATCAGTTCTTTTAGGAGGAAATTGGACCAATTCTAAGAAATCATTCCGCATACAAGGAAAATAAATAAAAATCATTGGATACTAATCTGCTATTTGATTAATATTATGTAGCTATATGACTTCAATCATGATGCAGAATGTTTGTTTCAGAATTCTTATTTAATCTTGTTTCAGAATTCCTTTCATGAAAGTAATTCTTTTATTATTTAATTTTAATTTACCTGAGGTGACATTAATTTGATAGTATGTAAAGGAACCATGAACGGATTGTCCTTTCCCAAAGTGAAGGTTGTGGGTTCAAATCCAATTAGGTATCTTCTCATGAACATGCAGGCCAGCAGTGAATCAAATCTTAGTTACATCCACTCCGCTCTATCAGGAGACTACAGAGCTGACATGTTTGTCATTCATTTGATTGGAAATATGAATGACTAATGTTAAACATATTGAATTATGAGATTTCAGTAGGTGTAGATTATCCTTGGTTTGGGTGGGAAAAAACGATGAGTGTAGCGTACTATGGTAGAGCGATCAATAATGTGTAAGTATGAATGGCATGAAGGCAGATTGAATGGAGGAAGTCTCATCTGTGAGAGGCTATCATAACAAACATATTGGTATGTAATTACTTTGTCTTTCATACCTCCGTCCTCCTGAGTCCTCAAACCTAATCAAATCAAGGATCCAATCACGTCTTGGAATAGATCTAAATGATGCTCCCAATTGTCAGACTTGATGTCCTTGCTAAAGGGTGTAGCATGGGACTGGATAGTGCATTATGAGGTTGACAATGTCTTTTCAAGCCAAGGCATTCAACCCTCACACATCTTTTCTTTTTTTCTGCTTCATTGCTTTCTTTTGTTAATTTCTCTCATTCCTTGAATAAATAATGACATCTACTCTCACTCCCTCTTCTACTGCAATACCTCATGTGTAGACCCTATACTACTTCTCCTGTAAATGTTGTGTATAGTCTCTGTTAAATAATTTGCTCTTCATCCTCTGCTCAAAGGTAAGACTGAATGGAAGTCCCTATAACATCATCATTTGTATCTTCCTAATCCTCTGAGGGGTTTAACCATGGACCTAATACGAAGGGTTAACCTGCTTACCCTTCTATGAAGCTGATACTGGTCTGGAGGGGGCAAACACAACTCAACAACCTGTGATTGTACTTCAATACAGATTACCATCAACATAAATCACTCCTGACAGGCCTACAGTAATATGCAAATTGATCCCAATGGAGTGCTTATGACTGGTATAGGATTAACACCTGTCTAGTATTTACAAACCATCAAAGGGCTCACCTTAATCTTCCTTCCAGAAAAGGGATAACCTGTTTTAAATTACTTCCATTGTTTAGGATTCTAGAAGGGGTTGCTCTGTTTACCAACAGTATTCTAAGTATTTACAGGAAGATTTAGCATAGATTGTTCTGCTCTTGCTGTGGCTGTATATATAATATAGAACATGTTGTTAATGATCTTCTCTAAAATACATGAAAAATCTAAACCAGTCTATTGATGTAAAAAAAGATTCAATCACATCTTTGGACATATGGGCACATTTTTGTCACTTAACTTTACAAACTTGTGAACTCTGGAAGACCATTTTAAGGGTCAATTTGATGTCATGTACTGTTGTGTGTGTGTATAGAAATCAATTTGTCTACCTATTCTTGCTGTTGACTAACATCGATGGGATGGGAGGGACCACATCCATTATCCTCCACTACCAAAAAAACAAAAACATCCCAAAACTCTGACAGGTTATATTTGTAGAGTTCTAATTAAATTTGAGAGTTTTCAATGCTCATAGTTGTCCATCATGTTTCAGAAATAAAAAAGTGGATGCAAATATTTGTCCACTCTGTTGAACAAATTTTGAAAACAAATTAGCTCCATGAGGTTGATGAGGTAAAGCAAAGAGAGTTATAAATCCCAACCACAAAAATGTTTGACTTCAGACATGAAAAGAATTTTAAAATAGTTATCTGTCTTCAGAGCAAAATATTATATCTCTCTCCCTATTTCTTCCTCCAATCCTTTCTTCCCTCCCTCCCTCTTCATCCCTCCCTCTTCCTCTCTACATGTATGTATTTTGTAAATTATTATTCTTTGGTTTCTCCCATATTTTCAATGAACCACTTACCTAGTTGACCACATGTGTGACCCAGTTGACCATATGGATGAGCTGTCAATCTCTTGTGTCAAACTCAAGTGCTCAGTCGAATTGATTGAACGTTGTAAATCATGGGGAAAATCTTAGAAAATTATTTGCTTCTTACACAGAGATAGTGTGGTTACTAGGACATTATGAAGTATCTTGTTCATTGATCTATTGATAGTACGTTGTAAAGTGTGCTATCCATGTAAACGAGGTATTAACTTAAGTGCTTGATCTAAATTACTTCCTTGCCGACACACACGTTGTCATGTTATAGACAAGTGACTCATCTACGATCCATCTATCTTCATTCCTCCTGCCTCTTCATGAAAACAGGTATTAGAAAATCAAGGTTTTCATCCTGTAAGAACCTTTGGCAGGGCTTGAGATCAGTAGGGGACCACTACAGTATGCACATGCCTCACCCCCCAAACTCTTCACTGTGGATCCTTAAAATTAACAACTCTGACAGGGCCTGTTGCACTATAGAATCTCTATTATTCTGACTTGACCCCCTCCCCCTCCCCCTAGCCCTCCCCCTCCCCCTCCCCCTCGCCCTCCCCCTCCCCCTCCCCCTCCCCTCAGTCAAAGAAAACTGGTGTGGAGCCCTTCCTTTGGTGATTATATTACAGAAAAAGGTGGCAATTATCACATCAGTGCTCTAAAATGTGAATAAACATGTCTGTGCTATTTTATGCTAAATTTACAATTAACCTGATTATTATGTTTCATCATGTGAATTCTAAATTAATAATTAATCACAAGTGGTCTGGAAATCAATGAACTCTGTCATCATGGTGTGAACAGACAGTGAGACAAGAATATTATGTAAAGAGTAGGATTCATAAAGTAAATGAACACTGGGTATAGACTGACTAGGCAGTAAGATATGTACTTTTGTTGCCCTCTATAATCAGAGATATGGTGGAAGTCTAGGCCTAGGTTGTATCCTTGCCTTGATAATCTAGATGATTTCCAGCTCTAATGCCTCAATTCTCTATAATTCACGAAGTACAGACATGAACCTATTTTGCTACAGAGCATGGAAAGGAAGTTATTTTACCCCCCCCCCCCATTTTTTTATTGGTACAATTCTGCTCTCTGATTCAAAGGATCTGCATTTGTTGAACGTCATTGGGATTATTACCTACATGTAAAATGTGTAGTTTTATGTAATAACAGTTATTAAATTTGCTTTACAGTCAACAGAAGGTTGAAGTTTAAAAAAAAAAGAATATTCATAGTATTGGGCACAGATTATGCGTCCCATAACAATGATGCATGTAGATGATATATTATCCTACAAGTGAAATATAATCATTGTTTATTACAAGCAAATGGTTGACACCTGGAGTACAAGTACCTTTAAAATGCATTCTTTAGGAGTGCAAATATTTTGTATAGATCTGTCATTGAATAAAGATTGTAATTTCCACACTCCGCACCTTCAGGGTAATATCGTTTTGAAAAGATGAATTCATGTGCACACTTAAGCTTTTATCAAACTCAATAGATTCCCACTGCAAGGCTGCCATTAGCTGTGACCCTATAGTCTCCATTCTATAAGGCTTTCTTGTGAGCCTGTACTTTGCCCTGTGGAACCAGGTACTATTATCATGCTATTCAATCATGATCCACTTTCTGCCAGCAATCCTTGCTTCGTAATTCAGATCACTCTGTTTATGAATAGATGGTGTCTTTGAATAGTGCTGTAAGGCCAGGTCGAGGTATAGATTGGCTTTCAATTTGGTCATATTTATAAATTGTCTTTTTAAATTTAAATCTCGAGTATGACAATTTTGTTATGGGGTAACAAAATAGTATTTTAGGAGGCTGCATTCGATAGGTTTGTAGCATGTATAGATCTTCATCTAGTTGACACGGAAGTTCATATATGAAATAAATACAAGATAAAACAGTGTTTGTACGGTTAATGAGTTTGCACAATGCATTTATTGGGGTATGTATTTTGCTACAGGATCATGTACTAACAATTCAGCGTACATACCGTCACATATTTCCCTCAGTATAGAGCAGGGGGAACTATGTTTGAAAAAATAAAGTCGCTGTGGAGTCCCACTGGGATAACTTATGTCATAAATATTGGCATGGAATCATACACATAGTGTGATCAGCAATCATGTCAGATAATTCTAGACTTGTACATGTACAAGTATGCCCTATATGTAGTGTTACAATGTAGCCTATAGAATACAGACACACAACCACCAATTTGATGCTAAGCTGCAATACCAGGAAAATCACCTTTCTTATATTCACATCATGCAGTCATCCATATGACCCCATAGTTTTTAATCTTGGATCCAATAATACCAAGTGAATTTATATATGCACAGAGAAGACATATTGAAGACCGAAGAGGGGGAGGGGTCTCCAAATTATACCAACCTACAAGAAAGAGTCGTACCATGCTGGGAGATGTTCCTATCATAAGATACATAACCAATATCCAGTCTATAATTGTGGCGTCATGGCTATAAAATACCTTTAGATTTTGAATTCCTTATCCAATTTCGACTTACATGTAAATGACCAAGGTTTTTTATATTTTTTTAACTGTGTTGAAAGGACTATATTTCCATATATGCATTTGGTCATTTCAAAAACGATCATGCCACATAAAAATTAGAAACTGTTTAAAAGAGAAAGAATTCTTCATGCGCGATGGCTGTTTGGCAGAGCGAGGGTTAACAGACTGGTAGCGAGTCGTGAGACGAAGAAGTCAAATGCAGTTATGTAGAATGAATTGGATTCTCTTTCACATCAATGCTGTTCAATTGGAATTGATGAACAATTGACTTGAGCTACTTATTTCACAGTCATGCATGGCATACTACCGTAGATTAATGAAGACATCAATGTCTGCCCCAGTTCCTCCATACCCATGCATGTTGAATGTAGCATTTATACCTACCTCTCTTGTACAAGCAATACAGAATTCTCCAAGTTCGATTATTGCTGTGATATGAAGAAAACAATTCCATTAGTTTATAATATATCAAGGTGGAAACTGCAACCTAAATGTCTTGAACTTAAATGTCTCTCTGGCATTTTTGAAGGAAGTTGAAAAGAAGGAAAAGGTATGTAAGTAGAAGCCAAGGCCATATTTCCTACTCAAATATTATCTTTCTGCAGTTTTTGTTTGTTTGTACAAAGTGTTATCTCCATCAAGAATGATGAAAATGGTGTAAAGAGTCCCACTCAAAATTTGAATAAAGTTCTTATAACTATTTCCATCTCTGTTTTTGCTTGACCCAACAGACAGTACTGATATCGTTGATGGTAAGTTGAAGCTGATCCTTGGTTTGATATGGCTGCTCATCTTGCATTATTCTATCTCCATGCCGATGTGGGATGATGATGGTGACATGTCATCTGATAAGAAGAAGCAGTCACCCAAGGAGAAGCTACTTGGATGGATCAACGGAAAGACACCAGACACACCAATCCATAACTTCAACAAGGATTGGAACAATGCTAAGGCCATCGGAGCTCTTGTGGATGCTCTTGCTCCTGGTAAGTAAATCATTTTATTTCATCTGTTATAGAGCCTGAAGGGTGTTAAATCATAATCTTACACAGGGTTAATGTCCTTCTAGCTCCAAAAGATATTGTTCATCTATCTAATTTTAATACATTTGGTCTCATTCACCTGTCTGCAGATGTGTAATAGAAGAATTGCTAGATGTGTACTCATCCAAGTGTTAGGCTTGTCATGGGGAAAAAATATGTATTTTTCCTGTCACAAAACCACCTACAGGATTCTCTAATTCTACTTAAATGCAGTTGATACAATAATCTTTTTTTATTATACTTATCACTTAAAACTTATACATTGTTCAGTTCAAAATATTACCATCATAAAGTACAAACTATCAATATCAGCATCAATCTTCTTTTAACCTGTTTGGAGGATAAATGTGATCTAAGCAATATATTTGTTTGATTTCTGAAGGTCTTTGCCCTGACTGGGAGGACTGGAATCCTAAAGATGCTCTCAAGAACGCAAAAGAAGCTATGAAACTGGGTGAAGATTGGCTGGATGTACCTCAGGTATGTAACTTCATGAAGAAACCCTTAGGCTCGGGTATTTACTAAAGAATATTGATTGTCCATAATATACTGTACCAATAAATCTTACTATGAAGAAGAAGCAATGGAGAAGAAAATCAGCACATTCTTCATTCAATGAAATTTGGATACTAACTCCATCAGATTCAAGAATAGGAGTTGACTTGTCCTGATATAGTTTTCAATAGATAACTTCTGGGCCCTGTTTCATAAAACATTTAATCTATAACAAGTGTCTCATTCTATTTGTATAACAAATTTGCTAACAGTCAATCAAATTCAATGATTTCAGTAAGACTTGTTATTGATAAGGATTTTTATGAAACGGGACCCCCTATTAGTTAGAGATCTTTACAAGATATTTTGAACCACATGTGGACCATTATCAAGGAAGATTTACATGAAATCTAAGATTGTGTATGTACAGATAGGTGAGCATTATCTAAGGTGAGCCAGACAGGAAGATGATATCATATAACATACATGAATACATCAATATCAACCATGATCATGTTCTTGCTATAAACACCACTTCAGAATTATGTTCATGTTATAACTACCCATTAAACAAACAATGGATTCAATGAAATTCATTTGATTTATTCATGGGGCTTACAAAGGATGTTTTAGATGAAGGGCGTGTAAGTATATTCTTTAAGCTACTCTGTGAGATATTATTGTTTACCTACAAATGGATTTGTTTAACATAATATAGATTTAACTGAATGATATCCTCTTATCCTTGATATGGGTGTGATCTACTCCTAGAGGAAAAAGGTTATCTTTTACACCTAGGCAGGATGCTGGTCGGTATCACCATGGCAACCTTGAAACATCTGCTTCTTTGATTTCCTTAGAGATATCAGAGAATGAAAAGATAGAACTCATTTCCTCTCAACCGTCCATGCCTTGTATGGTCACATAACGTTTCTTTCTATTAAGTGATTTTACAGTGTGTTGACTGCTGTCTTCAGAGAAAACAATTTTTGTTTTTATCTTCTTGTACATCTTCAGTATTGTCATCTCCCCATACCTAAAAGATAAAGACCTTGTTCATTTATTGTGTAGCCTTGAGATGGTATTCTGAAAGCTTGTTAAACATTTAGTGAGCTAATTGTTGTCAATCAAGTCCACAGTGAGATGTTAGGCAAGTTATTTCAATCACACCATAGATGAATATGAAGCTCAACAGACAACATTTCTTTCATCTAAAGTATGTGATACACTAAACCACAAGCACATCTTGAATGGTTTTGCACAATTACCAACTCGTATTAGAGTCCTTGTTTTAGTAATAACCATTATATTTAATACTCGTCTCAAATAATCTTCTCACATAGAATCGGTGTTTTGCTAATCATGGTAACATTAAATACCAGTAAATTCTATAAATGATATATTTGCCATCATTCAAGAACCATTCTACAAATATAACAATATAGAGCAGTAGAGAGCTACACTGACAAGCTCTTCAAACTGGTAGACACGCCTACCATCAGACCTTCTACGGTGGACTCGTGCACCTACCCACCCCATGCAAAAATGAAATATGATTCTCAAGTCCAGGTCATGTCTCTGACCTTTTTATTGGCCTCCATTTTATTGGAAGTATTATCCCCAGGGCACCTCTAGACAGACATGAACCCCTATTGACAAGGTGTGTGCTAGTCTCCTGATGTGTGGAGGTGTGTCGGGACTGGTACAACTACAAGCAGAGATACCGTTACCTATACATATAGGTGGCTATATGCACATGTTGACAAATTGAAGCGATATGTGACTACTTTAATATGCACAGTTAGGTCTCACATTTGTCAAACATATTAATTGATAGAGGTCTTTAGAACCTTTAGGCAAAATTTTGTAGCTGTGTGGATTGTTTGATAGGCTTGAGAAGTTTATTTCAAAAGAGGGTGGGAGAATAATGTAACGTGAAGTAGAAAGTGTGGGAAATATTTGACACAATATGTTTATTTTAGTATGGGTGATTAGATATGGAAGGAACGAAACTAGCTGATAAAATCTATTGAAAGTTGAAGCATGTAGAATGTACTTTGCTCTTGAAGGGATGGGTTGCTGACATAAGAACTTAGGAGTGGGCGTTAAGGACCACCAGGGACTGAGTTGGCGTTGAATTATGTTATGGTAAACATACCTTACACAATGTGAAACTATATATTAAATTAAACAAGGCCTTCTCCTGTTAATGTGTGCCTAGTGTATAAAGCAGCTTCTGTTGCTTTGAGATAGCAATAAAATATTTTATTAGTATGATGTACATGGACTTGGGGTGTGGGAGACTGATTTAAGAATAGACTATGATATATTTGCGAAAATACAATTTTGAAAAGATAGTTAATTCATCCTTTGTTTGACAAAAATTTGCCCCTAAAACCACAGACCAACATGCACACTCCCACATGTCATTAACATTCCATGTACATTGTGACAATCAGTTATTGTATTACCTCTCTATTTGTGCACAGGTGAAGGCATTCAATCACATTTCTAAATCAATATCGAATATTCAGAATGAGACATTATACAAATACTATAAACATGGTGTAGGCTTGCACTTGTTCAGTTTCTGGTTTCATTTATAAGTTTGAAAGCTGGAGGATTTTACCTCTAAACTTGTAAATGGAAACCTACCAATAATGTTTTCATTCATAATTCAACTTAGATATGAAATTTCACATGTACAAAAGCTGCCTATGAACATAATGTGAACAATGTCTCATTTCTGAGATTGTTCTTGTCTCTCATGGGTTGAAACGTTTCAAAGGTCATTAAATATCACATTCTTATTACATTGTGTCACAGGGCAAAGTCAATAATGCTTGAAGTATGAGTCTATTCCATATATGGTATTGTTTCTATATGCTATTTAGCAGTGATAGTTGCACCGTGAATGTATTCCTACTTCAATTTTATTTCACAAATTAATTTCTATTATATTATAACATGTTTTAATGACAGACTTGCCTATAATTTTCTGGTACTATTTATTTCACTCCAGTGTCAGAGTATTGGTCTTTCTTGTATAAAAAAGAGGGTGTAGCCAGGCAGCCAATTGAACAAAATGTATCTACAGTATTGCTTGAAATAAAGTAGACACATTACCACCAAGTCACACCAAGGTCTATGGGATAATGCATGCAGTCACGCGTGACACAGTGCGAGACTGTCAACTTTATTCCAAGCAATACTGTAAGACTCTTGTATGAAAAATGATGGAACAGCTAAATAGAGTAAACACATGCTTAGGTCAATATTTCTTGACTTATATCATCACCATACATGAATGAGATATCATGAAAATGAGCTTGTTTGTTCTCAGCACACTTCAAATTTGAATCTGAACCCCCAAAACTCTTATCAACTCACTATATATTCTGAAAAATTGAATAAACTTCTATGCAAGCTATATCATATATGATGAGGAATTAGACATACAATAGAGTCTTTCACACATTCAATCATTCAGGAAACTGAGTATCACCAACATATATCACACCAGGATACCCTCACTTCTATTTCTGTCAAATTTGGGCCTACATAAATCAGTCTGGCCATCATCCTGGCATGTTACCATGACAACATGATCATATCAACCTTGCACCATATATCTCGATTAGCGTCTTACTCCATGTCCCAAGTAAGCCTACAGGATGAGCTTTATGTTACTGGGTTGTATGTTAACATACTTATCATAAAATATAATACTACTACACCCATTACAGTGCAAGGCCAAGCATCAAGAAAAGGATATTGTCTTGTTGCCATGACAATCAGCAATATATGTCATATTACAGACAATCCCCTAGACTTCTAATACAGTGTTATTTTCATAAAGAAAATTCTCTCATCTTTTGAGGAGCATGCCTGGATCTCCGTCCTTGTTTGATTATAACTTTATCTTTTTGACCTCTACTGTGCCCTATGCAGTGTAGACTGCTACGAGGCATAGCTGAAATGCCTTTCCTTAATGGGAGCATGCACACTCAACACAATACATGAACCATATGACGCTCCAGTCTGTACATGTATGTAGCCCAGGGTGATTACATTCAGACTGGTACATGTATATGCGTCACTATGGTTGTATGCCTTGTTTGTATAGGCCGAGGGAAAGTGAGAAATGAAGATTCAAACTGGGTTCTTGATTCCCTGCCCCCCCCCCCCCCCCCCCCCCCCGTTCTTTCACCCTTGATGCTGTTACTCTTTCCCAATATAACCCATGCTGTGATATAGTGCATTCATGGGATATGGGGTATTTAAACCCACCAGGGACTGCAGAATCATCACTTAATATCTATTTTTGTACCATATTATGTGCCATAACCGGTTCCCTGCACAGATCCGTGTAATGGAAATAATAATCCTGAAACTAACTTTAAAATAACTTGCTATAAATAGGCCTTGATATAAACATCCTCTTATTCTACATCTTACAAATACATGTACACTTCCAGTTATACTCTCAAAGGTAACAATCAATGAATTGGCAAAGGAGAAACATATCTGAAATTGTAGACACAGAAATATATACAGCTACATGTCCTTTACCAAAGTCCAATATATATACAACTTGTACTATTCAAGTGTGTGAATGACATATATATGTAATTACATGAAAACAGAGAACACAACCGATTTGTTGAAATACCAATTATCTATAGTATTTTACTGATGATACAATCCTAATGAAGGATATTCCTTTTGTTTTCTTCTTCTCCTTGCAGGTGTTGAGTCCCGAGGATATGGTGAACCCTGCTGTAGATGACCTGAGTATGATGACCTATCTGTCTGCCTTCCCTAAAGCTAAGCTCAAGCCAGGTGCACCTCTACGACCCAAGAGTAATGCCAAGAAGGTACAAAATGTATGTAAGAAACCCTTCATTGTTCGCATGAAGGTGTGACGTTACAGCATGGTAAGGACCAGCTGAGTGACACAGCACATAGGAATGAAGACTGAGTCAAAAAGGTTGAACTAACATGGAATATAGTGAACATCGTCGCTAGAGTTAGGAGGCTTAATGTCAATTATTTCTAAATCATTTACAAATTTGGTATTTTGCTTAGACCTGAGGGAACTGAAAAGGAGTTGTATACTATTTAGGAAGTATAGTTTTAAAAGGCTAATCTTCTGTTTCTAATAGTACTAATAGTCTAATAGTCAATAGTACTATACTCTACAATACAAGCTCTAATTTGCTCTTGAAGAACAAAGAGATTTTAAAAAAAATCTTTTTATGCTACCATCTACTTTTAAAATATTACTGCTGTTAGATAGGCAAGTAAAGTATGCACAAAATGCATCATTACAAAAAACTTAAATTCTTGTTTTCTTCTAAACTTTCTATCTTCAAGCTTTACATATATTTGATAGGAAACTGTAATAAGAGAATCTTTTTGACTCAGATTAAGCACAAGGATTGAAGCCCATTATGTAGCACTCATCTAAGACTCCATAAATCATACTAGGAACCCACCCATAGTAAGAATGATTGCTGGCTATCATTAACATAACTAATGCCATTACGCTAGCTGCTGTTTGCAAAGTTAGTTTTGAAACATTGATGTTTGAACAAGGAAGAAGAAGGTAATGTGTGGTGTTTAATACTTGAGGATGGGAAAATTAAGTCTACATACCGGTACATGGATAGAGATGAGCTGAAATGGTAAGTGCTGTGTATAGGTGACTGACAGGCAGATCGACTGACAGACCAACACACCCAGACAAATTGACAGACACACACAGACAAGCAGATAGACAGAGACGGACAGACTTACGTACAGACCAACACACAGAGACATACATACAGACAAATTGACAGACACCTAAACAGAAAGGCAGGCAGCCAGCCAGCCAGTCCAGAAAAATAAAAAGGGGTTCATGAAGAATTCTAAAAAAATAAATGGTGACATTAGACGAAGAGGAAGAAAAATCAATAAGTATATCTCATTTCATCAAACAATGAATAAGAAAAAATAAAATGCAGTAGGCAAAATATATGAAATTTAACGTCCATAAAATCAGATGACATTCTAGTTTTAAAAAACACAGTAAAAATGATAATAAATTGTATGTGACATAAGCAGGGACAATGTTTAAGTTAAAATATGTGGAAGCATAAGGGTATCCTAAATGGGATCACCCTTTTGACAGATTCTGTCTGAAGAGAGTGAATTACGACTTTCCACAGACAATACTTTGTTATGTTATTGCTGTATTTGTGTGTTACACGTATGTCTGTGATTATGTATCTGCACTGCACCAGTGTCTATCGTTCAAGTAGTCTCTGTGTGATTTTGTATATATGCTTGTGTGTGGATATCGGCATGATTAAGAAAACACTTCAATAAAGGCATACTTTATTCAATTGTATACTATATAAATTAATTTCTATAGAATGTTTTACAAGAGTAAGATTTTAGTTATGAAAGCACATAATTTGATTGGATTGGGTTGATGATTATAACAGAGTGAGTAGCATGACATTGTATAGCTCTATTATGCATTGTGATGCTGTGTGAATTTTAGTTATACTACGTTGAAATCTATTGTTGGGGAAAATAAGATTTCCACTGATGTTCAAAGTGAACAAACATCTGTAGACTTAAATTTTAGAATAGATGATTGGGATACATGCAGAAAATAGGACATTGTTCTCAAGTTGAAACAAATTCTTCTTCAATTGCCATGCGACAAATCTGGAGCATTTGTTGATTCGTCTAGCTTTGGGTGTGAGGTAAAACCCTATTTTTTAAAAAGATGGCTGCTACCTTGATAAGTCACAGGCAATGATGTATTTCCTTTTCTGTAGCTGTCTAAAATGGGGAACTGAATATATTTCATTTACAGTTTTTATTGACATTGTTTGTTGTACATCAGAGTTTTTATCAGACTTATAGTGCTTAGACTTTATGCTTACAGTAGATCAAACTATGAACCTTATGTGCAATCTGACTATAGATGAGAATAATGTTAGTGTTAGTCATAACGTCATGATGAAAGGTAAAAACACCTTCTCTGTAGGATTTAGATTTTGTTTTGTTTTCATTTCTTACGAGTAACAATGGAAGACAATGAAATGCATTGGTAAAAGTTAGGGGCGGATCCAGGGGGTCCAGAGGCGCATGCCCCCCTTTTTTTCTAAAAAGTAGCAGGAAAAAAGCTTAGAAATATTCACATAATTGTTCAATTTGCAGAAATGCCTCAGAATTTACCATAGAGCATCTGAAGGTTCAAAATTTTCTGCTCCCAATTTCATACATCTCACGCCCCCCCCCCCCCAACTTTTGGAAAATCTTGGATCCGCCCCTGAAAGTCAATTATGATCAAACAGGATTGTTATTTTGATATAGCCCTGTTTGGACTTTTCCACATAGCTCCAATTTAGTTCTGACTATATTTTTTTTTCTTGCTTTTTTTTTTTCTTTTTTGGGGGGCTCTTTTCCTTTTCTTGTTTTATCTAGGTGCGTGCCTACGGCCCTGGTCTTGAGGATGGTAATGTGATTTCCAAGCCTACTGAATTCACCGTAGAAACCTTCGGTGCAGGCAGTGGGAACGTGGAAGTACTCATCAAGGATTCAAAGGGCATCAAAGTGGAAAGTACTATGAAAGCTAACAAGGATAAGAAACAAACCTACACTGTAGAATACACTGCCAAAGTTCACGGAAAACACACAGTGAGTACAAGAGTGAATTATGGCTATCAGCAGCTACTAGTAAATGATGAGTCTTTTATAGCAACCTCAGATATGAACAAACTCAAATTTCTTCTTATCTGATCTGGAAGAGAGGAAAATGTTCAGTGAAAATATAATATGTGCTGGATAGGAAAGGGATATTAGAATGTTTTTGCTTGATAAAAAATGTAAAGGCAGGAGTCAGAGACAAGGGAAATATTAAGCCATGTCAAAGGCTATATCATCCAATAGGTAAAAGGTATCCTGAAGCTGTCACTGTTATTCATATAACGTTGTGACATAATATAAGTTGTAACTATAGGAATTATTGTTATTGTGCTTAATTGTGTCATATTTCATTATTGTTGTGATACACTGTATCATAATTCTGGCTGTACAGAAACTGTTTAATGACAATTTGGATCCTTAAAGTCAATTTACAGATTAGTGTACATGCAGAGAATTAGTGGTTCTAATGTACAAGAGGAAATAAAATAGCTGTAACATGATGTAACATGAGATCCTTAAATATAATTCATTACTTTAAAGCTCACAATCTCAAACACAAGCTCAGTTTTTAAGATTATTTTTATTGCCCCTTTACTTTGCTTAGATCACGATCACGTTCAAGGGAGTAGAGATCCCTAAGAGTCCTTACACCGTCACCATTGGTAACATCACATCTGATGCTAGTAAGTGCTCTGCCAAGGGTCCTGGTCTAGAAGCTAGTGGTGTCATCCTCAACCAGAAGACATACTTTGAGATCTTCACTGCTGGTAAATACTTACTTCCTTACTATGCTACATAAGTTGATGAAATGTAGACTCGGTATTCATTTTAGGCTCTTTATTGTATATGGGTAATGTAATCAGATTTGGAATAAGTTATTACTTAACACATATAACAAAAATACAGAAAAAGTTTCCCTAGAATCCATTCTGAGTTAACTCAGGCTTAGTATTTACAAATTAAACAAATTTAGAACCAAAAATAAAAAAAGTCTGTGATTTTATAGAATTGATAATATTTCTCAGATATCTCTTTTCGATTTGATTTGATCAATCACTTCACAAAGTCTTTGCAGTGCACTGTTTCTACTCATGTTGGAGAGCTCCAGCCATTTAATACAAACCAAAGTTAACTACAATGCTAAAGCTCTATAAGAATAAATGTTTATCAAATGGCATGAAATTCAGAATGAGGACTGGTCTAGTCCGTAGATGTGTTTATATTATATTTGACCTGTTCAAAGCTGATGATTCTTGACCATAATTTTGTAGGTGCTGGAGCTGGAACACCAACAGTTATGCTACTTGGTCCTGATGGTAAGGAGGTGAAAGCCACAATCACAGACAAAGGCAAGGGTGTCTACTACGTGGAGTACACAGCAATTATGGTCGGTACTTACAAGATTGAAGTCAAGTTTGCTGGTGCTCAGATCCCAGGTAGTGTCTTCAACGTCAAGATCACTCATGGTGAGTTCCTTCTTTCAATCCTTTACAAGTGAGAAAAAAGAAGAAGCTTAGAACCCAATGAAATAGTTCATCAGTGTTCAGCATTGGAACAAATACAGATAAACATGAAAAGGAAGGAAATGACAGCCTTACATATTAAGGATCCAGTTTCCAAACAATATTCCCTTATAATCTTTTTATGAAAGGTTTTCATTAGGTTTGTACTAGACTTGCCTCGATATAGTCAGCTGGTATTGTTTGATGATCATTGTTGCTGTAATGAACAAATTGAATTTGTCTTGTTAAGGTTTATTCTACTTAAGTAATGTGAATGCATATTTGACCTCAAATCTGTTGTGAGTGAACATAAACTTTTAATTTGTTGTATTTTCACTTGTTATCATTTGCAGCCCTCAATACAAGCAAAGCATTTGCATATGGGCGTGGTCTCCAACCCAAGGGCCAGCGTGTGAAGGAGGAATGCATCTTCTTTGTGGACACCAAAGAGGCGGGAGAGGCTGAACTGAAAGTGCAGATCATTGGCCCTGGTGAGCTAGGCATTCTGGGAAACCAATATGGTCGTCAGTGAGGATGGCTTTGTGGTGGATGGTGTATGAGATCCTGCATAGCAGTCAGTCAGAATAGATAGATAGTTAGCCGTTCTAAAGAGTAGGACAGGGAAACTTTAGCAGTGTTTTTTTTAAGTCAAATCAAGAGCATATGTAAAAATATTACATATTGTTATAATTAAGGGCAACAAAATTATTTTTGCCAGTTCTGAAAAGCTATATTTAGTACAAGTACAATATACAGAGCTCAGGAATTTTACTCTTATTTTATAGAAATTATTATATACATAATACATTTGCTCTTAGTAGAAATTATGTTGTAGCTTATAATTGGGACAGATGTTCTTATAGAATCAAAACAAGATTTGGGCTTCTATTTCACTTAAGCATAACAACTGAATTGGTAGGGGTTATGGTAGATAATAAAAAGTGATAGTTCTGATAGACGTATGTGAGACTACAAGTAGGATTTTATGTTAGGGTGATAACAAGTAAACATTTAGGGATGTTGATAATGATAATGATGAGGAGGATGATGATGATGGTGATGATGGTGATGATGATAATGATGATGATGATGGTGATTATGATATGACCAATGTGTTCTTCTTTATCTGTGAGTGACAGTCTTGAGACTTGGATGTTGATGTAATACTCTTTCATTCTTTATTGTAAAATGTTTTATTTTATGATTTATTTGTATTTATTTATTTTTAATTCATGAAAATGATCAGCTCTCTCAGTAAAAAATTGATTTCACTATCATATTTTGATCATAAATATTTAGTTAACTTACTGGATATGCAAATATGTAATGTTTCCTGCTCCAAATTTTATATAAAGAAAAAATATTTATTTTTCAGAAATTTTCTTTGATACAAAGTTTATTTGCAAATGATCTGTTTAACTTCATGTGCATGTGTGGATTTATGTTTTTATCCTGCTTGTTCTATATATCTTCTTTCTTTATGTATGAATGGTGTGATTGTATCTCACTGAGAGATCTAGCATGGTTTGAAGTGAAACTAATAATAGTTTGGTTAATTTCAGGAAATTTATTTTTAATTGACATAATAGATATAAGGTGCCTGTTTACTTTATACACATATTCTTCAACCTCTATGTCTTATGTCGGATTATAATCCTAACGACTCGTCTCTTTAGATAATGAAAAGTAATTCGTTATAATGGGATTGAAGGTGCCTGTTTTACTTACACTTACTCAACTTACAATTGATCTTTTGTATCGTCATTTTATATTCTAATCTCTTTATTTTTAATTCCAATATGTAAGGTTGATGGAATCATATTTAAATTTAAATAATACCTATTCTGAATTGAATGTGTACATGTACTCTGACCAACCCCTTCTTTTAACAAGAAATAATTTGAACTTAAAAATCCGCTCTTTCATCAGAAATGAATAGATTACAAAATAGTCCAAGGATTTTTTTGGAAAATATGTCTATAGAATGTGAGCAATTTGGTATATGGTATGAAGGCCCACATGCATATGTCCATTATTGCTTGTTATAAATCCAACCATTTTGTCAAATCTCTCATTTCTGTTTGAGATTTGAATCCCATCTATACATTTTTGTTATTTTGTATAACGTTGCCACTCCATAACACATTCATGTCATAATCACTCATTCATACTGGTAAAACATGTCCAGCACACCAAATGCAGATGAGAAGATGAATCACATTTTTCATATCATATACCAACAAATAGATTATAGATTTTTCAGTATGTTTCTTTTTCGTTTAGTTTTCCTGAAAAGCCGTACATGTACACATTCATTCAAAATTGAAAGTAGCATTCATTTGGTATGTCAATTACTGTGTTAAGGGTATAGGCCGACAGTTGTACGTTTCCACTTTAGAAATTGCGTGATTGTTCATAACATGTCCATGTATATGTAGGATTGTAAAGAAGGGATAGGGTATTAGTTTGTCATCACTGACTGCATGTAGTCTTCATTCCAGCCTAACTGAGTCATCCTGTAACTACTGACGTCCATTTTGTTGTGTTAGTCCTGAATGTCATTGAGACCAGAACCTGGTGATCCGCTCTCTCAGTCTTGCTTCTATATACTCATTGGCAGAGAGAGAACCTAACACCTCTCTCTCATATAATGTAATGTATGACACGATACTAACACCATGGCATTGCTTTCTACCCATAAACACTCCCAAAACAGCTATTAATCCTCATGTTTGTGTTAAATAATGCATGACGTTTCAGCTGTGTCTTATGGATCCTCAGATTAGTCTTCCTGATACACACACACACACACGCATAAATAACCCAGAAAACATATACGTTTTTCATTTGAAGATCTAGCAGATGCTCGTCCTTTTTGTATATATTAAAAGAAACTTTCCACACAATTTGATTCAGAAAATGGAGTGTTTTAGTGAGAAGGCAATGCCAAGAACTTGTATCAAATACTTGCTTTCAATGTTTGATATTCTTTTTCACTCTTCATGTTGCACGCTTGATGCGACATGCAGGTGTAAAAGGAAATATCAACTTTCAAAACAAGTCCATAGAACCATTTTGAAATGTTTGTATACTATCAGATGGCTTTTATATAATAGTGCATTTTAGAATCTTAACGACTAACGACACAACCTTGTCTTAGAGCATTCCTTTCTGTTCTCTTAAGACATGTGTATTAATTCATATCAATTTGTTTTTATTGTAATCATTGCTCTAATCACTTATTGAAGTTCAGAATCATATTGATATGATTACCTTTGCCTGTTTGCTTGTCTTCTCCTATGTAAAACTAATTTCTTGTTCATGAAGATATGAAATAGTGTACCATTTTTTTTTGTAAATGACAGAGCTTCAAAAGGAGAGAAATTTTTTTCAAAATTTGATGATGCATAGGCCTGCCTTGTTTAAATATAACATGGTGGTGTATTTGTACCTTGAATGATAATGAATGTATATGTACTAACCCATTTCTTGCTGTTTTTTATATCTCTAACGTCATCTTATGTATCTATCCTCTTGCTCATCTATCTTGTTTCTAACTCAAATGGTATCACATTACTTGCATGTATACCATGCCTTTATTCTCACGCTGGAAATCACTTGTATATATAGGTGGTATCGATGAACCTGTCAAGGTCACCTACAACAACGATGGTCTATACACCTGCAAGTATTCCCCTTACAAGCCCGGACGTTACATTGTCAACATCAAGTTTGGTGGCCAGCCTATCCCTAAGGCTCCATTCACAGTCAACATTGGACCTGAGCCTACTGGACCTATCACCTTTGTGCGTGCCTTTGGACCCGGTCTTGAGAAGGGCGTGGTCGGCAAGCCATGTGACTTCACCGTGGAAACCAACGGTGCTGTTGGTGCTCTTGGTAAGTCTGTCTGCTGAATTAGCTCTATGGGAGTGGAGCTTTTGATCTTTGAACAGATAATGCTAGTCATAAATGTATTGCCAAGATTTTAGTCAACAGCCATTATATCTTATTATTATTATATTTTAAAGAAGGTTTATTTTATTGAGTAAACCACATTCTCAAAGTCCAAGATGTGAATTACGATACAATATTTGGTACCTGATAAAAGAAACATCAATTATAATGCTCAAATTGTTCAAACAATGCCGTTCAATAATGTTGTAAGATGAGCTTTAAGTAGTTGTCACAATAGTGTCATAAAGGTGTAGAGATTTCAAGTTTCACTAAAGCATATCCCACTGCTGCCACCACTCTGGTGAGAAAATGATATTAGACTCAGTAATTTCCTTTTCCTTCATTGGGTCTCAACAGAAAGAATATAAATTGATCTTTATGTCTTTAATCAGCTTGAGAAGTGGGATATTATTGTATTGCTACTGTGGCTGCGTTAAAGATAAATCAGGTATTAGCTTCTTTTTTTTCCTGCTCCCAGAAGAGAATTCAACTACAATTTATTGTATCCTCACGACGGATAGTCAACCAGTTCGTAGCCCCTCCTACCACCTATCCTCTCCTACCAGCGCTATAGTTCTCTTTAGAACTATAAGCTCAAGAAAGATTACCAACAGTCCTTTTCAGAACTCCCCAATCCTCCCCTTTTCACATGGTGCAACAGTAAGCCCACTGTATACATTTTATTTATTATCAGGTAAATTGCAATATATCAAATATTATGAAGTCATGAGAACGATAAGAGCAACAACCCTTTGATTGTTTTTCCCTGATACAGGCTTTGCTATTGAGGGTCCATCACAAGCAGAGATCAAATGTAAGGATAACGGCGATGGATCATGTGAAGTCTCCTACTTCCCAACGGTTGAAGGAGAGTATGCTATCCATGTTACCTATGAGGAGGAAGATATCCCCAACAGTCCTTTCATCGCCAAGGTTACACCCAATCTTGGTGGATTCGATGCAACAAAGGTATGTGATGGATTTCATCTCTTATTCATGTCAAACGGGTATCAAACAGAAGTTTAAAAAAAGACTACCGGTAAAACAAATTTAAAAAAACAAACAAACATTTTTCTTGGTTGTTGTTGTTGTACAGAACAATATTAAATCAAAAGAATATTTGGTATATTAAATTAAGAAAAATGTATGGGATTTATCTATCCTAAAGTTAAATATCAGTTCAGACCTGGAAATACTTTTTTTTTCTTCAAATGTTCTGTTGTATGTGTGTATGATTTGTATGCTCTCCTCTATGTAGGTGAAGGCCTTTGGTCCAGGTCTGAAGCCAGACGGTATTGAGATCAAGAAGAAGACTGAATTCACTGTGGATGTCAAGAATGCAGGCAAGGCTGAGCTGGTGATTGACATCAAGGACCAGTGGGGTAATAAGGTAGCATACGAGATCAAGGATAACAAGAATGGAACCTATACTGTCTACTACACACCTGAACATCCTCTCAAACATACCGTGGCTATCACATGGGGTGGTGTCAGCATCCCAGAAAGCCCTTTCAAGGTAAGCTCAATCCACCGTGGTTGTATCTTATGCTATAGCTAGGAATATCCATAACTCCTCAGTCTTCACAATGTTGTAAAATTAGTTAATTTTTGTTTTGTCGATGTTATATAACATTATACACTGTATGTACCTTTAATGCCCTGCATTTTTCAATAAAATGGAATTGTCCTGGGCTATTGTATCTTCTCCTTTGTTGTGCAAGTTTGAACAATAAAGTGAGTTTTAAAAAAAATTAAACAAATACAAAAAAAAAAGAATCCTGTAGAAAGTAACAAAACTACAAAGTGATGTGATCCAGGATTGGCATGCATTAAAACATTCGATGGAAACTTTGTGATTTAAACAAATTTAGATAAAGGTAAAAATTGAAATTAATTTGCTTCAACATTTTTAACTCTCTTTTAGTTATTCTATCTCAATTTAATCATTATTCTGGTTTTCCTACTGTTAGTGAGTAATTGTTCACAAATTATATGATTGATGATGACACCAGGCGGTACACTCTCTTCAGATTCTGTTTTAGTATGATTTAACACTCCTGGTGGACTCTCATACTGCTCTGAAGAATTCAGAGCAATACTTTGTCGTACTGTAAATTGTAGTTGTATCAACTCACTGGGATGAATTTGTCAACTAATTGTTTGATGGTACACTACACTGAATAGCATTAATCCAGAGTTTGAGAGTTGTCATACCTTGCCAACTGCTTGAACCGTGTATTCACATATCTGTTTAATACTACCCATGTATTCAGGTATCTGTTGGAGGTGGTGTGAGCAAGGTCAAGGTCTTTGGACCTGGTGTAGAGCATGGCATGGTCAAGGCTAAGACACCAACTCACTTTACCGTCGACTGCAAGGAGGCAGGAAAAGGTAAGCTCCTGTCAACTAATCTTATCTCCTTTGGTCTTTATTGTTCTCCATAAAGAAATTATATTAACTCAGGATGATGGCTATTTTTAGTATGTTGGAACATCCAATTCTGTCATTAATCATTGATCAGGATTTTAGTTTACACCTTTGTGCATCAGTCCTTAAAATATGATGACTTGGTGAAAGCAACAGGAGAGATCTCAACTACTAACTATATATGTTCAGTAGTTGAATGTTCAAAATACTTATAAACATCCATTTGTACTTTTAACACGTTTCATGTGTTCCTGTCATTATTATATTATAATATTTATATTATCTTGTACCTGTACAGCTCCCATCACTGTGGGCATCAAGTCTAAAGCAGGTGTCAACGGACCCAAAGAGAAGGAGATCCCAGTCCAAGTCAAAGACAACAATGATGGAACCTACGCTGCTCAGTATACCCCAGAATCACCAGGAGAATACGCCGTTGGAGTCAAGTATGGTGGCACTGAGATCCCTCAGAGCCCTATCTCTGTCAGCGTTGTTCCAGATGTAGAGGTCGGAAAGATCCAGATCACCGATCTCCAAGAAAGTAAGTTTGGTGAATTTCTGTGGGTTTGCGGTTTTATCATGCATGGAACATGTTTAGTATATATTTCTGATATTTGAATTTAGTATGCAAGAGTTCAAAGAGGAGGAAGTGATGAATATTGACATCTTGTCATGAGGTGTATGATGTTATTTAGAGGAGACCGTGATGGCTTTATTTGATGTTTTCATACATTTATTTGTTCCCAACATATAATTCAGAGAACCGAACCCACCGCATTTATATGTGAAAATCTTACAAAACTTGTCCATTCCATTTATAGAAACTAATGTTGTCAAATAGAAATCATAATATAAGACATTCTAGTGTCACCAATTGTTTAAATTTGAGATGATTATAGGAGATAAGCATCTTCATACTATTCCATTTTCACACATACCATGTGAAAGATGTTTGAAAATTCCATTATTTGAGTGAACCCTTTCCCAGCCATTATGATCCTTCAATACATACAAATCTCCCTCAGTACCATGTACCATATATTCAGGGGTTAAATTCATTGAAGCTCCCCTGGTGTAAGACAGCATGATGTGTGACCATACAGCTCTCATAATGCATGTTTGTTTCCTTAACCCTATTGCATTGCATGACTCATCTCCAGGCCTAGATGTAGGCAAAGAAAACTCCTTTCATGTCGATACGTCTAAAGCTGGCGACGGAGAGTTGGAGGCTTTCCTCACTGGACCTGATGGACAGATCATCCCTGTTAAGGTCGTTCCTGTTGAATCAGGTTTTGATGTCCAGTTCACACCAACAGAAGAAGGTCCACACAAGCTTGATATGAAGTATGGTGGATGTCCCATGTTGGATAAACCAATCGAACTGGACGCCATTCCTAAAGCTGATGCTTCTAAGGTCTTGGCAGAGGGGGAAGGTCTCAAGAAAGGCTTTGTTGGCAAACCCGCCGACTTCATGATAGACATTCGCAAGGCAGGACGAGGAGGCTTGGGTGTAACCATCGAAGGACCAAGCGAGGCTGAGATCAACTGCGAAGATAACCGAGATGGAACATGCTCTGTCAACTACACCCCAGACTCAGCAGGCATCTACAACATCAACATCCTCTTTGATGGGAAACACATTGAAGATTCTCCATTCCATGCCAAGGTAGTCGATCCATCACTTGTGAAGGCGAGTGGACCAGGTCTGACCAACGGAGCATTCATGGATTTCCCCTGCACGTTTGAGGTAGATTGTAGCGAAGCTGGACCATACTTTGATGATGAATACGATGATAAGTTTGCTCTCCCGGTCAACTGTATGGCTACTGGTCCAGATGGTGACATCTTGAAGGTGGATGTGAAGCCCTTGGAGGAAGGCATCTATGAGGTCACATACTACCCTGAGGAGGAAGGACCAGCCACTCTCAATACCATCTACTGTGGTCAACCTATCGCAAACTTCCCCAAGGAAGTCCAGGTTCAGGAACCTATCGATCTTGAGAAGATTGTGCTAGATGGAGCAGGATTGGAAAATGGTAAAGCTTGTAACTCAAGCTCTATATCAAGCTATGCTCACTTAATGCTCATCATTGCATATATTTATATATATATTCCTCATATATTCACTGATTTTCCTCGCTAATTCCTCGCTTCATAATCATCACTTGTCTATCTAGGTGACCATGTCAACCTCTGCTTTCTGATCAGTCTTCAATGTTTCTTCTGTCTTCAGTTTATTCATTCCATTTATTTCTAATATTTTAAGACTCATTTGTTGATTCTTTCCTCTTTTGTAATGATCTTTATCCACCACACCTTCTGGTTTGCATTCTTAATTATCATTATACATTTATAAAAGTGGAAGAATTGATATGGAAATTTCAAATCTAATCATTGTTGTTCTGTTGTCAAAATGTATTGTGGTAATCTTTTTCTTCCTTTAAGTCAAAGTGTTCTTCGTGAAACCTCATCCCTTGCATTCATTGTTTTCCATGTCAGAATGTTTGCAGGATGTGTCCTCATTCTACTTTCTCACTTTGACATTAACAAATGCAAAAAAAGGGTTACATTTCTTTACTTTCAATTGGTTCAGATATCAATACAGAGTTCCAATGATACTAGCCTACTTTTAGTCATTAAAGTCAACATCTGATTATAAAATACTATGCTCTACAGATCGAGTTTGGAGAAGGGTTAGATTTCTTGTGAATACTGTCATATTGTGAGATCAAATCATTCTTCAAAAAGCCCAAACACATAACAAGTTCAATGGAAATTATGTTCTTGTATATTACACACCTAACTATGAAATATTTTACAGCTTCCAAGAATTATCAAACTTGTAACACTTAAGATGGAGAAATCCCTTAAGGTTTAGAAAAGATATCACATTTTCCCAACAATTTCTTTTGAAAAGGCAGACATTTGAAGAATGAACTACATAATACATATTGTCAAATGGAATGAAAAGTAGGTAGTTTTTTTAGTCTTTTGGTGAAATACCTTTCTTTTCCTTTTCAAGGAAAATTTTACTGAAGGTTAGATATAACCATGTATGTATCTCATTGTACATTCCTATTTCCTACTCCATGATTAATTGTACTAACTCATTGGTTACAAAAAGTATCATAACACTTTGTTACTTATCCATGTACCCATTGTATATATGTCTGTTTGTATATCTGCATGAATTCACTTTTAGACCTCCGTCAGTAGTCTGCATCATTTATCTTGAAATAATGCTCATTGATATGTATTATATAGTCCCACTTGTGACCATTTTCTTTGTATTACTTTGGATATCCTAATCTCCTATTCAATTTTCTTTGCATCGTAATTTGTGCAATTCCTAACTATGTGATAAACATACATTTCACTTGACTAATAAAATGTATCAGTGAAACATTACATTCTTTTCACATTGTTAAATGAACAAGAAGCTAACACGTCCTCTACTAGATTAATACATATATAATGCCAAATTTGGTTGAGTGAAAAACAAAAATGCTATTTAATGAGTTTTATGATATTTTTTATTATCCATGTAAATATATACCGGTATACAAAACACTCCAATCTTACTTTGCCATATTAAGAATAATATCAATATTGAAATGAATCCTGTGAGTCATTTTCGTAGGGAAATGGAGAAAGCTCCATGCAGACAAATTGTGTAACTTTTATGAAGCTACTGGAGTCCACTGACTGCACGCAATGAGATATGGATTAATTTTAAATGGTTTTCATACAATCTTCTTAAATAAATCATTGTCTTCATCATTGTTTTAATTGTCTTAATTAACCCTGGAATATGTATTTTTTGATCCTGACAGCTGTGTTCCTTGAGTGCCCAACTGATTTCAAAGTTGATGCTAAGGCTCTTGATAAACCACTCAACAAGGATCTCTTCAAGACGGAGGTGACGACCCCGTCAGGAAAGAAACTCAAACCAACCATCAAGGACAACCAAGACAAGACCTTTACTTGTGCATACACACCTGTAGAACAAGGTAAGATCATTCTCTGTTTGAAATCTAATCCATGAAGTGATTAATAGTGGGCCTTTACCTTTGCAACTACCAAATGCTGCACATATCTAACTTGGTACTGGAAAGAAACATGTGTGCACAACCCTGTAGGAGAAGATCAAGTTTTTCTGGTTTGCAATCATATAGGCATGGGACATATTCCTTGCAAATGAAAGTGCTACACATGTTTACATGTATCTTGTTGCATGTGACCTAGCAATATGTATGGAATATTGAACATTTTTTTAATATATCACTGTTATTCTGTCACAAAAATCAACACTGTTTATTTGCAATAATGTTCTTGTGTTTTCTCTTGTGTTCCAAACAGGAACTCACAAGGTTGATGTTGCCTTTGCTGGTCAACCTCTTGGTAAGTCACCTTACACCACCGAGGCTGTCCCAGGCCATGATACTTCCAAGGTGAAAGCCTATGGTCCAGGTCTTCAAGCTGGTCTTACCAAGAAACCTGCTCAGTTTACTGTGGAGACCAAGAACGCTGGCAAGGGTGGTCTAGGAATCCTGATTGAAGGACCATCCGAACCTAAGATGACCTGTAAGGATAACAAGGATGGTACAGCATCTGTGGAGTATCTTCCAGTTGAACCTGGTGACTATGCTGTTCATGTCACCTTCGCTGATGAAGCCATACCAGGTAATGCTTCTCATATTCTCTTCCTTTATAATGGATGAATGACTGAGCTTGATTAAGGATGATACAGACTATTTTGATGGTGTTACAGTTCTGTTAGACAAATCTTTAGTTATAGGGAAATCACACTGGTTGTAGACCCTGAAATGACCCCAGATTGGCAAACTTGTCTCTGAAATACGTGAAACAAAAAAGGCTTTGAAAAAGTGCCTCTTTTAATTACAAATAAAGTTTCTTTTTGTTCATACATAATTGATGAGCTTCAAGTACAGTGAATGGAATTGCTGTACGTGTTTGTTTCCTTACCTTTTTTATTATATTTCCATCTGCAGGGAGTCCTTTCCGACCCTCAATCCAGGACTCTATTGATGCTAGCAAGGTGAAGGCACATGGACCAGGTCTATCTAAGGATGGAGTCAGGGCCAATGTACCTGCTAAGTTCACTGTCGATGCTACCAAGGCTGGCAAAGCTCCACTTGATGTCACTGTCATTCAGGAGAAGGGTAAGATTCTCATCACAAATCAACTTAATTTGCAGAATAGAGAACAATGTATCATTTAGGAAGAACCAGGAGGGCATTGATTCTGTGTAAAAGGAGTTAATACCCTCTGACTCTCATCGGATGGTATGCATGTTAACAGTACATTGTTTAGGTTCCAATTGGTTTGTAGTAATTTGTCCACTATTTTGTTATGAGTGAAAAAGTCATAGTTTCCTTGAGTTAATTCTATCAAGCAAGATTTTAAAAGTTGAGTCCAATTAATGAAGATGAATATTAGCAGTTATAACAACTTCTGTGAGCCCCAATAAAACACTCTTTAATCCCCTTTTGACATTGTAGGTGGTCCAGAGAAAGCTAAGATTGTAGACAACAACGATGGCACCTATGATGTGACCTACGTACCCAAGACAGAAGGACGCTGTCAAGTGGACATCAAATATGACAACAAGAACATCCCCGACAGGTGAGTAATGAGAGTCAGGAGAAGAAAGGAGAAGTACCCCGTGTCCACACACAACAAATTCATCGTATAACTATGAAATTGTGTGTGTGGATGCTTAATAACGATACGTTGTATAACAAAACATCGTATAGCGAAACGCAGGTTTGGGCATCGTTTTGTACTAGAACTCAATAAAGAATCATGCGTAATCACGGAATGTGTTGTGTGTGGACGTAACTAATCGAGCTAGAACAGTATAACTGGGCGGGGCTTAACGTGACCTCGCGCGAAAGGAGACCTGACATCTCATTTCCACTTCCATTTCATGACCGCAGTAGAAAACTGCGCACCTATTCAACGTTTTGCTGTAAAGTTTCGGGATTACTTTCTTGTGTGTGTGGACACCCTGGAATTTATATGATCATTCTTTATACAACGTTTCTTGTGTGTGGACGCCCTGGAATTTATACAATGATTCTTTGTTATAGAGTATGACGTTTTGTTATAGAGTTTTGGGATAAAAAAAATTGGTGTGTGGACACGCTGGTATTCTCATATCAAATAGGGCTACCATTTATTACTTTTTAACTGATGGAACTGCCTATCTTTTGATTGAAATGAAGAAAGCAATGTTTGAAAAGAGAATCAAAACACTTGTTATGAATGCCTGGTCTTGAGTGTACATGCCTGGTCAGAGTACTGGAAACTAAAGGGCAAGGTGACACGTCTCTGGAATCTGGAAGTTGCCGTATGTTTCTCTACCAGAGGTAAAGCTATTAGTATATTCCGGTAGAGGAATGAAGGAAGGGGGCACATAGGTGTGGGCTAAATACACTTTCATATTTGTCTTATAACTCATCGAAGCACTTTTGAAATGGTTCTACCCCTACTCTCTATTCAGGTCTGCCTCCCTTCTCATTTCTTTGTTTTAAAGATTGTCTGACAGAGTATAAATCTTCCCTCTTGTCTCTTTAGTCCCTTCAACACCAAAGTGCTTCCTAAGGCTGATGCATCCAAGGTCAAAGTGGCTGGTCCAGGAGTACAAAAGACCGGAGTCTTGGCCAGTTTACCTGTGGAGTTCACTGTGGATACTAGGGAAGCCGGTGATGCAGAACTCATCATCTCTATCACTGTGAGTAGAATATATCCAAAGTAATAACTCTTATGTAACCAACAGCCTTTACAAGAATGACTTTCATTAGACTAGTCTTAATCATCACTATCGCTGTGAGAAGAATATATCTAAATTGATGATTCTGAATTCACTTGTATAAGTTACATTTAAGAAGACTTGAAATTGATTTATTGAGTTTTTATGGTCATTTTTCATAAAGGAAGCAATTTTTAGTATTTTAAGTTTGTTAGCCCCGAAGCAGTGTCTCTAATATAAGTTCAATTCAAATTGCAGTAGTGTTTAATGCATTGGAAGGTGGAATGTTACTTGGATGTTCTTCTCTCTTAACCTAATAAACTTTGGTAATGTCATAAGGTAGTATTGGATTAAAGATAAAAACAATGCATGAAACCAGTGAATCAGACTGTCACAATAAAAGTGGAATCGTGGTGCTGCTGACGATTTTAGAATTGGATGATACTAAAATTGAGCCTCAAAATACCACTTTCATTCTGCTGCACCCAGCCTTTAAATTATCAGTTTACCTTCAGATGGATAACAAATAATTCCAGCTACAATCATTCAGTAGAAACAATATCATGAGTCACAGCCTGGATGTAGCCAGTTGTAACCCTCTATAAAACAAATGTGCAGTAATGATACACTCAGATCCTCTGTTGGCCACTGCCTAGATATTGAATGATTCTTCTCTAGGACCCATGTAATACCACCTGCAAGATGGATGCTAGTTATAGTTCTTATTTGATGCCTTAGGTTACCCATCTGGTTAGGTTACGTGCATGGATGTAAATCAGAAGGTTAAAAAAGAAGTAATGCTTGAGCCTCTCAAAGTCTCCTCTACCGTTCTCCTAACATTAATCTATTGATCATGTTTGGTCTTCCAGGACAAGAATGGTAAACCAGTGAAACCAGACATCAAAGACAATGGTGATGGTACCTTCACAATCTCCTACGTACCTACCGATGTGGGCCAGTACACTGTCCTTGTGACCTATGGTGGCAAGAATGTACCTGCTTCACCATTCAGTGTCAAGACCAGTCCCACAGGAGATGCCAGCAAGTGCAGTATCTTGGGTAAGAAGCCAATCTAGCTCTCATCTTCTATGGTATCATTGCTTCCATGAGAAGTCATATTGAAAGATCTCAGAACTGAGAATAGGTCTTGTATTCTGTTGCTTTAAGAATAGCAGAGTAAGATAGAATGTTGGCTCTGTTCATTTATAAGCAGGAGATGATGAAGGCATAGAGATTCATGCAACCTGGACACGTCTATTTCAGTTGGGTTGAAGGAAATGGACTCACTCAGGATTTCCATGGTATCAGTATTTCAAATTTTATCACAGTTTTGGAGGATTTTGTTAATGCTATCACCGTATATGGGATTAAATGTGGGCAAAGTTGTAGAATGTTTGATGATGTGCTGATGATGTAAGATGTATTAGTGAACATTCCAGATCATGCTTTGTTGTCGAAGGCTTTATTCTGTGACTCCTTTCTCATGCTCTCAACACTCGTAGACATGGATATCGACAAGTATTTGAGCTGAATATTCATTACATGTCATGTTGTGAAAATATGATGAATGTGGTTTCATGTGTAGTGAAGTTCATCATTATGTGTCTCATTTTTGTAGTGTTGTGTGTGTCTTATGTGACACTATCATTGCCATCAATGACCTAGCTTAATATGTACATGTTGCTATTAGAATCAGCAAGTAGCATTACAAAATGTTAGCCAGTGTTCTTGGCTCTTCAAATAGAAACTGGCTTCGACTATAGCTTAAACATGATTCATTGAAATTCAAAAGTTCAGAAAAAGTTAAGGGATGATTCTGTACCTAAGGGCCTTCTGACCTTGGTTTAAGATCATATTGTTGAAGTAACTGCTATTTTTCCCCGAGGTTGTCTTGAAAAAAAAACAGACAAAAATGCATAAAATACACTGAAAGTGCAATTGGAATTTATCTTACATAACATGGATTTCAAATCTAAGTGATAGACAGAGAGGGCCTACAAATGTTGTAGATATAAAGAATATATCATCTGCTGAGAGCAAAAAGGAAGTTAACTCATATACTTTTACACGGGGTCTTCATCTAGCTTCCAGCAGACAATATAACACATTTCTGCATATTTTACTACATTTATTATGTATTTGCATGGTGTTTTGGCATGTTAGCTATTTATAAACATGTAAGATATATATGCTGAAGAAGTAGGAATAGACAGATGATCAATATCCAAACATAGTGGATTTGCATCCATTAATTATTTAGAAGCAATAAGGCATTAAGTTTCTGCTAATGCCCTTTTGTTTCTCATGACTGGCAAGGAGAACCCATGCATGGCAAGAATTCTGCATCATGCTCCAATCTGCATAATGCATTTGAGTGCTCTTTTCTACTCATATAATTTAGACAAATCTAAGCTTAATAATCATTCAATTCGGGTTTTGATTAAGAATGTACTAACTTAAACTGCCAGATAAACTTCCTTTAACTATATCAATTACATCTTCCCTTCTCTCGTGCGTCTTTACATTTTCATATTTGTTTGGTTCTCTTTGTTTGAAAGAAATGAGCAAACTTTTCCAACCAGAAGCGGGTATAGCTGATTTGTAAAAAATATATACATAATCATTCCTAAGTAAATCCAGTCCTATTTTACTAATTATTTTGAAACTTTTCATGGAAACATAAGTTGTTCTTCCTTGCTATTAATTGTGTTTTTCTTGCTGGAACATTGGGAATGAGGATGAGAGATTGGGGGGGAAGGGACAGGGTAGAATTTGTTTCTCGATAAAAACAAATCCAATGTTTGCCTTGCTGGTGTTCGTCTTGTGTAAAAGTTATTTCCAAAAATCTTATTTTCTATGTTGTCATCTCATTGTGTCATATTTCATTTATCAAAACTTGTACTGTCTTGTTGAAGTACCACACGTTCATCGTATTTTTTCCATATCAGTCTTCATGAATACCTTGTTCTTAATAGTATATTTAAAAGACAAGGATCAATTTTTGATGTTTGGTAAAGTGAAATGAGAGCAAAGAATGAAAGGGACATGCTGTATCCCATCTATAGGTTGTAAGAGCGGCAATTACGACATCCCAGTCATGGACGTCAGACGTGGAAGCTTAAAGAGTACAGAGAGTAGTACCACTACCCGTACCACTACCACGCGAACCACCACCACAAGTAAGATGTCCCATACAACTCTTATCTGGCTGCTAACTCCAGAGGGCAGTCTTTTGTTCCTTCCTGCGTGGTTGTTTGAAGTGCTGACAAGCATGGTTTATTTCTGTAGTCTAGTCTTGGATGTGAAACACAGATGTGAAACAACATTTTCTAATAAACTGTTTTGCAAGCTGAGTATCATTAAAGAGATTTCTGATGGCATGCCAAGCATGCTTAGGCTAAGTGAAGTCTGAGCCAGACCATGATATTGGCATGCACATAAACAAAGCTTCTACAATCAATAAAGAGTTTTCAGAGTTGATTAATGAACGTAACTTCAGGCTTGATTTTTTAGTCATTAATTCATGGATATTTTATTAATCATTTCTCAGTTACTTTTTTTGGAAGTGAATAATCGGTCTATGAAAATATATTTTCATCTCTTTTCTGCATGCAATATGTGAAAATAATAAAGATGAACAAAAAGGTGAAAATAAGAAAAGATGAACTTAGATGAAAAGAACAAAAGAAGAAATGATAGATATTTTTGTCATGCTTGAAGGGGACCAATGCCCCCCCACCCCCCTCCCCCCAAAAAAAATTAAAATGATAATGTATATGTTGTTATAGAAGACATAAACTAACCCCAAGCTACAAGAGACATTCATATGGTAAATGAGGAATGAATCTAAAGGGAAACATTAATGTTAAGTTTTCAGCATGCTGAATGAAAAGATATCAATTTTTTTACTCACAAGTTGCTTTACCATTATTGAGAGTTTAAATTTGATATTTGAATGAGCAGCCCAGACCTACAGAGCAAGTCATGTTTGGTGATTGCTCCCTTTCAAAGGTTTCCTTTCTTAACCACATTGAATAGGAAATGAGAAATAATGACTTTTTATGAGATTGTTTGTTAGGTAATGTTTGAAAGCATGATACAGAATAACATTGGGTTTTGATGGCATGATGTTCCAATCATATTACATCAAGTGAAGTATGCTCATACATCTGTTATTCATTTAGTGTGTGATCTAATATCCATTTATATACTTTGAAGTGGCACATCAATTGTTCTGACTGAATGACATGTAGCTTCTTACAAGCTCCAAGGAATGAGATCTGACGGTGTATTATCAGCATTATTGGGGAAGCTAGCTAAGCGAAATGTAGTGAAAAGATACGTCTGGAACACAAAATGCAGAATAGTTAGTAAAATTGAGATAGTACATGTATTTGCCAGCTCTATATCGTAATGATGTGGGTTTACCTTTGTGCGATAAAATCATTATTTTCAACAATTCTGCATTTTGCATCCTGGACGTGTCTTTGTGTGTCACTATATAGCTAGCTGCCTGCAGTGAGAATGGGGAGGGTGGCTAGTAAAGAAAATCTTAAGTCTGAAAAGTGAATTAAGAAAAATTTCTACAGCTTCTCAAAGTAGCGGGTCAATTTTTAAGATACTCTGTATTGATGTGTAATACAAATAATTATGCTGCTGAATCGTTCTCTTCTCAAATAAAATCAAATTATAAGTTTTCTTGTGAACAAAAATTAGTTATGTTAACATTAAAATGCTACAAATTTTCAAAATATCTTTTTAAGTTTGCTCTTTCTTCAAACTTTTTTTCAGGGTATTGCTAGCTGATATTAAATATTTTTCACAACCCCTATAAAAATTATAAAATTATAAAAGTTATGATATTAAAATCATTTTGTGCATTCTGTTCATGTTTTACATTTAGTATGACATTAAAAAATATACTCTTATGGAAATGAGTTACACTTGTTTATGGATTTTTAAAAAAGCATGGAATTTCATAATTGTCTGTAGAGTATGCATAGTTTATATGTATGTACTGTAGTATTTGTCATTGTCATAGATCTGCAAGCTAAATGTGTATTGCATGTTGAAGTGTTATTATATTTTTACCACATTTTTGTAGTAGGGGTTTTGTAATGTTCAATTACAATATTAATGAGATGATTTGTATTTCTTTTCTTTTTTCTTCCATTGTGTATTGAAGAGTAACTAACTATTTTATCTTCATGAAGGATAAATGATTATTCCTTTTGGAAATGCATTTGTGTACATAACAAATATAACATATTATATTTATATTTTTAATTTAAATTTAAATTTTGGGTACACTAACATTGTAAATGGTAATGATTTTCATCATAATTTTTTTTGAAAAGGTTCGACAGACATTCATTACTTGATGGTGTCAGTTTTTTCTGAATGAGTCATAAATAGGTCCCACTAAATTTTGATTTTATTCATCAAGATAGAATTTGTTATTCCTAAACCTCCTTCAAACTTAAAAAAATAAAAATCTTTCAAAATCCATTTCAGACATTAAATACCGGTATGATCATGCATTAGTACTTGTAAATTTCTTGTCCGAATGGTAAGATAATAATGTTAATCTGGCTTTTCTCAAATTGTAAATCACATAATTCCAGAACAGACAGTGACATACAAAAGTATTTGCATGTTGCTGAATTCATCAAGAAATTTGGTTATAATATCTGATTAGTGAGTAATTCCTGTTTGGTTTCTAGGCATACATATATGCTATAAACTGACTATATCTGGTGTATCTCCATCACACATCCAACCATATTCTCCCTTTTCTTTCATGGTGAGCAGAAGAGACTATCACCAAGACAGTGGTGGTTGAGGAGGAGACTGTGATCAAGGTCAACTCTCGTGATGCTGGTAAAGGTCGTGTGACCTGTACAATCACTGGTCCTAACGGTCAAGAGATACCTGATGTGAAGGTCATTGAGAATCCTGATGGAACCTTTGATATCATCTGGACCTGCCCTGCTGCAGGAAACTATGAAGTGGATCTGAGGTTTGGTGGTGTCTCTCTCACTGGAGGACCTATCACAATCTTTGTAAGTACACATCTCATATTGTATCACTTCATACTTCTATCTGCACTACAATCTCAAACACCACATCAATACTCACACTTAAATCTAGAAATTCTGCTTCACTTTCAAGAATTTTTACTGTAATTATGAATTCCAACCTTGTATGAAGTAATCATATACAAGAAAATCATATACAAGAACATGTAGCAATATTTGAGATATACAAATTTATAAGGGAAAACAATCCTGATCACTTATTTTGGCAAGAGAATACAGATAATGTGACATCACATTTTTCTCTCTGTAAATCTATATCTACATGAACAAGCCACTTTAATGAAATCATTTGAAGAAGAAACAAAAATTGTCTTTATGATACTGCTTTAACAAGGTAAATAGGAAGACAATAAATATGGAATGAGCATGAAAATTCCATTCTATCTCTATTTCAAATGTACATTTGGGATATTTCATCTACTAACATTTATCTGCAATTTTTGCAGGATGGAAGTTGATACCCATGAAAAACATATAGCTACATCATTGGGTAGTCTACACTGTATATTCAGGTGTTCATTGTAATAGCTAATAAACAGTATCAAAAGTACTTTCACATGTGTGAAATATCAGGAGGATAAAAAATGCACAGGGATGAAAGTGGCGTGGATGCAATTACATTCCTCAAATTGTTTTGGTCTGGGAACCCACCACACATCGGTACTTCAAAGTATTTATGAGCTATGAATAAAAATGATAGCAGATTTACCATATGACTTGTCATGGTTTATCTTCATTAATTGTTAGCAATAATACTAGGTAGTGTATTGTTTGCTAATTATACCTTACCTTTCTACGTATCTGCCCAAGTTTCCCAAGATTTGTTTCCTTTCTCTATCACCCATCTCATATTTTAATTTCCTTCTTTGCATTCTGCATTTTGCAGAATTTCTTCTTTCCCTTTGTCAAATGTATCTTTAAGTCTGTACATTTGTTAGTCTACTTGAAGATGTTGGGAAGGTAAAGAGATAAAAAACATGCTCCACAAAACATTTAATTTTTTATCATGTCATATTTTATATACATATATATAGTTGGTTCATGAAATTCTTGGTTTTATATTTATTTTGTTGTGATGATTTAGATTAGACTTGGGTCCCAACTTATTTTCCTCAGCTCCCTATCTATGTGTGTTGAGTATGTATCCATGAAGTATGGTGTTGTTGAAATGTCAGGGTACTTACAGTTAACAACCCTAAGCACGTGGTATTTATCATAGCCCAGCTGATTTTCATTTATGTTGTCAAGTCCCTTTCCACCTTGTTTCAATACAAACACATCATTTTATTTACCGTTAAGCTATGCAAACATAAAGACCCAAAATATAGAAACGATACACACCAAAATGTGTAAGCAAGGCAAGAATTCCACATAAAATGATATTGCTTGTGGTCAATTGAAATGTATGATGTATAAAAATGTTGAGATGCTTTATTCATATTATTTCTAATTTCCATCAGAAATATGGATTTTAAAGCTGTTTGTGATCTATTCATGTAAACTGATCAATTCAAAATATTGGCAGAATTTGTGAATAGAGAATATTTCTGAATGTACCAATACTCCTGACTGTGCTCTGTAAATGCCATCAAGCAGATAACTCCTGCCCCCATTTAGGTCATCACTTAGTACACAGATTATTGTATTAATTAGTGACCCATATCCGTGCCCACAACATCCCTCCTGATCTTTGAGTGTCTCGTTACAATCTCTGGCTGGATCATTACCGCCACTCCAACAGGATTGATTGGCTAAGGCAAACGTCAAGGTTGTTAAGATCTAATGAAAGTCATTAATGGCAGTTCATTAGTTAGTGTTGGAGTGTAAACATATTTTCTCTGCCTTGGAGTTGAGTGCTGTGGTGCTGTCAGACCAGGCGATATCTAGACACGTACAGACATTTCTGAACAGTTGGGCTCGGATGGAGAGAGAGAGAGAGAGAGAGAGGGAGAGTGTGTGTGCTGTAAATAGTGACTGCTTTTGTTCGAGTCTATTCAACCTTATGTTGGATGCATTGGCATGCTAGCTATGTAGTCAAGAGCACGTCACTAGGTCCATGTTAGGGCATACATCTTTAGCAACTGGACCAATAGAGACAGACAAACAGTCCAGCAAATCAAACCTCATGATTTATAATTCACTTCCAATCTCCCCAAAAGAGACTAGAAATGAAATGAAAGTGACTGTCTGTCTTGACTCCCTGTTTGTCTCCATCGAGGAAGCCATTCAATTTAAGCAGAAAATGATCTCAATCTGATGGGGGAGGTGCTACAGGGAGGGGGTTACCTCTAAGGCCTTTCATCCTGCTTCTTTGAATGATAGGTGATGAGGGGCAAGATGCCAACCAATCAGATTAGAAACTTGTCTAGTGCTACAGTGTCACTTGAGGTCATATTGATAATTCCCTCCACCCCTACCCATACCCCAACCCCCCTTTTCCCTACCTTCCAAAAAGCTACTCCACAAATAAGCATACGACCTTGCAGACAGCCCCCCTCCCCTCCCCCATCCACTCTCCTCCTGTATCTCAGTGTACCATTACAGCTGCTGGAGCTACGTGTCTTACGTTCATAGTTGCCTAGGCCTTGGCTATGATATCATCATCACCTTGCCATATAACTCCTATACTGATACCTTAAAGTCTGATATTATTGTTGTGACAGTTACTATGTATTTTGTTACTGATGAAAACAAAAGAACCTAACACCATGGTTGGTATGAACAGTATTCTCATCTTAGATTTATTTCCGTTTAAAATTGAAGTGAGGGGAAAAAATAGTCTCAGCTTTTCAAGAGCTTCAGAGGGTATTTTAAATATAGTAGGTGAACCAAAAGACATGAGTAGAAATGTTTAATAATGATATTGACAGGGTTATGATCCAAACCTTAAAATCAACATTTAGTATAATGGCCTTTATTGGTAATTTATCAGAAGCTTCAGTGTTGCTTTGATCTAATGTTGATGTGAAGGTACTTTATCATTCATATGGGTTCTACCACCTATCTCCTGAGTATATGGGTTCTACCACCTATCTCTTGAGAATATGGGTTCTACCACCTATCTCCTGAGTATATGGGTTCTACCACCTATCTCCTGAGAATGACAAAGAATAGATAACATTTGATGGATGGGAAACAAATGCATCAAGAAGAGTGAGATAGGTATGAATGTTGATATATTGAATGATTGATGTGATCCTTATGTCACTTTATATTTCAACATTCATCACTAGGTTGAATTGCCTACAGATTTTGAAATGATTCCCCCGTGTGATATATTCCTGTGGGTTAGGGGCGGGCGGAATGGAATCTCTACGTCTAGCTGAAGCTTGACTTTTCAACACAGATGTTTAATATTAGATGACGTTGATCTGTTTATATCATCTCTGTGGGTTGTGCAGTCGGATTCCATCTGTGTAGGGTGTTAACCTAGTCCATCAATGTCAAGATTGGATGTCATTTGATGGTTTGAGATGAACTATATGTTGTAGACTAAATCACTTCCTTCCAATGAACTCTAACTTTAATACTTATATGCTTTGCTTAGATCTTTGAGGGGGAAAAAATAAAATTTAAAGCCTGTTTCAGAAATAATATAGACATAAATAAATATAAATAATAAAGACAAATATTGACCAAATTTTCAGTTTTAGTTTTGTTTTTACCATGTTGGACTAAAATGAACATGTCTTCAGGAAATCCCATTTAGTGATTCTGTGAATCAGTCTTTATATCATGAGAAAAAAGAGGAGCCATGATTATTATTCATCCCATGCATATTTTAGTCATTCATGTTTTTAAAAAGTCAGTAAGTCAATTTATTTGGAAATTGAAACCAGGGGATTGGAAATGAAGAACTATCATCTACTCATTAGAGAGAGTTTGTGTACTATAATTGTTAATTCTTAAGTAAGCCCTTCCTGAAAGTAGGAAAGTAAGAAAGTGGGAAACAAGGAAGGTTGATGCATTGCTCACACAGACTAGAATGGATCATAATGGTTACCTATACCATCAATGTCACCATCTTCCATTCCAGTGTGGTGAATAGGACCAAGAAGCCAATTACCCGACTCCTATGGGGCAAAAATCTTGCTCATTAGCTCTCATACCTATTACACAGGAGGGTTCCTTCTTACATCTATGCTGCCTTAAACTGATCATTGGTATACCTTAACATGAAGCAGACATGAAGAAGCTTGCCAAGATCATATGAATGTCTTGATCAAAGTCTCTCTCAATGTGGTCTTGCATCCGGAGTAATTTAGGGTAATACTTGATTTAATTGCTCTCACAAATCTCTCAAAGTTCACCCACAAAGATCCCATTTACGCTTGATGTTGTGAGCAATTTGACTAAGGTTAAGAGCAGATGGTAAGAGGCCTAGACTAGCTTCAAGTAATGTGTGCCGGGTTCACCCTCTTCTTAGCTTGTTATATCTATATTTATGCTC
This sequence comes from Strongylocentrotus droebachiensis, assembly GCA_035222895.1. NCBI lineage: Eukaryota > Metazoa > Echinodermata > Echinoidea > Camarodonta > Strongylocentrotidae > Strongylocentrotus > Strongylocentrotus droebachiensis. The sequence continues at coordinate 36,837 of JAVYIG010003228.1, read as the reverse complement.
TAGATAGGATTGGATGCTTTAAGATTAGTCATAATAAAATTATGAGAAGAATTTCACCTTGACCAAGGAACAGACATGGTTGATGAGATGAGCATGTCAGCTAAGCAATCATGTGCTCGTAAAAAAATATCTTCTTGATCCTTTCGAACATATTCAAGTTCCAGTCTTTCCTACTGGTGCAACAATAAAATATCTTCTTGTTGGTTCTATTTCTAAATCTTTCAACAGAATAGCAAAACTTATTTATTGTTAATTGCAGTATTTGATACAAATTCTAGCAGTTTAACTTAGACTTGTTTGAAGGAATATTTTTGAGAGACATTGCTAAGTTTAGGTGGACTGTGTAGAGGAGTTCTTTAGTGAGTGTAGACATCACTGGTAAAACAATGTTTGTTTAATTTTTAAAAGTTGATTGAGACTCGACTCGGTATGATCAAGTGTTGACAGAACACAACTGAAGGATAACTATCTCTATGCAGCCTTCTCTATAGCACATAATTACTGGCCCATCCTTTCAAACCAACAAATGAAATTGAATCCACCCAGCTGCTTTACTCCCCCTCCTGTAATTGACTTTTGACTTGCACAGAATCCATACTGGATGCTGCTGATGCAGCTGATGATAAACATAGTGGTGGGGCCCAATGCACACCACGTCAACCTAGGGTTCAAAAGAATGATTGTCCAGGGCATGGATGGAATTCTTACTAGGTCTTGAATTACCAGCTAGGTTGAGAACGCCCCCAAGTGGCCATCAAGGCACCTTATTGGCTGAGGACATATATGGAGCTGGCTGCTATGCGCTCTCATAGACGTGACATTTGGCAGCCTTTATTATTGTAAGGCATAAAAGTAGGAAGGGGGGTTATATAAAATAAAAATAGAAAGGAGAGAGATGGGCAGGGACTGGTGTTGGTCATGTATGACTGGATTTGTAAACAGAGGATTACTTGTGCAAAGCAACCGCTGTTACAAACATTGGTAGATTGAGGGAGGAAACCCTATTCAGGTGCAAGTCATTGATAGGTACAGTTGAATCACACCCCATCGTATCTTATTACACTAACTGGATTTGTGTTCATCCTGCTGGCAACGTATTCCTTTCCTTTCTTCGCAACCTGGTCAGCCATTTTCACCATTCCTTCCATAGCATTTTCTACTTCTCCTGCTGAATCTATTATTTGTGGATTATATTGGTATTTGGACTTTCATTCCAGGTAGGGTACATCATTTGTCTTTCCCTCTGTCAGCCTTTCATCCTAATAAAGATCCTGTCTTTTATCTTTATGTAGTTCAATATATTGTATATATATACTGTGACCTTGACTAGCTGTGTGAATCTATGTTCTTTTGTTTCATATGACAGTGTAATGCAAGGCCTACTGTAGGTCATGTAAGAACACTGTCTCATATGGAAAGGGTCACTGTTACAAGTGGTCATGAAAGACACACTAACTAATGTTTGGGTCCTGCAGTTTTTTTTCCCACTGATGAGAAAGGCATTTCCTTTTTGGCCTTTATACTTCCTTCATATTAATTTTCTTGATTAGTAAAGCTTTTGCTTTTCTTCGAAATAATCTTTGGATTTTGTTTATTTTGAAAGAGATTTCAAATTTGTTCTAAGTTTGTTGAGTGTACCCTACCTCCAGTCCCGAATTTGTTTTTATCCCCTGTTATGTTCTTCCTTTATGTTTTCAGATTTATTATACCTGGCATGATTTTATTTTATGGTCACTTATGAAACCCTTATCATTTTCAAGTTTTGAATAGGGTCTGTTCGCTTCATTTATATCAGAGGAAAATAGAATTGTTCAGAAATTCGTTGTTTTATCTTCTGATAATTTCCATATAGTTTTCTTTCAATAATGGGTTTACAATATCCGAGTCAACCTTATACATGTAGAATTTCTTGTTGAATATATTGTTTTTGTGAATAGAAGAGAAAAAGTTGTAAAGGTATTAAGAATATATTATATTATGGTTAGCTCGCCATCAGCTGAAGATATGAACACATTAACTTCAAAGTTAGTGATAACAAGAGCTTTTTGTCTTCCTCCCTCCCTTCTCTCTCTCTCTCTCTCTTTCTCTCTCTCTCTCTCTCTCTTTCTACCTCAATCTCTCTCTTTATCTCTCTCCCTCTCCATATCTCTCCCTCTCCATATCTCTCCCCTCTCCATTCCTCCCTTTCTCTCTTCCTGTTTGCTCTTCCTGTTTTCTTCCCTTTGTATCTCCTCCTTTTTCTCTTTCTTCCTTTATATTTCACACTTTTTTTAAATTGTCTTGTTCATATTTTTTCTTAGTCTCTCTTTCATGATTTTGTTTCAGTCAATTTCAATTTTTTTCTTCAGTGTTTTCCTATCTTCACTATTCACTAACTTCCAACACAAAAATGTATAATAACAAGTAAGAATGTACTCTCTTACTTTGGAAAAAGAGATGAAATGTTTCCGGAGTACTGCATCAGTTCATCTGTTCTTATACCTATCTATTTAAAGATATGTTTATGCCCACTGATCTTCCATACCCATAAGCAAGTGATAGAGTTTCCTAATTAGCTGCCTGTCAGCGAGTCAGATATCCATGGTGTATTAAGAGCTCATGCTCCCTTTGATGTACGTTGGTCCATGTCGACTGCCTATAAATTCTAAATGGGAATTGTCTTGACAGTGTTTACTCGCTTCTCTCCGTCTGCATTCCATTCATATATGAGTGCTATATTTCACAGCATGAGATGGCATGGGATGTCAGCTAGTGGTCCGCCTAGTTTCTCTACAGACGAGCTCACTTCAAATGCCTAGATTGCTTGTCATAGCTATTCCAATTACGTGAAGATGGCCATTTAATCAGGGCTATTAAATGATTTCAAGTGATTTACATCTTTGTTTTGACGGGGGATAGTCAAAGTGCCAATTGTTTTGTCTGATTTTCTCCTGTGAAGTGATAAGAACTCCTATAACTGTCCTCTGATGCCAGATGTTTTCACTAAACCTTATAAACATTTCTAACCAAGGAGAAAAGTACTTACTTTATAAAAATATCTAACCAAGGAGAAAAGTACTGACTTTATAAACATATCTAACCAAGGAGAAAAGTACTTACCTTATAAAAATATCTAACCAAGGGGAAAAGTCCTTGAGAATTTATTTGGCTGTTTTGATAACACCCATATATATCCCTTTACAATAGTCATTTTCCAATTTTTAGGATATAATAAAAACTATTATTATATTTCAGTGCTTTTTCACACATCAGAAAAGTGCATTTTATCAAAAGAAAGAGATGTAATGTGTTTATATTTCTAAAAGCATCATTGCATAAAGATTCAGGATTGATGAGTTACATAAACCGTTTTGCATATTTAAACCTTTAATATAATGGCTTCAAAGATTGTTTTAATTTGATCATTAAAAATGTAAATACCATACAGAATGATAATCATGTTATATAATGATGCAAATTTATAATAACATCAGTATTGATGATAATATTATTATTATGATGATTACAGTTACAATATTTATGCTGATTCAGATAGTTCAAATATGGGCTATCAGGGAATATCAACCGCTTAGACTGTCAATAGGGATAGTAGAAATATCATTGCATGAAGTAAGGAGTCCCACATGTAAGTAACTACTCTCTTGATAATATCATCAAGACTTTATATCATCATCAGCAGTGTAAACTAAATCACATTACTGAGCAAATCTCCTTTCCCTCCATCCCTTCCATTTGGTAGAGTGATGAAAGATGGATCACCCTAGCCTTGGGTAACTCACACCTTCATAGAGACCTTTGGGAGAGCGATTGTTGCGTCAGTTGCTTCGATTTACATGCTTCAAGTAGATTGACAGTGCCATATGTTGATTTGTTCTCTTCAAACATTTAAAAAATAACAACTAGCGGGCAGGCTGATGCAGTAGTCTCTCAGCGGACTGACCTTTCTCCAGTCTTCTGTGTTGGTGTAGATGGGTGGGGAATGTGGATGGTTTGGATCCAAGAATCCCAGAGGTGGAGTCCGTCCTGCCCACTACATGCCAATTATTATAATGCATTTAAATTGTTTCCTCTGCTTATAACTCCTCTTCTCTTCTTTTCGTATGGCTTTTAATTTACTTGGAATTTGAGAAGCAAGCATACATCACAGTCCATAGATATCTAACTACCTTTTGTGATATACATGTTCCAAAATATCTAAACATTCAAATGATATCAATGTTAGGTATGTAACATAACAATATAAACCAAATTAAAAGCTGGTAAAAAGTTTCCTGTTATCATATACTAGATTTTGTGTTTAAATTTCATACAGTCATTGTAAGTTATTCTGTAGGTTTGAACCAGTTGATAGAAGAGTTAACCACAAGAAAGATGTTAATGGACATCTTTCTTCCTATCACACATCTGCAGTACTTGTTATGAATATAAATCCCTTGAAACACTTTCCCTTATCCCTGTGCAAATGGAGTGACCTGCAATGAATTGCAATAAAACCATTCTAATGGTATTGATGCCTATCATCTGTAGTATTCACATAATCCTGCATCAGATATAGATTTTATCTTTTTGTTTATCTTGTCAAATATACAAAAGTAACTAGGAAGTACCATAAAGGTTCTAATTCATATAGGGAAATCTAATGCTGAGCCATTTCAATATTTTGAACATAAAATACTTCACCTTAAAAATTCTGATGTTTTCTCCTGGGTAGCCATTACAGGTATTAAAAATATCAAGTCTTGTGATAAACTTTCTATTTCTACCTGATCCTTGTGTAAATGGAGGTACTTTTAAATGAGTATCCAGTATTCCTTATCATCTGGCATTCATTTAAATTGAATAATGAAGGGGGAGGGACCAATTCAGATGAAAGATCGTTGTATAATGTATTTGACAAAGTATCTGAAATGAATCATGTTGCATAAAGATTAACAAACCCTCATTCTCTGCCATGGATATGTATTAATAGAACACACACACACACACACTCACCAACACCTACATGTACTTTATAATTATTTGGATTCATTTCATGAGGTATTCAGACACCACCCCCTCAAATGAAACTGATATCAACCGACCAACCTTCGAAACACATCATCCAATCTAAGATAAACTGCTCTAGACACATGTCCTCAGGGAGTGTAAATTGATCGCATTGTCTCATTAGTTCTTTTCAATGTCAATTAATTCAAATAAGAATTGTTTAAAGGGCTTCCCCTTACTATTTGTCAGTGTGCCCCTGTGCTTCATTGATATGATTTACAGGACGGTCTTGTTACTTCATCCACCAAGGCTTCAGTAATTACGACCGGTCTTGGCAAGTGTTATTTGTTCGCAATCAAGGAGGATACAAACTGTCACAGTAAGGGACAAGGGGGTATAATATTCATGTGATGTATGTTACTATTAAAGTACCAGCTTCAGAAGGAAATATGAATAAGTAAATTATGTGCTGCCATTGAAAAAAAAGAAAGGGATCCAGTTTGATGGATGTAAGCCTTGAATTAACATGGTTTCATTGGAGAGCTATTTGTAGCTACTCCAGATTACTGCTTTGATGTAAATTGGAAATCCTATTTGGTGAAAAACGTTTCAGTGACATCTGAACACTAAATGAAATCAAATGCTTGAAAGCATTATTCAGGCAGTGAAGGCATAATGTTGCAAGACTACCGGTATGTCAATTTTTTTAAATGAAGTTTATATTGAAGTAATTGGACCTTGCTGAATTTCTTCAAGTTTTGAAGTGTAAGGTTTAGTTTTGTCTGTCTATTTGTTATGATTGAAAGTGATTGAGATTGGTAAGGCATCTATTACGGCCATATAACTGTCATCTGCAAAGGCTTCAGTCGAGTGAGATTATCATTAAATGCAGCTAGGAGAATGTTGATGATTGTCGATATTGAAATATTTCTCCCTGAGAAGAAACAGCTCTCGCAATATTAAAGACTTAGGCCTACAGGTCATGTTCATAGAATTGTACATCGTGCAAAATATACATAAGGTACACCAATTATGCCATATATACATATACTACATTATACAACAAACCCTGATATTATTTTCGGGAAATTATCAATTATGACATTGTATTTGAACTATACTAACAAGCCAGCTGAAGTCCAATCCTTTTGCCTCAGAACTCCTTATAAAGTGGTGAAGTGTGACGTCATCAAAAATCTATTTTTAGAATTTCTATTAAAAAAAAACATTAGGAGCCAGAGCATATAAGACTGAGTTCCTATAGGAAATATATTCATTCAGATGGTCATACCTCAGCCAATACTAACATATTCAATTGGTTTTTGACATTTGGACATTACTTTTGATGCTCTTTTGGAAAATGAAGAAAGAATTGAGAGATTCTAAAAATAGTTTTTTATGATGCCACAGCTTCGGTACTCTATTGCATGTATGATTCTCCACCCATTCAATGGATCTGGACAAATAAGAGGTCCTGTACTCTGATTAATTACCAGCTGTGATGACCAGATGGAGTAAATTACCATGATAATTATTTCCCTTCTTAATCTTCTTCTGAGTATATATTTGAGTCTGTTCACAACATTAAACCTGTTTAACTACCATTGACAACCAGTGATAACCTAACTATTGAAGCTATGAACTAAATGATGTATATTGATTTCATAGGCTCAACCAGGACCCCCAGAGGACTTGATTCAACCAGAAAGTATCCAGGCTGTACAATCTGCCCCAGTACAGTCCCTACAGCAGTCCAATATGCCTGTAGATGCTTGTAGACCACTCGACTTGGTCATCCCTGTGATTGGTGCAGGCTTGGGATGTATCTCAGGTAGGAATACATACCTCTAATATGCAAATCATCTGTAATGCATCAATATTGCTGCAAATCTTGATTTTAAAAGAATTAATTAAAAAATTCATTAATGAAATGAAATGAGACACCTCCCAGTCCAATTCTGTGGGTGTACAGCCCACTGCTGCCACCTCAATTAATGAGCTCAGTAACTGCACAATCTCATACATAGCATCAGAAGTTAAGTAATAATGACTAAGGGTAACAATTAGTGTCATTCTAGTATGCTGGAGATATTGAAGTTTTTTAAGTGCTCCCCCAAATTTGTGATTCAATTATCTTTTGAAAACCCCTAGCATAAATCTGCTCTTTAGTGTATTAATGCATGGCAATCTTTGAAACCTCGACACTCCTCAAGATCTTCACATAATCTCCACTTTGATTCACTAGGTGAGGTCAAGACACCATCTGGCCGTAAGGAAACACCAGTTATCATTGAGAACAAGGATGGTACCATTACTGTCAAGTATTCACCAACAGAGACTGGACGTCATGAGCTAGCTATCAAGTACAATGGAAAGGATGTACCAGGTAAGAACAACTTCTGATTTTCATGTGCAATGTACCTCCAGCTTAAACATTGCTCATTAATTGTATGATAATTAGTTTAATACAAAAACATCTAATAAAATGTTTTACTCAGTAATATGAATTTAATATTCAAGTTCGAATCAGCAATATTCAGAGCTTTTTAATTTTCCTGGTGCTTAAAACTATTTTTAAAGTCTTGTCTTCTACACACCGCACTTCACTTTTTTTCTCCATTTTTGTTTGTGCACCTTGCAGGCAGTCCATTCCACTTCCATGTTGATGAGTTGAAGAGTGGTAATGTGACAGCCTATGGTACCGGTCTGACCCATGGTATCAGCAATGAGCAATGTCACTTCATCATCAATACCAAGGATGCTGGTGCAGGTAAGAGTCTAACAACATGTAACCTATGGGAACAAAGTGGGCCCAATAGTAAGGCTATGGGAATAAACAAACATCAGTAATTAATGGGTTAAATTTCTTAAATCATGGTTTAATTCACTTGCCCTTAACCTTAGTGGATAATTTTTGTTTATAACACACATATTCAGTAGACTCTTACTAGAGTTACCTTAGGCATTGTACTCAATTGGTCAAAATGTGCAAGTCAGTGAAAGGAAATAGGAGAATATTGACGAAACAAAATTATTTGAAGTTACATTTAGATTGGCGATTCAGGTTAGAGCAGGCAAGTATCAAAAGAACATTATTACCGAGGAAGAGATCTTGCTCCATTTATTCGATAGCTGGATTTTCTGGAAAATTGTTTCTAAAGCACGTTTTGATGTGAGTAAACATGATAATAGAATTGTCAATGGCCAGACATGTCAATTTGTACAACTTCACAGTATTTTTTTTTAAAGAGACAAATGGTGAGTAAAACATTTCTTAGCTCAGAATGATGAATATTGCTATGTTATGATGTGCTTTGTTTCAGGTGGTTTGGCCCTTGCTATTGAGGGACCTTCAAAGGCTGAGATCAAATGCGTTGATAACAAGGATGGTACATGCAGTGTTACTTACTTCCCTACTAAGCCTGGACAGTATGACATAGTCGTCAAGTTTGCTGATAAGCACATCCCAGGCAGTCCTTTCTCTGCTCAGGTCGTTGGTACGACACCGTCTCTTTTTCCATTTATATTGTAACACTTTAGATGTTTAGATATCTTACAAATATCACTGTCGGGTACAACTCTTTTTCATGGCATTGAATAATTGCATGTTACTAAGAGAAACATCAAATTAATTATTATTATTATAATTTCTTTATTGCAACCAAAACTTGAGCTTGGATTTCAAATGCTTGTATACCCAAACAGTGAACTATGCATTAAAACAGTGCATCGTGTTGGTTACACAATGCAAATACAAATTGACATTTAAGCATCCTGGAAAAGAAACATAATAATAATTAGAATTAAACAAACAATTATTTCATGACAATGTGGAAGTATTAGATAGAATTGATAGTGAATGATGTGAGGGTCTCTTTGTTGTTTTTACAGACAAGTCTGGTAGCAGGATGTCGATTGGCACACCTAGCGATGTTCCTCTGAAGATTACTGAGTCCGATCTTAGTCAACTCTCAGGCAGTATTCGTACACCTTCCAAGCATGAAGAACCATGTGCTCTCAAACGTCTGAATAATGGAAACATTGGTAAGCAATCCACCAGTCCCATCGTGGAAAGTATGATATATGAAACATGAAGAACCATGTGCTCTCAAACGTCTCAATAATGGAAACATTGGTAAGCAATCCACCAATCCCATGCTGGAAAGTATATGAAATTGAACTGTAGAGATACAGGTGTGTTTGTGCAAAGAAGGAAAGTGTTTGTCCAAGAAGATGATTAATCAAAAGAGATTTTCCTTTGTTAAAGATGAACTCTGCTTTGAAGCAGCAGATTTTGAGTATGTATTCTTCAATATAGCACTGTGTGACTGACGGCATGATAATATGAAGCAAAGATCCTCATCTCTCCTGCTCTCTCTTCTCTTGTCTAGGTATCACGTTTACTCCCAAGGAGATTGGTGAGCATCTAGTGAGTGTAAAGAAGAGGGGACAACACATCCCTAGCAGCCCCTTCAAGATCATCGTAGGAGCTCAAGAGGTCGGTGATGCTTCCAAGGTCAAGGTCACAGGTCGTGGTATCAAAGAAGCCCAAGCAGGTCAAATGGCTCAATTCCTGGTTGATACTAGGAATGCTGGTAAGCTGGATTACTGTCTTCTCTCCTTCCCATATAATTAATACAGGAATCACCTGGTTCATGTAGGCAATTTGTTAACTGGTATCATCGCGAAACATTCCATTTTCTTCAGGTGAAAACAGACTAACAATGATTCTTGTACGAAGCGCATTGAGATAGGGGTCCGTTATATTCATTACTAACAGTAGCTACATTTTCAGAAATCGTGACAAATTCATGAAACGAGATCACCTTGTATTCTTAGTTTTCCAAAGGGATGACGACAATTATTGCACACTAGGACATGTTTGTTGATTAATTAGCATTTATCTTATTCATTTTATAAACTCCCTTTTTCTATGCATGGTATACAACTTCTGACTATTATTGTGTGTTTGTGTTTGACTGGTGGCAGGTTATGGAGGTCTTGGTGTATCTATCGAGGGACCAAGCAAAGCAGATATTAACTGTGAGGATAATGGTGATGGAACCTGCCTTGTTACCTTCACACCCACTGAGCCAGGAACATACAATGTCAACGTACACTATGCTGATCAACTAGTACCAGGTAACTAAGAAGGACCACTCGTTACTTACAGCAAGTCAGAAATATAGTAGCCACTTCAGTAATGATTTTGTAGGATTATTTATATATAGTCCTTTGTATGTTTGCTTTAACATGTAAATACATTCAATTCAATTCAATTCAATTAAAAAATGAGTATACGGTGGGCAATTATATACCTATATGTGAAGGTTCAGTTGAGAAGTTATTGTGATTTTTAAAAATATACGTTTGGCACCCATATTTATTTGGTTTAGGTCAGATTAGATAAGGAAATATCACTGTACCATTAGAAATCTTTGTTACCGGATATCAACAGATCAACAAATTAATAAATGTTCTAATTATGTCTTCTATAAGAATACTTTTGGAAATGTATTATGTCCACTGTATGACTTGAACTGATGATGTTTGTATTGTTTTGCAGGGAGTCCGTTCCAGGTTGCAGTACAAGGAGATTCAACAGAGTTGCCTCTGATCAGAGAAACCTTGGTCAGACCTACTAAGGCTACTCCAGTATCCAACGTTGGTAGTGAATGTGAACTCACAGTCAAGATCCCAGGTAAAGATGACTGCTTAGCTCATGTAACTGCCTCCTGTGTATGCATACATTACCTTGCCTTCAAGATCGACCTGTCAGTGTGTAATAATGCACATATATCGCAGAGATTAAAACTTATGTTAGGCACCTATACCTATATAATAATCCCTTTCTTGGTTTCTTACTCTATGACCAATATCCTAAAGAGAACTTTTGATAGTTTGACTTCTTATGTTAGAAATACGCATGAGAAGCCCTCTGTGTGAAGAGAGTTTAAAATGAAATACCTTTGTAGTTTTTAGTCCAGAATATGATATAATATGTGTATGGGATTTTTCACATGCAGTATAGAAAGATTTGATTACTTTACATGTTGAGAAAGAATGATAAAATGTTGATTGACTAAGTTCTGTGACTGTGATTGCACCTGTAGGCACGGATCCACTGGACATGACTGCACAGGTGACTAACCCAGCCGGACGTACAGTAGATGCTGAGATCATGGACAGACCTGACTGCAAATACTGTGTCAAGTTTGTTCCTGCTATGGAGGGTGTACATACAGTCAGTGTCAAGAACAAAGGCTTGCATGTCCCAGGTACGTCATTCATTCTCTTTGGTTTATTGAGGAATGTTTATCTATCTGTAGTAGTAATATTATGTTTGCCTGTATACATGTAATATTATGCCATGCGCTTTACATTCTGATGTATACAAGTGCTATATACATGTATGAATCCATCATTATGTCTATTATTTTTTTCTTCGTAAAATCTGTGAAAATGTGTCAGTTAATGAGACTTTGGAGCAACATGATTTTAATTGGTATTATATGTTTATAAACATTTATATGACTTGAATCTTATTTTTAGATAATTTCTGTTCATTTATGTAATAAGTGTGTCACAATAATGACGCATTTGTTTGGAAATTTTTGTATTTTTGCAAATCATTATTCTCAACTGTTCATGTACACTCATCTTGTACATACACAACAGTGTCACCAAGAAAAACTAATGTATATCAAAATTTGGTTCATGTATTTCTCTATAATTCATCACTATTTAATTCATTTTTGTGTTTGTCGGTTGCAGGAAGTCCATTCATGTTCACAGTTGGTCCATTCGGTGAAGGTGGAGCACACAAGGTCCATGCTGGAGGTCCAGGACTTGAGCGAGGAGAGGTCAAACAACCAGGTAAGACCATGTCTAATATTACTCTCAAATTCATCACTCAATATTGGTTTGAATTTTCTGAGAATGAAGTTCAAGCACTGGATATATGTTTTGTAGAATAGACCTATCTTGGTTTTTTTCTTTCTGTAACACTGAAATTGTGCCAATACTTAAGTTTTGTCATTAATGAGCCATTGTCTTGATTTGATTTGATTTGTAGCTGAGTTCACAGTCTGGACTCGAGAAGCTGGTCCAGGAAAGTTGGGCATCACAGTATCTGGTCCAGCCAAGGCTCCAATCAACTTTGTTGATAACAAGGATGGTTCATACTTGGTCTCCTATGTACCAACTGTACCAGGTAGGTTGGTCATAGATTATATAGCCAGCCCCCACCCCCCCCCCCACCTCCCTCAACCTCTCCCAAATCTCCCAAGTCTCCCAAGAAGGTATTTGATAGGTTACATAGTGCCCAGACCCTTGTTATAAATGTCTTAAAACTTTAAGAGTTAGGGTATTCTTATTAAAATTAGTTACATACAGCCCCCTTTTTTTTCAACATCTTGCAAGTTGTTCATTCATAGGTTACATAGCCCTCCCTCTTCCTTGGATGACGATGAGTATGGTTTATACTTGCTCTCATATATATGCACAGTACCAGATAGGACTTGATATATTAATTATTAGTTCCTCCTGAGGCTCCTCTGCAAAGTTGTACTTTGCTTGATGATGTTCACTCATCCATTTTCTCTATTTATGATGCTCATTTTTACTGACTCTTCAATATGATTTGTGTAAATACTATAATTTGATTAGGGTAATTGTTTCTCTACATCCACTGTACATGTAGTCACGTTATGAGATTGATTCTACTTTATTTTTCCTCTGATTTTCAGGTGAATACGTGGTTGATATCAAGTTTAATGACAAGCCAATCCCAGACAGTCCTTACAAGCCTTTTGTTGTACCACCCCTCGGTGAGGCAAGGAGATGCAGTGTATCCAGTATCCAGGTCAGTCTTTCTCCTATCCTCTCCTTCTTTATCTCCTCCTCTCCTTCTCTTTCTCCTATCCTCTCCTTCTTTATCTCCTCCTCTACCTGCCTCTGATTCTTCCATTTTTAAGTTCTTCCTTCTCCTATATCTTCCTTTTCTTCATGTCCTACCTCTCAGAAGAAGTATTGTAGATATGTATCACTGTTTTTCATCCTTTAAGATGTCTCTGATTGGATAGCTGTATTTCAGTTTCCACAAGTTCTACTCTGCATCTACCTAAGCAAGATTGGTAGACACTCGGTGGTAGGACTTTTATTTGTCTCATCAACTTCAGAAGAAAAAAATATGGCAACCGTGTATCTGATTAGCTACATTCAAATTAATCATAATTGTTGTAAATTGTTGTAACTCCCAAGGATTGAATTGATGTGTTATATAATGCTTTACCTCTCCAGGAACATGGTATCAAGATCAACCATCCAGCCTCATTCGTGATTCAACTCAATGGTGCTAAAGGTCATTTGAAAGCAAAGTGTAAATCACCATCTGGAGCTGAGATTGATTGTGTTATCACCGAGATTGATGAAGGTGAGTTGACTGTCAATCACAACAATCAATCTTAAAATCAAATTAAGAAGTGATAATACCATAGTAGCCATGGAATATTAAAGCAAAGGTTCAAGTGCCTTTAATAGTTGATGGATTACCAAGTACAACAAACAATTTGAGCTCAAATCTTCAATTTTCTTGTCTGAGCTTGACACTAACAGATGTCATCTTTTGAATGTTTTACAGAGAATTATGCGGTGCGTTTCCTACCGACTGAGAATGGAATCCACAGTGTGGAAGTATTCTTCAAGGATTCTCCAATCCCAGGCAGTCCATTCAGACTGAGGGTTGGTACAGTAGAGGAAGTAGGAGACCCAGGACATGTGCATGCTTATGGAGAAGGATTGGAGAGAGGAAAGACAGGTCAGTTTCTCTCGTATATATTTGTATTTTGTTTAATGATTATTAGCAATTCTTGAAAACAGCATGATGAATAGAATTTATATTATTCACTGGGGGTCTATTTATTTATTAGACTGTCATGCACTTTTTTTCCAAACTGTTAATATTGGAAGTATTATCAGGAAAGAAAATGGGAGGTTGAAACGTATTTCTACAAAACATTAAATTGATGATGATTTGCCACTCTGTTAAATGTTAAGATTTGAATATGCACAAGTATACAACACCAACTTTACAGTGACTGCTGCATGCTAAGGTAGTGAAATAACAAATTCAAGAGAAACCAACTGATACGAGAAGTACCTGTTAACTGCTCTGCAGATTTCTTATGATCTATTTAAGTCTCTTTATCCTCAAATGTTTTATGATTGTTTTATATATCAGGAGATAAGTGTGAGTTCATCATCAACACCTGTGGAGCTGGAGCGGGTACCTTGGGTATCCAGATTGATGGTCCATCTAAGGTCAAGTTAGATGTGACTGAGATTGGTGAAGGATACAAGTGTGTCTACGTCCCAACGCATCCTGGAGAATACATGATTACTATCAAGTATGGTGGACCCACTCATATCACTGGCAGTCCTTTCATGGCTAAGATTACCGGTAAGTTAGGGCTCTTCATCCTCACATTCATTCGTCAATGAATCGAAATTTAATGTGTCACAAACTAGAGAGTTTTTTATTGTACATGTTTATGTTTTTTTGTTAAGAAAGACACACATTACACAATATGCACATGTAGAAATAGCAATTTAATGTTTTGACTGCTTTTATCATAGAAGTCCATTTACTTTTTGTTCCAGTACACAAAAATTGCTCATATTTGCAACACATGGTCAGATGCAATCACATATTTTCCCCTTCATATCTTAAATTTTTATTATCAAATTAAGAAAAACATGTATTCTTATAGTAGTATATTACGCTGTGATGTAGTTCGAGAATAGCGGCATCCATTGATATCTCTGTCTGATCATTGTTTAGGATCTGCAAAGGGAGGCAAGGCAGGCACCGTTGAAACGGCCCAAGTCATGGTAGAAACCATCGTCAAGACAACCACCACAACAGGTTTCCAAGCTCCAGTCTTTACTTCCGATGCTAGCAAGGTTGTTTCTAGTGGAATGGGTCTCAAGAAATCATTCTTGAACAAGAAGAGTCAGTTCCAGGTCAACTGCTCAGATGCAGGTTAGTTATTTCTACTCTCTGTTTTTATCTTCTTTTTTTTAATTACCCGTACATCATAGGTAAATGTCAAATATATATCTTTAGAAATATCATAATATGACTAGGTTTTTACAACATGGTTGAAATCAGTAATTATGTACAGAATTCACATTGAATATGTGTTAGATTAGAAGTCAGATGATTCAGCGATCGATTTGAAAGAAAATGTTACACATTCTGAGGGCATTTAGGTATTCTTTTGATAAAGTTTATCATATGATTATGATACTGTTAGTGAATGAAATTTTACAATGAATATATATTTGATAATAAGCTTATATTTTATGGCAGGTATTTGTAGATCATAATATAATTGTCTGCATTGTTTGTTTTGTTTCAGGTAATAACATGTTGATTGTAGGTATCGCTGGTCCCAAGACACCTTGTGAAGAGATTCATGTCAAACACACCTTCGGTCAGCGTTACACAGTAACCTACCTACTCAAAGAGAAGGGTAACTATGTGTTGATAGTCAAATGGGGAGATGAGCACATACCAGGCAGTCCATTCAGCCTTCAATGTGCTTAGATAATCCAATCAGAGCAATGTGAGATCACATCTCAGCCAGCTCGGGGCCGGGCTTGGGGGCTCCTCCGAACACATCATCAACTTCTTCCTCGCATTACATATGCAAGACATGCACCCGGCGCATTGAAGCTTGATGTACCTGTACATGTCTAAAGAAGGTTTTATTTTAAAGCTCCAGTATGGGAGGATGATTATTATCAAGAAGAAAAAAAGGAAAACTGCCAGATGTTCTGTGTTCTTGTTGATGAGATGGAAATTAATAGATATTTCTTTTCTTTTCCGCCATTGGGTGCATTATATATGTCACTGAGAAAATGAGTTGTGGAATCTTACATCGACTAGCAAGTACGAGCTATTGCTTATGATTATGTTCTAAAATCAATTCTATTTTTCTTCCAGCTCATTTTGTCAATCTTTTAGCTTCCAACATTGAATGTTTAGTGATTGCTACGGTATATGAAATTGTTACATGACCTACTAGATACATGTATGATTACAGCAATTATTCATGTTTATTGCAACCGTGTATACAAGGGATACTTTTTTTGTTGTTATGATCGTCTTACAAACTTATCCCAATATATCATTTGGGGGAATGATGATTAATAATTAATAATATAAGGTGTATTACATATAAATATTGATAAGAAGACTGATATTAATCCCTCTTTAAAATGACTAATGAAAGATTTTGTTTGCAGAGTGAAGTAGTCTTTCAAAAGAGTGGTTTTGAAATAGTTTAACAATGCACATAGCGAAACATAATTTTAGTTTAGGATCTAGCCATATAAATCATGATGGCCGGTGATGTAGACATTGGTCTAATGCCTTGATATGAGTTTAATGAGGTGGATATAAGTATCGCCAAAATACACAACTCACTTTAACAAATTGATGGAAAGAATTTCATACTTAGATTATTTTAGCAGGTTTGATGAAACCCAAACTTGCTCGAGTTGCCTGAAGAAAAGATATGAACTGCAAAAATGATGAAATTTTTTATAATGACACTGCTAAGCAGAGAAATTTGTATTTTTCAGTATTCTGAATCTGAGTTCCACTCTTATCCTAATACTATTACTGATATTGTATTCATATTTGTATAACTTTTGATAATTGATAAATTGTAATAATAACAGTAGTAGTATAACTCAACTCGAGCATAATTTATTGTAAGTAATGATCATGAATATGTTTATTTTGCATATCTCCAGAGATATTGATCTTTTACTTAACTATTAGTTTTGATACAAAATATATCTGCCTAAATAATTATCAATATTGTGAATCTTGACTTTACAAAATCATAGTTATGATGGAAGATCAAGAAATGATTTGCAACTTACTATGTATATATACATGTGAATCAGACATTGAGAAAAGATGGTCCTTGCAAAGAACCAGTTAAGAATGTGATTGTGATTGCTATATTAATGAAATGTATTGGAAATGGTGTTGATTATGATGTGTTATATTTTTTGTCGTACATGCATACCGTATTTCATGTTTGGTTTCAGTGTTTTTTCACTTTTTTAATTTTCTTTTTTTATCATTTGGGATATGCTTTGGAACTCAGTACTACCTGTATTTGTAGCACTTAATTCCTAGGTGTTCAGTTTAATATTAGGGGAACAGTTGTCTTCCTAGGTGTTTAGTTTAATATTAGGGGAACAGTTGTCTTCCGAGGTGTTTAGTTTAATAGTAGGGGAACAGTAAGTTGTCTTGTAGCAAAAGATAGTTTAGAAGATACAAAGCAATAAGAACTTATAGACATGTTTATATGGTATGTGTGACTACTGTCAAGTTAATTTGTCTGTGTGAGGTGTAATTTTTTTTTTTACAATTCATCTCTAAAAACAAAAATAATAACATTGTGCAAAATATCTCCATATTGTTGTATTGGAAGTATCATTTTTGTTAAGTAGTATAGATGGCTGAAAAGAGTGATTACTTGCTATTTGTGTAGATTTTTTTTTTACTGTGAATATATATTAAAACAGCATTAATATTATTGAATTTTATTACAAAGCACAGTTTCTTTTTTTTTGGTATGTAATTGTTATTATGTAGAACAAAATGCAATGCTTGTTAATTAGAATTCATGCAATTGACAGAAATAAAATTATGTATAACCTTAGATTCTTTATGCTAAAATTGTCATATATAGTGAAGCATTACTTATTTAGTTATACAAAAATAATCAAAATTTAGCATTATTTAGCTGGTTTGTAGAATTTATGTGAAACTACATATTCTAATTGTTTCAGTAAGATTTATTTGCCACATTGTTAACAGTGAAATAGAAAGCTATTGTGGGGATATATAAGATGGAAAATAAATTCTCTGTATGACATGGGTTTTGAATTAATCATTGGTGATACTATGGAATAGCCCAAGCAATGGGTAAAAATACATTAAAAGGGATTATGGAGCTTTGAAACTGTAGACTGATGTGTCTCTGTCTTATTTTTATATTTTTTTATGTGAATGAACCTGTGCTTATGGGCATATTCAACTGGCAATGTGTTATTTATTAGCAGGGTTAGCTTGTTGACATTTTGTTCATTTTAGGTAACAAAAACTACTCATGCTAGAGAAGGGATTTTAATAAAATAAGTTGTGGAATGATATAAGCAGATGCATGCTCAAGAGAGATTCCCAGTTGAATATGCACCATTTCTTTGGATTGATTGAATACTTAAATATGTACATACTCTTTGAAGGATGGAAACATGCTACAGTTCAGGGGTTCAAAGTAAAAGGCATGCAGTAAAACATCACCTAGATGGGGAGAAAGGAAGACAGATGTGAGAGGGTGGGGGAGAGAGAATGGGAAAGACAAATATTGGAGATGATGGAAAGGCAGTGATATGGAAGAAAGAGGAGGAGAGATGAGGGAAAAGGGAGACGGATGTGAGAGAGAGGGTGATATGGAAGGAAGAGAGGGTGGGGGTGATTTGGAAGAAAGAGATGGGAAGAAAGGGAGACAGATGTGAGAGAGTGTGATTTGGAAGAAAGAGTGACAGATGTGAGAGGGGGGAGAGAATGGGAAAGACAAATATTGGAGATGATGGAAAGGCAGTGATATGGAAGAGAGATGGGGAGAGAGGGAAACAGATGTGAGAGAGAGGGTGATTTGGAAGAAAGAGGAGGAGAGATGGGGAGAAAGGTAATTCTCTTGGGCATTGCGGAGTTGCTGGTGTGAGTGAGATGAAGGGAGGGAAGGGAGGAGATAAAGACCATTAATATCAGGGTAAACATTTTTGGTATACATGCCGATATCAGTCACATTCTAAACAAGGGAGACAACTCCCTCATGCAAATCTTCTTATCATATTCACCAATGGTCAAACTACAAAGCAATATGCAAATTTTCTATCAACCAAAATGCTTATACAAAAACATCCTCTGTAACTCCTTGAACGTTCAATATCAACAAACAAATGATGCTTCATGACTCTTCCTTTTTGCAGAAGCAACACGAATTAGTTTGGGCAATTCCAAATCGATACAAATGATGATTTGTGTACATAATTCCATGCAGTAGTTCAAATTGGAATTCCCTCAATCGGCTGTTTAATGTACACTGTACTGTCTTGGTCTCCTAAAATCGTTTTCAATATCTTTATAAGAAGAATTATGTTTATCTTTTATTCTTTCAAAAATATTTGGCGTTACTGATTTCTGTTCAAGAAATTCTGTGTAGCTTTTTTTTGGATACAATATCACTTATTGATATAACATTTTGTCCCAGTACAAACTCAATTCCTTATACATCATGGACCGTACCACTGTATTTTCTCATATTTCTATTCCAGCTAACTGGAAGTGTTTCATAAGTTTTCTTTATTACTTTAAAGCAATTTATATTCAATCCCAGCTGTCGGAAATATGCAAAAGATCTTAAGTTTCCACTTTGGTCTATAATATGTTTTATTTCATGTTTATTTTTTATCGAATAGATTTGCACTTCCCTTTTACTCGTATGAATTTGTTATCAAAGATTATCTCATTTCCGTTATATGGTTCATATTTCACCTGAAAATCCCTCGTATCCCCCCATACTGCCACTAGATTAACATAAAATTGTGGCAACGTTATCTTCAACAGTCCAAGGATATAGTAACATGAAAATATGAATTTTCCTCCTAAATGTTATATGGCATAATTAAAATACTGCTTCCATTTCATTTTATTAACTTCTGTAAGTTGTTTAACCCTCATAACCCTCTATGCTTTAATCAACAATTCAAAGTTCATCATTTTCAGACCTCCAAAATGGTAATCTAAATACAAGGTATTTTTGTTAATTTGATTCCTCCCGACCCACAAAAATTCGAAAATTAACTTGTCTAAATCCTCATATACCCATCTTGGGACCGATGTGATTGATGCCACATAAATGAATTTGGAATATATAAACAACTTTAATAACTGTATTTTAACCATCTTTCTGCTTTCACTAATTCAAAATTTCTTTATTTTACTTAGTGTTTCTTTATAATTTACATTTTATGTTTTAAGAACTACAATGATTTGCCACCTTGAAATTTAACTAGAGAAATGTTAATTCGCTCGTACAAGATCTGACCAAAAACATCGGTATTTTGTATAACTTTTCATTGTTGACACTCAAAGTTAAAGCGTGCTCGTATAGCTAATAGTAGGGACCATTAGATTTGCACGTCGACAATAAGGCACTGGCACTGACGCCACATGTAGCAGTCCACTATGTCGACGTGCAAATCGAAAAGTCCCTAATATTGTTGTAAGGGAGCAGCTAGTACTAGGTCCATGCTAGCATCCAGCTTTGTTATGATCCACTTTTGTTGTAAGGGAGCAACTAGTAGTAGGTCCATGCTAGCGTCCAGCTTTGTTATGATCCACTACAACTCAAGTTCAACCAACTCCATAGCCTATCCGATATGCGTCGGGCTCTACAAGTATACTAATCGCGTTTATTTGGAGAGTGACATCGGCGCGGGCGTCAGCCCGAGCGCCTATCATCACTGGTAAATGCGAAAAGTTTTATTTTCTTTTATGTACCATGTTTCGTTCGTAGAAAATCTACGAACCCCCTGTGAAGCTCTTTCATGAATATTTATGTAGCATGGACCAAAATAGGCCAATGAGCGATGAGGAACCTGGAGATGATATTTGATTGGTTGAATCAAAGTGATCGATCACCAAATAAGGTTAGTCTTATGAATCATGCATGAGAATACGCTCGTCACACATACGATACACATTATATGAATAATGATGAGTTGACCAGTGATGATAGGCGCTCGGGCTGACGCCCGCGCCGATGTCAGTCTCCATAACGCGATCAGTATATTTGCCATAAAGCCCGACGCATATCGGATAGGCTACCAACTCCACGGCCCATCAAGCCAGTCAAGTGCATTACGTAACACACCCAATGGTACACTATCTCAAGACCATGCCTAGACAATGGCTTTATCCCTCTCTGACCCATACCAGACAGTTTCTCTGAAAACTTCATACAAGAAAGGATTAAGAAGGTAAACTCATTTGCATAAGAACTTGAAAGTGTCTGTTTTCCATTGGTCAACATTGACCGTAAAGGGTGCGAGGGTTCTCACGCTTGACTGAGTATCTGATGGTAGGTCTCATCGTTTCGAATAGCCTAGCTCTGCCATAGTGCTGGTGATGAACTTGAACATTCCAAGGATAGACAGACAGAAAACAGACTATATGTAGGACATCTACATCCATACCGATTAATTGCATTCCTACAAGGGTAAGTCCATTCATATTTCAATATTTGTAATACTCGTGTTCAGTAAATTCTTCATTACCCAAACAGAAAATGAGTTGTCAAAAAAGCACTTTGTGATTCTTGTGTTCTTGGAGTTGGAAGAGAGAGAGAATGGGCTTAATTTGACTGTCTGGAGCTTGTCTGGTTTGGAGTTATTGGGTATACTCGGGGTGTATATGCAGCGTATGCACGGTGGTCCTATAGTATATTATGTAACGTAGTATCGTAGACCTACTTACACGTAGACCTATACTTCTTATTTCATATTATGATATCAACTTAATTAAAAGACGATGAGGTTTTTAGTTTTTATTTAGCATGGAGTTCATAATAAAGGGCATTCGAAGTAGAGATGTATCGATGACGGGTAAAATATTATAAATATATTGAAGGTTCGTCAGAAAACAATCCTTTGTCTTTTTTACACATTCTCGAAAACTGCCCAAACCAATTCTAGGCCTATGTTGGATTGTCTTCGTATTTTGATTTTCATTTATTTATTCACCGCAACAGCAATCAAGTGCAACAATTTTTTATAAAATTATTATTTACATATAATTTATACAAGAAGCAAATATATATAATCATAGTTTTAAGTTATAATCAATGGAAATATTGTGTATGAATATGTAGCAATTATTGTTGTTTCAGTATAACAACAATATTTTTGTTATTAACGTTTATTGATTAACTTTTGTGTAATTGTACCGTCACACCACATAAAACAAATAACGTATTCAACTTAACATAACATTTAACAGAGGACATACATTGGTACTCAATTAACAAAATATTGATTATATACAAATTGCGAATGCTACTTTTGAATGATTATAATATGGATATTGAGTGACTCATTAATGTTTTCAACCTCTTCATTAGAAATGTAGCACCTTTGATTACTTATTTTTAATTATTCAATAATATTTGGTCATCTTTTTTCCCCATTTGTTATACATGGATCAGTTGTCATCTTTATTGGAAGACGCATGTTCTGACAACAAATGCTCCGGGTCATTTTTTTTACACATGCATATTATATTCGCCAATCACCCAACCTAGCTCGACCCTGGTGAGGATTTCACTACCAGGCACGTAGCCACGGGGGGGGGGGGGGGGCACGTGCCCCCCTAAAATTTCCAGGATCGGTTGAAATTTTGTAGACCCCTTTTTTTGGCCTCGATCGATTACATGTATGTGCCCCCCCCCCCCCAAACATCAAACTCTGGCTACGTGCCTGTTCACTACACCTAGAGCAGTGACCAAATTAAGCTAGAATCAAAGCCTGCATGTGCCAGCTAGACCTACATTCTGAGGTTCTATATATTAAACGTGCCAATTCTATGTAAATAAACTTTTGAAATACACTTAAATTATATATTTATTTCATTGTGATTAAATTTAGGTGTAAGCATATCGATGGTGGCTAGCTGAACACAGTATGGCGGAGCTACATGTACCATATCGGCATGATGATATTATGGGCTCTCCAATCACCATGGAGATACAAAGATCAGGTGGTCTCAAGAGGTCACGTGATGAGCTAATGGGATCCGGAGGAAAAGGTAAAATTCCAGAAGTCACACCGCCTGAACGGAAAATAATAATAATAATAATTACATTTATAGGGCGCTTTATACAGACGTTTCTAAGCGCACAGGTGGTACTGTCTAACTTATAATTATTCAGCATGTTCAATACCTTAAAAGCAACAAAGTAAAATGAAATATTACTAATACTAAAAATGCAATTATAGATTACGCTGCTGAACGAATGTGCTAATACGATAGTTGCTCTAAAAGAAAGCAGAAAAATCAGAGAGGCACTAGACTGGTGAAAGTTTGAAAAAATCAGACAAAGATTAAGAAAGTTATGAGCTTTTGAAATCTTTAAAGGTACTGGCATATGCTTCCAATATGTTCCTTTGAACCAAATTCATGACCCCATACCAAAACTTTGTATTACCTTTAAGGGCCCCGGAAAATGTTGAACATTATACTCTATGGTACATTCTGAGGCATCTCTGAATGCGTAAACTAAACGTGTGTGAACATTTCTAAATTCATTTCGGAAGGAAAACAAAAAGGAGGGGGGGGGGGGGCTTGACCATTCATGCTATTTTTGACAGCAATAGTATTAGTAATGATAATAATCATGATAGTATGGTGGTAGTAGTAGTAGTAGTAGTAGTAGTAGTAGTAGTAGTAGTAGTAGTAGTAGTAGTAATAGTAGTAGAAGTCTTAGTAGTAGTAGCAGTGTTATCATTATTTTTGCTCTTATGAATGCTGTTGGTGTTAATTGCTATTATTGCTTTTGTTGTTGATGTTGTTGTATATCTCACTTCCTCTTCATCACCCTCACTCTCACTCTCTCTCTCCCTCTCCCCCTCTCCCTCTCTCTCTCTCTCTCTCTCTCCCCTCCCCCTCTCTCTGTCTCTCTTTTTCTCTCTCTGACTCTGACTCTCTACAGAACGACGAACACGCACTATCTTCAACTTGGCTCAGATAAACGCACTGGAGCGCATCTTCTTGGATGTGGAGTACCCGGATGGTGATTTGAAAGCCAAGCTAGCAAACCGTCTCGAAGTTGATGAGAACACTGTTCAGGTAAGCTAAAACAACTTTTACCTCATACTCACACTCATAATCAAAATAAGATATTAAAACGCGCATATATCACTTAAAATAGGTTCAGGAAATTAAGAATTAAAAGATAGTGCGTCAGTATAGGTAACCTACATACTACTAAGTATATTTACCATTTACTAAAACTGAAGAGGGTTGAATTGTTCGTAAATTTTATGTGTTAGGATATACATCGAGAATTACTCAAGTTAAAAAGTGTGGTTTAATGGGTAATCGGTGTGTTGAAAGAAAACTAGATTTCCTTAGGCCTTTATTAGTTATCTTGATAGTTTGTATAAAATAGCTTGGATGAAATTTTGTAACCCATGATTTTATGGGCAACATAAAATTTTATAGATAATATTGTAAGATTTAACTCATTCTCAGTTTGTCATGTACACGTCATACACAACATATTCAACGTTCCTTTCATGTCTTTCACAGATTTGGTTTCAGAACCGGAGGGCAAAAAAGAAGCGACTACAAAGAGGACTCCCCGTGCCTGACATGCAAGAGCCATTTCACCCTCATCAAAGTGTTTCCCATCCGGGTTATCTTCTACCCATTTCTGATCGACAAAACTATCTACTGAACATTGCAGATCAGGGAGAAGCTCACTTCCCATCGCTCCCTAGAGAGAACCAGTGTTATCCTACTAACAGCATGATAGTGGGGAATCCAGATCTTGAGATCCACTGGGCGGGAAAGGCGCACTTGAATAGCAGAGAACATTATGCTATGGACCCTACCAGGTAGAGTGATGTCCCCATTCATATTAAATCTATTTAAAATCCAATGCTTTCTATTACTAATTGGTTACAAAGTAAGGCGAGAAGATCGATCGATGAAAGCAAAATATTTTTCATAATTTCGTCAAAATTAACTTCTGAAATATATGACTGTAATACAAAAATTAAAATAATAGGCCTTGGCTTTAATAAGCGATGTAATGTTAACCTTATCGCAATTGAATCAAAGAAACAGACACTGCGGTTAATCATACTTGAATATCTTATGTAGTATTCAGTAATATAGAAATTCAGCTTTGCTTTTGTCAAGATAATCAATTTCAATGTCTTGCATTAAACTATATATCAACGATGTCAAAAGATTTGTGATTAGTGATTTCCAGTAATTTTTGTCCTGTATCTATTCCACAGAATCCCGTCTCCTCAAACGCACAACTCACAAATCGCTTTCACCAAAGAGAACAGTTCTGCAGGAGACCTCACCAGGGCTTCGTCAAGTATAACAGCAGCCCTTAGTCCTGCCAGATCAATCGACTCACCTACCGTCTCTGAAGGAGGAGGAGTCATTGACCAAATCAGAAAGTGGCCCGTGAAAGAACCTGCAACATCACAGAGTCCGTTTGGAAAAGTAGACTTTCCCAAGCTTCCACGTGTGTGCATCAGACATGATACAGGTCAAAATTTAATGAGAAATGTATCAAATTGTGTTTTTGGTGCGCCATCGCCAGTCTCTACAGGAGGTCAGAGAGACATTGTGAAGATGCGCATGAACGTATTGAAGAAGGATCCTCCGAAATCGCCCCCTCCAAACCAGACATGCGCTGCTATTCCCCGCTCACAACGGAACGAACTCGAGTTGGCTCTCATGAAACATGGCTTGGTAGAAGAAACAACGAGTGAAAATGAACCCCCAATATCCAATTCTTGTCATCGTGCAGGGTATATATCCGATGACTTGTCGTCTAGCTCTGAAGAATCGTCTGACTCGGAAGGATTAGCGCCCCCTCGCCGAAAAAGAAAAGTACTTCGCAATAGGCAGAAACCACCACCAAATACAAGCTGTGCCTCCGTCCCTCTTCATGACCGTACGCTTCCTTACCTAAGCAAGATACCTCAGTACAGTTCTGAAAAGGTCACTACGAGTCAAAGGGTTGAAACACAAGCTAATATATCAATGCCACTGCAATCATTCGAGCAATCAATCGGTAACAACAACATCTCAGATTGGGACACTGATAGTGACGATTCGTCATGGGCCTACTTTGACCAAGGACCAAAGAAAGAAGCAGCTGAAACCAAAGACAGTCCGAAAGCACTTCTTGATCCAAAAGCTAGCCATTGTGGACCTCATAGTGCACCACCAGCCCTTGTACCAGAAGGTGGTGATGACGTCAATTCCTTCACTACTGAAAAGGACAATGGATATGCGGGTAATGTGGCCTATTGTACTGATGATGAATTTTCAGAGATCACACTAGCCCGAGAATTCGCAGAAATGTTGCCATCCCCTCTAGGGACTTACTTGCCAATCTACCATGAGGATCCCTCATCAAGCAATCAAAGATATGAATCATTCAGACGCCCTCGTATTCTCAGTGACTCAGCTCTAATGACACCACGTCATACTGATAGCCGGCCACAACCACCAGTAGATATTACTCCCAGGAACTTCCCCGCTTCCACTCAATCTTCAGACTCCTCTCTCAGTGGACTTTCATCTCTCTTCAATTCAGTCTCTCCAAGTGAGTTGGTGAAGCACCTGTCAGATGGCGTTGTTGAGATAGACCAGAGCACAGCCTTGGACCTTCCAGCTATTTCCCACATACCGGAGTCGAGAAGGCTACACCCGGAAGGATTGATTGAAGACGTTCGACAACAAGGTATCCAGCAGAACTACCAACAGCCATTCCCGGCTCATAATAATCGTGGTGCATATGGAGAGCAAATTCAAACTGGAACTGCCTTCATAAATGACTCTCTGGGTAATTGTCGTGAAGCAAAGATTGACAGCGGACACCTGCAAAAATCAAACGGTAGAATCAACGCATCAGTTCAAAGTATCATAAGACCAATTCCGACCCGTCCACTTCAAGCAAGTTCATCACCACCCAGTCAGTCGATTATACATGCGCCCTTATCATCTACCCATGTGAACAACGCAATGCCATTTCCAGACTGCTCATCTAATCCAGTTGAAACTTTTCACCAGAGCGCTACCTATGGTCAACATCAGGTGCAAGGAGATCCTAACCACATTTATTCAGATCCAGGATTCCAGGAGACCGTCCAATCCAATACCTTACATCCTGGAGCGTATGTACATCCTCAAAGCGTGGTCCACCACCAGCCATCATCCATGTTTACCTCGCATCACCCCTCGCGATTTCCAGGTAACGCTTATGAAGCAGGCTTTCCTGGACATCCCACAACTGCCCCTCCTAGGAATGTATCTCTCCCTATGACACCTTCTCACCAGGCTGTGGTAGGTGTGTCTTCTCCATCTGCTGATAACTTACCTCCAAACCAAGTCTGTACAGCGGTACCTGATGCTGTGTCATCACAAGGACTCATGGCACGTTACCTTGCATGGACACAGGGCAGAACTCTACATGTAGAATGATAATGTTGGTTCATGCGTCGTCGTAAAATATCATCGATAATAATTTCTCATAATAACTGTTAAGTAAATTTTGTTAATGTTCTCTAAAAGCCTTTTTACACGTTTTACAAGAATGAGGAAATCATCAGGATCGAGCCGTCCCGAAATAAAAAGGGACACTTATCTGAATTAAAAGGGGGCACTGTAGTGGTACTTTAAAAAGTGTGGGGGGGGGGGGGGGGGGGGGGGGGGGGGGGCTCTGACGGTGATACTTTGTACATGTAGTGGCCACCATAAGACAATTCGTTCCACAAAAATTATTAGTAATGGACACTTTCGGTGTTATACACCAGTTTTGGCGTGAAACATTCAACCAACAATATAACCTTGGTATCACAATTCAGTATTATATTTAAAGGTGTGCTATTATAATGATTATATGCATCTCTACCTCAAATGTTCTATAGGTCATGTAAATAGAATTGTTTCGTACTTGTAATATTAGTAGTTCTAGTTGGTCTTCTTTGGAGAAACTGACGGACGTATCGATATGATAAAGTATATAGTTATAATTAAAATGTGTTCAGAGGTCTAAAATATTTGTTTTGTGAGTGTCATTTATAGTTGTTATGTTTGATGATAACTTGTCCCGTGCGAGTGTCATAGGTTCTTGGCAAAAAAAAGAATTCTGGAAAGATGTTGATTTACCCAAAATTGTAAGTTTTGTGCTTTCATGAGGTAGGGTGTGATCCCAAAATGTTCCCAAAATCTCCGGTAAAGGGGTGCTTTTCACGCAACATAGCCCGGCTCGTAATACACAAAAAACGGCCCGTATTGACTTTACACACCGGACTTAGGGGGTGCTTTCAAAAGGAGAGAACATGCATACGCGCATGCAGGGGCGTCGCTAAAGGGTGGGGGTGCGACACCCTCCTCCACCTGTCAGGATATTGTCGGTAAAATTGCGCTGCTGTCGAGAAAAATGAGAAAAAGGGGAGAGGAAAATGAGAGGAAAAGGGAAAGAAAAGGAAGGAAAGGAAAGAGAAGAGAAGAAAGAAAGAGAAGAACAAAAGGGGAAGGAGAGAAAAGAAAGGAAAAGAAAGAATAGAAATAAAAGGACAAAAGGAAAAAAAGAAGACAAAAAGAAAACAAAAGAAACGGGGGATGAAAGAGAGAAGAGTGAGAGAGGGGTAAGAGCCTGAGAAAAGAGGGATGGGAGTAAGAGAGAGAGAGATGTTGGGTGGAGTCGCCACGAGGGAGCAAGAAAGATACGCATAAAGATAATTATGTTGCTGTGTCAGGTCCGCTGTGTCGGTATTCTTGCTTGATTCTCGTGTACTACATCAATGCAGAGGTTTGAAATATTAAGTCGGTCGGCCGGCATACCCTACGAACTGTGACTTTTTATCGGACAAAGAAACATTTTTTTTAAATTCAGACAATAATTAAGATTCGGTACAACGAATCGTCTTCTTTCTCTAATATTTTAATGAAGCGTCGAAGCTTGTATGCGCTTCGCGCGGGTGGGGGGGGAACTGAATTCAGACAATGATTAAGAGTCGAGAACATTACAACGAATCGTCTTCTTACTCTAATAATTTAATGAAACGTGAAAGCTCCTGGCTCCGGGTTTATAGGGTTAAATTTGGAGACATTGGGAAATTGAATTTGATATATTTGTAATTGGTGGCTAGTTTTGTCGGTAATCGGTGGCATCTACACCCCCCCCCCCCCCACTGAAAAAGGTATAGCGACGTCCCTGCATACGCGTACCGTCAATAACACTGAGTGTGTGAGGTATCCGTGTGTTATACAGCAGGGATGTCGCTCAGATCCTTTGAATTGAGGAGGGGGCAGTGTCCAATAAAATATGCCGACAAGTTGCTGAATATTGTTCAAGAAAAATTATTTAAAAAAAGGATGAACAATTTGTAAACTGCGAACAGTGGTATAAAGGTCCTTAAATTTACATGTTTTCTACATCATGTATTGATTTGTCAACAGAACCCCCCCCCCCCCCCCCGCTCTAGCGACACCCCTGGATTTGTTATCTCCGAACTTTCACTTAGAAATCTAGGCTTGAAGGGTTTCATTGGAACAAATCATTTCGTATAATTCATGAGGCTTGGTCTACTTCGCTTCACAACGAGTGATTTTTTTTGGAGCGATTTTTGTGCCTTTTTATGTTGCTGTTGGTGCTGTGGGAGATAAGTTGGCTTTTATTTGCTGTTATCTAAATTATGACAAATCGGAAGGAAGTGAGTGGATACCGAATGCGGACTTTCTTTTAAAATTTCTGTTGTTTCAATCTTGCACGGTATTATATAAAACACGTCCCGGAATAAAGACGTAGGCAATTTTGTTTTAATTGAGAAAATATGGTTTCATTATCACATCAATGTTAAGGACACGAAATTGATGCTAGAAATGACGAAGGGTTCATTTGTTCGTCGACATAGTCAAACCGACATCGTGACAATCATGGTTTTCTACGCCACAACAAAAATCCGTAGATAAAATACCCCTTTGATTCACCCCTCCCCCACAATTGAAATATACACGTTATATCATCTATTTCTATACATGAGCATGATGCTTAAAATCTTATTAAAAATGCTTCAAAATTGTCCAACAATATGCTTTGTTATGCTGCACTAACTAAGCATGCAAGTAAACAAATATCACAGACTGCTAAAATACGAACCAAAATGATTTTCTGTTGTTGTGTACATCACAATATCACATTATAACATAACGTCCAAAACTAGTTGGAAATTTCAAAGTCTAGCTTCAGCAGTGTCACAGATGAGGGCGCCTATCCACAATCATTATTTTATTCAAGTGGATTAATTTGTTTATCCTAAGAAATTCCCCAAATTCAAAGCTGGTATATTACGCCTATCGATTTGAACTCATCGAGAGCTGACGCAATAAGAAACGAAGGCAGATTTGCATATGCATATAGTGAAACTCTTTTGGCGCGAAACATTGACATTCCTTGAACCTGTGCAGACTATCAAAGCTATCAAAGCTTGTGCACATTTTCAACTGTTAAAAAATGATACTAAGTCACTTACAGTTTCAATCATATCATAGCGAAAAATACTATCGCGGGCAAATAAAAAGCAAGAGAGATTTGTTTGTCAAACAAAGGTAACGCCTTATTAAGACAGACGGGATGAGGGATAATAGAGGCTTTGCATCAGATATCAAAAGTATGTATTCTTAATGCCTATGAGGATCATTTGACCGGGACTAAGTGGATCACCGAAACATGCCCTCTGTTTTAATCTATGCAGGATACATCTCCCTCATTCATATGTTTGTCAATAGACGACACAGGTGTGTCAAATAGCTCATGACAATTAGCGCATCGTCACGGGAACATACACTCAAATATTTGAATACATTAACGACTCCCCGTATTCAAAGCTACGTGGTCGGCTATGTGTATGCTAAAATTAGTCAAGAATTTAAGGCTATTGGCAAGTGTTCCAGAAGGGCCTACATGCGTTAAACGGGATAGACGATACTTGCAGCTGAGACGGTAGGGTGTACAACACACTACTTGCATCATGGCGTCAACCCCTGAAAATGCGAAGTCATCCCCTGAAACTCCAATGTCACCCCCTGAAACATCAGAGCCACCCCCCGAAACACCAAAACCACCCCCTGAAACTCAAAAGCCACCCCCTGAAACTCCGAATTCACCCCCTGCAACTCCAAAGTCATCCACTGCAACTCCAAAGTCACCCCCTGCAACTCCGAAGTCACCCCGCTCTAGAATGGAGGCAACAAAGACCGACACCCATGGTCGCTTGTACCGCATCAAGAAAACATGTGCACGTGTTCGACTCCTCGATCTCGACAACGAAGAAGCTCGGGTCGACATCGCTATCTTACGTCGGATCTTAGGAATAGGCGTCAACGACCTCCGGGATGTTCTTCGTCGCAGCGCCCATGTCCACGTTGACTTGATGCCGATGAAGGATGCTCCTCGTATATTCCAGCGGAGCAGTGGCCCCATGGAACGTCGTCAACATCCGACTCGCCAACGGTGAACCAGTCGAT
The DNA here is from genome assembly GCA_035222895.1 of Strongylocentrotus droebachiensis. Lineage (NCBI taxonomy): Eukaryota > Metazoa > Echinodermata > Echinoidea > Camarodonta > Strongylocentrotidae > Strongylocentrotus > Strongylocentrotus droebachiensis. The sequence goes on along the minus strand of JAVYIG010003228.1, from coordinate 5,417 downwards.
AAAGCAGCAACCATCTTCGCCAACCCAGCCTCTTACTTCATGGGGAAACGAAACATGCAGATACCATTCAAACGATCAGGCCTTGCTCAGACCAGAGATGACCGGCATGGCAGTAGAGGCGATCTGGAGTATTTCGCCGAGATGGATGTCGATCACATTGAAGTCAGGGTCATGCTGGAGAAGCTCAAGGGTCGATTCAGCAAGAGTGAGCTACCAGTCATACATGGAGAGAGCAACTCTCTTCCTCAGAGATTCCGACGCTGGTTTATGACCATCCCGCTCTACTTCACGCTTAGATTGGGGCAAGGTGAATTTAAGCTTTCCGATTTTCTTTTAATTTCCATTTCACAAATTAAGCAATGAATTAAATTTTGTTATGCTTTGATTGACATTGACATTGATATCAGCTCACCAAAATGAATGATGTCGATTATAACATATTAAAAAAATATATATATAAACATTTTATGGCATGAAGGCTGACAGTATGTAAATACATGTATTGAGACAAACGAGACCGATTGCCGTTTTATTATTGTCAACAAGGATTGAAATTATTATTTCCATTCATATTCCCTTTAAGCACATTGTCTACACTAATCAAAGTTTTTTGCCCAAATTCACAAAGGATGTTTGTTGACAAACCTAGGTTTATGTATATATAGCTGCATTACTATCCATGGCTGTGTATTAAAAGCTGTGCTATTGATTCTCAACATTTTAAGCACCACTGTACAAAACTGATTTCACTCAAAATCGATACTTTAATGACAATTGATGACACCTAAATAGCAGTAAAAAAAAAAAAAAAATTACCGATGTTACAGAAAGGATAATCTAAAAATTCAAATTGTAAGTCTACTGTCAAAACTTGCCGATCAGCCACATCGTGTTCATTATCATTGTGTGCATTGGTGTGCAATAAGTGTATTGACTATTCATGTGTGCAATTGCTGCCTCTTAGCACGTAGTGCAGCGCTAAAGGTCAATACGCATTAAGCATTGACTCTCTATGCTTTGCTGGAGTGGGTTATGTGCGTCATATGACGCGTTTCGATGCGTTTCAGACAAGGTTCAGACAAACGTTGACGCGTCATAATTATAACGCATATAAACCTAGGTTTGTCTACAAACCTCCTTTGTGGATTCGGGCCCATGGAAGTACGAAACTACGAATATCTCAAAGATTATCCCACGAACTGAATAAAAAATAAATCGCGTCAAACTTTCCATCCCCATTAAAAATATCTCTCTGGTTTTAAAGGAAGAAGGAGCGACCATGATATCTCTTCATCCAGGATTCGTCGAAGCCGGACATTCAGAAGGAAATTCGACGTCGTGCCCCTTGTTCTCTTCAAGCGACGCAGCAGAAGACGTAATCGTAGCCGTAGTCGTAGTGTGGGAAGTGAGCACAGTGATGGCGACATCTCCGTCGTCGAAGAAGAAGTGCCGATCCCAGTTAGTAGCGGTCGAGTTCCAGTCATCAATGAGTCGGCTAAATGCTCCGTGGTGGTCGATACTCTGTTCAAGGATTGCTGCTAAAGCCGGCATGCTCGTCATCAGCTTCGATTGCAAGGGACCAATTCTAGGTACAGTAGACCGATTTATCAACATATTCAGATTTATGGATGCTTGTTTCCTGTGGACCTAGTGAGGAGTTATTCCATTAAGCTTTTAAGAATGAATGAACTACAATACTTGAATTAGTCTGCATACATTACTTGTTGATATGTCAGGCCAAGCATCGGGCAAGCTTTCAGGTTGTCAAGAAAAATCTTTGTTTCAAAGTATGCATAAAATTGGAATATGTCAGTAAACCGGTCTATATAACTTCTTTACGAATACTAATTGAAGTCTCTTTTTCGAATACTAATTGAAGTCTCTTTTTCCCCTCTCTTTCCCTCTTTCTCTCTAGTCTTTATATTTAGTATTTGTTTTTTCCTGTCTATCTTTCTCTTTCTTTCTATCTCTTTCTATCTCAAGCTCCACGACATACAATCGCAATTACAATGCGGCAAATATTACGATGCAAACAATTATATTTGTATGATGTATTTTTTTTTCTTTAAGTATAAGTCGTATAATCTTTGAAAATATGACACATTGGTATCCAAACATTCAGTGAAATCTGTGACTAAAAATTTCAAATTATCTCCAATAAAAACAGCTCTGTTACTTTCTTCATCAACCAAGTAAGAGCCATATAATATTAGTCAGGTTTGGGCTAGTTTCTTTCCAATGACTGACCTGCAGTCCGCCTTTGCACGTTCATGATGATGTCATTATGTTGTATTTCAGAAGATGATAAGATGGAGGTAGCCCTTGTCCAGCTGTCTACCATCGATGGTGAAGTGTGGATATTGACGTCACTGAGAAAGAGGGAAAGACGTCTTTAATGAAAGAAGGGCGTCTCAGAGAACTACTGGAAGCAGAATGCGTCATGAAAGTAAGACAACAGCAGATCTCTCCCATCCCTCTCTCCTCTCTCCTCCCTCCCTCTCTCTCTCTCTCCCTCCCCTCTCTCTCTCTCCCTCCCCTCTCTCTCTCCCTCCCCCCTCTCTCTCTCTCCCCCCTCTCCTCTCTCCTCCCTCCCTCCCTCCCTCCCTCCCTCCCTCCCTCCCTCCCTCCCTCCTCCTTTCCTCTCTCTCTCTCTCCCCTCTCTCCTCTCTCTCTCTCTCCCCCCTCTCTCTCTCCCCCTCTCTCTCTCTCCCCTTCTCTCTATTCCCCCTCTCTCTTTCTCTTCCAAATAGTCCTCATCCTTACTGGCTTGGCTTCCTGACATAGATGCAGTATTCATTAACTTTCAAAAAGAGTAATAGTAAGAAAGCCAAAATATCACAAAAACATTGATTAAAGCAATTGTATTTAAAGATATGAAGATGAATTTCTCGACATGATATGAAATATGATATATTTGACAAAGTAATAATAATTCCTTATAGAACTAGGAAAACCGACCAATTATTATGGTCTTTAAATGCCTCTTTCCTAGACCCTGTACACCTTTGTGTGCCAATGCATGATGATTGTAATCCTGTTGATTCATAAATGTTATTTGTTTGAAATCTATTTTAAGGTGATGCATGATTGCCTGAACACCGCCACCACCTCTTCCGTCAGTTTGAAGTCAAGATGTGTAACGTTTTCGATACAACTGTAAGCACTTAAAAATAACTTCATTTAATTGTAATTACTAAATTAAACATTTCAGTTTCCCCAAGAAACAAACAAAAATACAGAAACTTCGTATCCCGAACTTAGGAGCATTGCCTGAGGGTCATGGGTAATGTCGGGAAATCTCAAATTTGTTTAACTTGTTTCGGAAAGTATGACGTATGTGATCGATTCATTTTTTGTCGTCAGAAGATTTAAAATGTGTGATTCCACTATAATAGCTGCGAAACCTGATCTCTGTTTATATGTGCATACTAGAAAAAACTGAGACCATATTTCCCTACCACGATTCATTTCAAGAATAATAGCTAAAGAAATGTTATTTCTCATTATGCACGCTATCGTTCTTTCGTTTCAGTTGGCCTACGAGACCCTACTGAACCAGTGTAACATCTTTCCAGTAGAGCGTGAAGTTACACGACATCGCATCGAACTGAGCTCTCTCTGTGAAATGGTAGGGAGAGACATATAAAGGCGAAGATGATAAGATGTCCTGAGGTCTTAAGAACAACCCTCATATGTGGGAGGATCGTCCTCTCTCTGAGATCTAGTCAAGTATGCTGCTGGCACGGTCCGGGCTCTCGTTCCAAGAGTCTTCAACAAACTCGACCGGTAAGAATTGTGTCAAATATTAAGATGTTTAGTGTGAAAGGTTATTATTTATTGCTCAAACCTACGTTCCTGAAACAATTAAAAGTGTTTATGATCTGAATTTTATGGTATATAGGCCTGTGTCAAGCCTGATAATTTCCCGATCATAATCTTTTTCCTGATTAAAAACAAATCTGGTTTAAAATTAGGGGGAGGGGGAGGGGGGGGGGGTGAGGTGCCGTTTTTGTATGACTTGCTTTAATGCAGTCGCGCAAGCGCTCGGATTTCTAAAACTGTTTGAAAAAAACCTCTCACTAAAACCTTTTTTTGTTAAACTCTCACCATCGATCCTGGCTTGTAGTTGGAACCAATATGTTTAAATACAATAAATTAATCCATTCTATAACATTCACAAGGGCACGCGTCGATGGAAATATTTAATCGATTAGCTTCACTTAAATAATTTCGATGAGATAACATTCATCAATAATATTCATCAGTAATTGAAGTGCTGGACATAAACTTAAGCTTTAGTGTGCACGATATATTTATATGACAAATATAATTTTGTGATAATTACGTAATATAGTTAGTATATAACCCACTCGACATTCATATAATATTTTTGATGCAATTCGACTCATTTTCAGTAATGAATCTGTTATCAAATAAGATGCTGAGTTGCAAAGGATGGTACTATATTACTGTTGATACTTTGTCAGTCCCGTTTTATAGTGCTTGAGGATGCGGGTTAAACGACTTCAACGCATGCATGGAGAAAGTACCTTACAACACCAAAACTGATATAATTCATTAATTCTGTGGATTTGTAATCAATTCAATGTATCTTATATTTTGTATTATTGTTCAAGCCTGATTCATCCTGCATGGCAGCAGTATTTCGATTGGATGTGTGAGGAGACCCTCCACCAGGCCCAGACCACCAAATAGAAGAACCAGGCACAGACCACCAAATAGAAGAACCAGGCCCAGACCACCAATAGAAGAACCAGGCCCAGACCACCAAATAGAAAAACCAGGCCAGACCACCAAGTAGAAGAACAAGATCGTGATCACACCACTCTCATAAGTCACCAGTCGGGGCTTACTCAAGAAGTACGCTCAGCCAAACAAGGCACTCGCGACAACATAGTAGAAGCAAGAAGCTCTTTGATATCATTTTAGTAGAAGTTATGATAGACATCGATATTTCTTATTGATATTGGATGTAGAATTAAGATCAACTGAAAAAAAATATTCGAGATACCATTAATGATGAGCTTCAATACTAGTCTTTGACTTTTGGTCTTAATAAGCGAATATTATTTGGGTACACGTATCACTCTTTAGAGTGTAGACCCATTGTAGGAAAGTCAATTTCATCACGACGCTTTGGAAGAAATGCCCATGTTTATTTCTCGTAATCTTTTGTTAATTTTGAATGAAGGTTTGAAATAATCTTGTCACTATAATGTTATTGTATTGAAAAGTGTGAATATCTTTTAATGAGCTTTAAAATGTAGCATAGTTATAGTTATGTAAACGACTGCAGGATAACTAAAATTGGCGTATTTAATTTGCGTTATCCTTGGTATGTGGTGGGTTATGATAACTCTTGACTGAAAGAATGTCTCGAAAATCTGATCATGACC
>JAVYIG010003227.1:67500-205981 GCA_035222895.1 Strongylocentrotus droebachiensis | reverse complement strand
TGCTTTCGTTTTTATTATTCTATACTGTACTGTATATCTTTCATAACGTTTTTTTTATTTTTTATTATTTTTATTTTTTCATCTTTTAAAATACTACTGTCGTGATTTTCAGATTTCTGAATATTTTAGGAATTAAGATAATTTTGCCGATTTTACTTTCAGATAGCTTGAATTATTAAAATACGTACATGTTATGATTTCTTTAAATCGTTTTTAACGAACTGTCTGTTTCTAATATGTATTCCTAAATTGTTGTGAATGATTATAATTGATTTGTAATGTTTTGTTGAAACAGAAATAAAATGGAATTAAATTGAATTGAATTGAAGTGAATTAAGTAGCTTCCTAGACGCGTTAGTCGCTTTTACGCTTTTCACCAATGCCTTGTTTCATTACTGCATTCATTTTCTGGTAAAATTGCATCACCCTGGTTTCATGAAGAACATCTACTTTTCTTTTCTTATGTTAATCTGCAAACGTAAAGTTGCTAAACAACGAGAACAGATCTTCTTAATTGAAAATAAACGCTTTTCATAATGTGATCCAAGTCACCTCCGTGTCACTTCATATAATTCTTAATATCAAGTGAGTAAGAAAGAGTGAGAGAGAGAAAGAACGAGAGAGAAGAGAGAGGGAGAGAGAGAGAGAGAGAGAGGGAGAGAGGGGAAGCAAAGAAGGAAAAGAGTGGGGGATAGAAGGGTAAGGGAGCGAAGAGAGTGATAGAGGGGAGAGTGATGAGAAGGAAAGAGGGAGAGAGAGAAAGAAAACAAAATAGAGAGAGAGAGAGAGAGAGAGAGAGAGAGGGGTGAGAGAAAGCGAAAGAGAAAAGAGAGGGGTGAGGAGCGGAGAGGGGGGGGGGGGGAGAGAACATTTGAAATTGCCGAATAAAAGTAGTATGAAAGGTTTTTTAGATTCTTAGCATTTTTGCCGCTTCTGGAATTTGATTGTTTGATAATTATGTTCAATAACATTGCTTTCTATACCCCAAACTAAGTTAATTTAGGACATGTAGGAGGGCTGGTGAATCACATCATCTAGAAAATAGTCGCCGTTTCCTTATCCTCAGTGAGCCCCAGTACATGCTTTATACACCTTTGAAATACTCATACTGCCACTGCTTTCTACAAAGTTATTGGGAATCGAAAACAAATAATTATGAGGACAAAAAACCCATGTCGGGAGTTAACTCTGAAGATACAACTGCATGCTTTAATAATTCGATTGATCTCCGTTTTTGAAGGAAAAGAAGAAGACGGGCCCCCTTCCCCTGGCTCAAGGGGAGGGGGAGGGGATGGATGTTGTGTTAAAAGAAAATAGTGTTCGCTACCCTACCCCCCTTTCCCTGATGAGCAACAAAACACAAAAAAAAAATAGTGCTCTTACCACCCCCCAGCTTATTCGCCGGCTGGCTGATTCGCCGCTAAATTATGTCTCACGAATTGGGCCCCATATTTGGCCCCCTCCCTTGCCGCCACCTGGATCCGCCCCTGACTCCTCTGCACAAAGTTGACCCTGTTGGAGATTTTCGTTGGAGATTTTCTTTTAGAGATAGGTCTGAGTAAAAATGGACCAGAATGGTATAAACTGCAGTGTTTTTTTTTGTAATGAAAGATGTTTCTCAGCCTTCTCTAGGAACAGGGTGTCGACCAACTTTTCGGAAATTTGCTTTAAAGAAGCAACGTAAATATAAAGGTTTATGAAAGCAACAAATATTGTACCTAAGGCCCCCAAAATAAATCATTTGGTTGTCCTCGACCGCCCGCTCGTCATTTTCGGGTTTAAAAAAATCCGCCGCCCGCCCCTATACTCCAGAAAAGCAATCGAGGACAGCCAAATGATTTTTGGGTGCCTTAATCAGAACCAGGTTCTATCGCTATAGCCTGAGGACTTTTCATGTGAAGTGCTCATTTATGACTTTATCAAATATTTACTCCAATCTAATGGTTCATCATCTAATATTTGTGGTAACTGATTTAACTTGTTACATTTCTAGGAAATTTAACAATGTTTATAAGGGGGGGGGGGGGTGAGGGGACTATTTTTTTTTGCTCATTGCGGGGGGGGGGGGGAAGGGTAGGGGAGTGAGCAATTTAAAACAAAAATCAACACCCATCTCCCTCCCTTGAGCCAGGGGGAAGGGGCCGTCTTCTTTTTGTTCTTCAAAAAAGGTTAAATTTACCTGTTTCTGGGGCCAGGGGAGAGAATCCGGGCCCCCTAGATCCGCCACTGAGAGGAATATCCTGCTACAAAAGTTCCTCAAAACAATAATTATGGAGCCCTCTTTAAGGGCTCCACACACGTGCCTTTTAAAGTCCACAAGCAACAACACCCAGTAATGTACTCGATGATTTTAATGTTACACAAACAAAACTATTATCCGATAAGTAAGCAGACAAAAAGAATATCAAGTTTTGACAAGCCTTTCTGGATTATTTTTAAAATAGAAGAACATAATTTATACACTATCTTTCTGATGAATTTGGACTAATCCTATATACACTAACAAGGTGTCAAAACGTATTGAAATCATCCTGGTAATGCTTGTAATCAAAAAGTAAGGGTATACACCAAATGCCTAAAAATGGCGTATTTGTGCTTTTTCCAGAGAGTGCCATTTTTTGTTAGTGCCCCCTCCCACTTTTGAAGACGCTCCGCTGCCCCTGGCTTTGAGGCAACCTGTCCCAGAAATTCCATCTCCCAAGAAAGTTAGGGAAGAATGTGAAGCCCCTAATTTCATCACCTCAGATGAGCTTAAGGTCCGCAAACCTCTTGCTTATGTTTCCCGTCAGAAAGGTTATCAACTACACTGTTACCCATAAAGTTGGATTTTTTTTCTCTTTTTCCCCATTATCATAAAATTATTATGACAATATGATTATTCTTAATAGATAAGGTTTTCATGTTCTCAAAATGTTATGGATCAATCATAAGATTCATGAACATTGATCTGTAAAGTTCTATTAAGATTCCATGAAAACAGATAACAACAAATATTCCCACTTTAAAGGCGACAGTGTGTTTCCCAAATGCTCGTGTGATCATTATGTGGTTTTCTACGTGACGTGGTACCTCATCGACATCGCTGACTTCATTGGTCAGCATTTTAACTTATCATGTGATTAGAATTGTTTAATCAGGATATTATGTATTAAAAGTCTAATCCATTTTTTTCTCCTACCCCTGAAAGAAAATTTTAGATATCGTCAACTTTGTGTGGAGGCGTAACCAGCTATTTCCTCAAAACAATATTTAACACTGCTGCATCTTTACGAGCTTCACATAAGTGCCTTTCAAAGTCCACAAGAAACAACTCCCATTAATGTACACGATGATTTTAATATTGCACAAACAAACATTAATGTTATTATGTAAGTAAGCAAACAGAAAGAATATCAAGTTTTGACAAGCCTTTCTCGATTATTCTTAAACACAGAAAAACAAATACACTGTCTTTCTGATGAATTTGGACTAACCCTATATACACTAACAAGCTGTAAAAACGTATTGAAATCATCCCTGATAATGCTTGTAATAAAAATGTAGGGGTACACCAATGTCTAAAAATGGCGTATTTGCGCTTTAAGGTTTCCCTTTGTAGGTTCCTCTTTTTTGTCAGAGAGTGCCATTTTTTTGTAGTGCCCCCTCCCACTTTGGAAGTCGCTCCGCTGCACCTGGCCTTAAGGCAACCTGTCCCAGAAATTCCATCACCCAAGAAAGTTGGGGAAGAATGTGAAGCCCCTAATTTTATCACCTCACATGAGCGTAAGGTCCGCGAACCTGTTGCTTATGTTCCCATCAGAAAGGATATGAACTACACTGTTGCCAATAAAGTTGGAATTGTTTTTTAGTTCCTCTTTTCATGAAATGATTATGACAATATGATTTATTCTTGGTAGATAACGTTTTTATGTTCTCAAAACTTTATGGATCAATCTAAAGATTCATGGACATGATCTGTGAATGTCTATAAAGAATAAATTATATCATCACAATAATTCCATAAAAAGAGATAAGAAAAACTATTCCCACTTGATGGGCGACAGTGTGTTTCGCTAATGCTCGTGTGATCATTTTCCACGTGACGTGAACTTCATCGGTATTGTGTATTAAAATGTTATGGTATGTAATTATTTCAACTTTTTTTCCTCACCCACCCATTTTGTTATTTACCGTATGTAAAAACTATATATCGGTAATGTTTGTAATTACATTTGAAGCGCTTGTCAAGGCTCAAGGTGCTACTAATATCGGTTGGCCACAATACAACTATTGGCAAGCTTAACGTCGTTTGAAGCCCATCAAATGTTTGATTGAATTGTTTCTGGAAGTTGAGTATTTTCAATCGTTACTCTAAATAATAACCGATCCCAATAAATATTGGTCGTAATATCTTGCAACTTCACAAGCAACTATGGCAGTATCCATAGGAGCGATTATTTATGCCATCATTACAAATAACCGCTGGACTGACATTATTAATAAAACTGCCAGGTCCTTAGTTGTAACCGTTGATGGTGAAGAACAGACCATAAAACCAGCATCTAAATGGAGGTTTAGGGTAAAAAATGCCACACCAATAAGAATAACGGCTCAGTGGTCTAAAAGCGAGGACGCCGAAGTAAAGCTTCACGACGATTATAGCCATGGAAATTTCCAAATCATAGAATATGACGGGGGCATAAAGATAGACCAGTTAAAATGACTACGCATGGATGGTCTAGAAAGCAGAAAACAGGTAAGCTCCATCACCAACGATTTTTCGTTGATAGAATTTTGACAACGTACACAGCAGCTTATTACAACAATAATCTATTTGATTACATTCTGCAGCAGACGGTCAGGTGAGACGAATTTGAAGAAAATCTGACGAACCTGAAAGGACAACCGTTGATACTGAATGACCATTGACCAATTTGAAAGACAATGGCCCGAATTCACAAAGCAAGGTTTGAGCTCAGACCAAGGTTTGAGCTCAAACCTTCTTTTGTTTCGCCAAACCTCCTTTTGTTCTTTACAAACCAGGTTTGTAAAAAACGCGTAAAACGCGTCATGACGTACATAAACCTCGGTTTGTCGACAAACCTCCTTTGTGAATTCGGGCCAAAATGTCTATATTAACTGTGACACGCACGTGTACTTTTCAGGATTCTCAGAACGAAATTCAAGTGCATGCTGGTGAATTTTAATTAAAAAAAGTGGAGTGAAAATTCTTTATTAACTATATAGGATCACAGAAGGACATTTTTTTTTTTTTTTTTTTTACTATATCCCTATGTTTTCATGCTTGCTTTGTTTGCTTTGTTTAAACAGGAACGATAGGTATGATACACCTGCACCGTCTACATGAATGGATTGTCGCTTTATGAATGGGGAGAGCATACTCAGTCTGTATCTGTATACCTTAGAAGAGCATACTTAGTATGTATTTGTATCATTGATACTTTTAACCAAATGATTCTCTATTTCACTGCATACTTTGCTTTACCTAAGAAGATGTCCTCTTGAACTCAGGATATTGTAACCAGGTTAGAATAATACCCGCTTGTTTAATAAAACACAATGGTATGCAGTGAATAAATGTGTAGCGTCCCATTAAAGGAGAGATAGAACTTTGCCTTTAAAGACCGTCAATACTACTGGGCCAGCTGGGATTAGACCACACAGCGAGGTCACTGACAGGTGGCTATCACATTAACTCAGCTCTCAACTAACATAAGAAAAAGAGGATCATGGAGGACCAACAGGCACCGATTGGGGAAGTTTTCTATATAGAGGGAGCAAGTAGCTACAAGTAGGACATTGGGGCTTTAAATGTTTGCTGATTCTTTGGTCTTTCTAAATAAACTGTTTGATATCATGAAATTTGCAAAGCATATTATGTTTTCATCATATGTTTTATTTTTTGTGTGAAATTTGTATATGATTATATCTCTAGTTTTTAAAAACTGTAACAATGATTATTGTTTTCAACTGCCCACAATTACGTACAAAATAACACACAACCTTGCCCCTAAATATCTTCTTGACCTAGTCTCCTTTCGATCATCCTCTTCTGCCAGATCCATTTGTTCATCTTCCTCCATGCAATTAATTCACGGCCCACGAACAAAAACCCGTTATGGTGACCGTGCCTTTTCATCGATTGCCCCAGCCCTCTAGAACACCCCCCCCCATATTCAAAATGCCCCATCCTTTGAATCATTCAAAACCCTTCTCAAAACCCACCTTTTTAATCAGTTATAGTTTACTGGAGGCGCACACAAGTAGTTAATTCCGTTTAACTCAATTGTATTGTATTGTATTAGTAATTTGTTATTTTATTTTGTTGCTTTTAAGGTATTGAACATGTTCAAAAATGATACTAAGTTAGACAATAACATCTGTGCGCTTAGAAACGTCTGTATAAAGCGCCCTATTAATGTAATTATTATTTATTATATATTATTACGTTTTTTTTCCACCGATGCCTTCACTTTTTGCAATTATTAGATTATGAAGATTTATTATTGAATATTTTCGACAGATTTAAAGGTAGCTCTTTAAGTTCTTATTTGCATACTTTGTTCCTATTATTCTGTACTGTACTGTATATCATTCATAACATGTTTTATCACTACTGTCGGGATTGTCTGATTTCCTGAATTTTTTGAAGAATATGTGATACTTCAGCCTATTTTACTTTCAGATAGCTTGAATTATTAAAATTCGTATATTTTCGGATCTCTTTAAATCGATTTTAACGAACTGTCTGTTTCCAATATAATTCCTAATTTGTTGTGAATGATTATAATTGGTTTGTAATGTTTTCTTGGAAACAGAAATAAAATGGGATTAAATTGAATTGAATTGAATAAAGAAGCCTCCTAGACGTGTTAGTCGCTTTTACGCTTTTCGTCAATGCCTTGTTTCATTACTGCATTCATTTTCTTATTAAATTACATCTTCCTGGTTTCATGAAGAACATCTACTTTTCTTTTGTTATGTTATTCCGCAAACGTAAAAATGCTAAACAACGAGAACAGATCTTCTTAATTGAAAATAAACGCTTTTCACAATGTAATCACAGTCACCTCCGCGTCACTTCATATAATTCTTAATATCAAGTGAGCGAGAGAGAAAGAGAAAGAGAGAGAGAAAGAGCGAGAAAGAAAGAGAGACAGAGAGAGAGAGAGGTGAGAGAAAGAGAAAGATAAAAGAGAGGGAGATAGAGGGGTGAGGGAGCGGAGAGAGAGGAAAAGAGGAGAGATTGGGTGAGGAGAGAAAGAGAGAGAGAGAAAGAGAGAGAGAGAGAACAGACTGACAGAAAGGGAAAGGAGAAGGAAAAGAGTGGAGAGTGGAGTGGAGAACGAGCGAGAGAGAGGGATTAGGGAGCGAAGAAGGAAAAGAGGGAAGAGTGGAGAGAAGAAAAGAGAGAGAGAAAGATAGAGAGAGAGAGAGGAAGAGGGGGATGGAGAGAAAAGGAGAGGGATATAAGGAGTAGAGGGAGCGGAGACAAAGGGAACTAGGGACGAGTGGAGAGAAGAAGAACGAGAGAGACGGACAAACAGACAGACAGAGAAAAGAGAGGGAAAGAGAGAGAGAGAGAAAGAGAGAGGGGGAGAGAGCGAAGAAGGAAAAGAGTGGAGAGTGAAGAGAAAAGATGAGAGAGAGAGTGAGAGAGAGAGAGAGAGGGGGGGGGGATTGGAAGGTGGAGGGAGGAAGGGATCGAGAGAGGGCGAAAAGGAGGAATGTATTCTCAGGGGCATGGAATGAGATTTGACCATTTAATAATACACGCCTTGGTTAGAGGGGTCTCTATTCTGAATGCTTGCAGTTCCATCAAACTTAAAACTGGAAAATGGATTACTATAGAAATAATACACAGGAGTGGGGCCCATAGGCGCCCGAAGTGGGGGGGGGGGGGGGGGGGCAAAATGCATTTTCGCCCCCACCCCCCCCCAAAAAAAAAAAAACGCCCCCCTCCTAGAAAAAAAGCAGTTAAGGAGTAAAGATGGTTTGTATTTTTAACCAAAAAAAACATAACAATAATAAAGACCTGAACTAAGTCACATTTAAAATTCCATTCAAAGAAAATTGAAAGTTAACAGGAAAAACATTGCACATGCCACCTATATCAATGGAGGTTTTTATAATAGCGATACGCGCATATCGTGGACATATTGTGAGAGAATGGGAAAGCGTGTCTATTTTTGTTATAGGGGTGAGAAGACATGAGCCCCTGAATGCTGGTGTACTGATGGGGGGGGGGGGGGGGGGAAATATGTCCATAGAAACACAAAGAAACTGGTATATAGGGTAAAATGCCATATTTCCCAACATAAGTATGACAGGCGGACACTCGAAGCACCAAACTTCATAAGGCTTGATACAAAAATATGGCTAACGCATATCTAAAAAGTATGTACCAGTTCTCACGGGCAATGTCAATCAATCAGTTTGTCTTTTGGTCTTGCCCATTGGTATTGCATCAATGTGTATAAGGTACATGTACATTGTCATGTAAACCGGTTTTTCTGACTTGGTTGTCGTGGCCTTCAATTATTTTATTTTTTAATCACAGGGGTTACATACCCCCCCCCCCCCCCAGGCGCGTACACAGGGGGGGGGGGGGGGGGGGGTTTGGGGGGTTAAACCCCCCTTTGGTAATATTTTGTGTGTAAACCCCCCCTTAATTTCTCTAAACCCCCCCCCCTTTTGGAAGGGGGGTTGACCTAAAAAAGCTGACCTTACCCCCCCCCCCCAACGGAGCAAAATGTCAAATTCTCAAATTTCGAGACCAAAAAAAAAAAAAAATGTGTCCTCTTACACCCCCCCCCCGCTTATTCAGCGGTCGGCCCGATTTATAAATGTTTAAACCCCCCCCCCCTTGAAAAAAATCCTGCGTACGCGCCTGCCCCCCCCCCCCTCCTGTTATTCGTCTGAAGGAGGAAAGAGGCTCTTTTGCCAAAGAAGTTCATTGATCAGACCAAGGAGTTTTAAGAGCTGGAGTCCCAACTGGCAACAAATTTTTCCAAGCAACTTTTAACAAAGTTACATACCACTTTCTCAAGTTAGCGAGGGGAATGGGATCTGGAGGTTTTTGGAGTGGAGCTAAGCAAGTTTGAAAAACAAATATTTCAAACAATATTAAAAAATCTATGAAACAAATTCAGAAGTTTACATATATCAAGATATGAGATGTATGCGGGACTGCACACCAACAGGAATACACTTGTATTTCGATGTCATGGGCCCTGTAAATTTCTTTCTGCCACCCTTGCTTCCCGTCTCTCTCTCTCTCTCTCTCCCTCACACACACATACACACACACACATACACACACACACATACACGTTCACGGTGTAAAACGGGGAACATGTGGTGAACCATACAAACCGATGACTCTTTTTCTTAAAGGATATACGACAAAATAAAGATGTTTTCAGATCACAATTAATGTTATAAGTATTTTATTTGGTCGTTGAGACTTCTATTTTAAACTTTGAAAAAAATCGAGGACCTCTCATACTTTCATTTAAACTAAGGACACATATGACTTCAGGTACTCCTTATTATTTTCTTTGGGGACCGAGGACACACCCACTTATAAAAGATTTCCCCCTGGAAATCGAGGACACATACTGTATATAGCTTTTTATGAGCTGACTATTCTTTTTCCACTGAAACCGAGGACAAACACATTCTGTATAACATATTAATTGAGACAAGGACACCACACTGTGTAATATTCCCCCATGAGGACCGAGGACAAATTTCTGTACTAAAATACCAAGTAAACCGAGGACACATACCTCATAAATTCCGCTAGGAACTGAGGACCTACTTGGTATGGTGTATAAGCCTTGGTAAGGAACCGAGGACACATGCTTTACTAACTTCTTCAGTGAACCGAGGACACATACCTCATAAATTCTGCTGGGAACCGAGGACCTTTGCTGTATCAGCTTTGCTAAGGAACCGAGGATACATACTGTTACAATGTCCTAGTACCGAGGACACATAATTTATTGAAATCCGTAGGAAACGAGGACACTATATGTATTTTTGTATATGTCTTGTATTACCTTTCCTTAGAAACTGAGGACACATACTGTAGGCCTATTTTAATATTCCTTGGGAACCGAGGACAATTACTTATCAATTTTCAAAGGGCTCTGAAAACATATATTTTGATGATTTTCCTAGTGACATACAGTACTTTTATGTCCAAAGGTAACCGACGAGAGGTATTGTATTAATTTGCCATTGGAAGCAAGGGTTTCTAATTAAGCCAGGTCAATGAGGTCATATGATAAAATGTGATGCTAACTTTAAAACAAAATTTCCTAAGACATCTGAAAATGTTGACCCATAAAATAATTCAGGTATACATATTTGAATGAATATGAAAACAATGAGCACGTTAAAGTAACTGTCGCCACTGATTTTCATTGTGCATTTGTGTTAAATAAAGAAGAAATAATTATTGTTTTGTCTTGTTTCTTTCTCTCTTCTCAGTACTTTTATGTCCAAAGGTAACCGACGAGAGGTATTGTATTAATTTGCCATTGGAAGCAAGGGTTTCTAATTAAGACAGGTCAATGAGGTCATATGATAAAATGTGATGCTAACTTTAAAACAAAATTTCCTAAGACATCTGAAAATGTTGACCCATAAACTAATTCAGGTATACATATTTGAATGAATATGAAAACAATGAGCACGTTAATCTAACTGTCGCCACTGATTTTCATTGTGCATTTGTGTTAAATAAAGAAGAAATAACTATTGTTTTGTCTTGTTTCTTTGTCTCTTCTATATCACTACATGCACATATTAAAAATTGAGGTATTTACTACTCACTCATCATCTCAACACTCTCATGACAATTTATCCAAGATGTCAGACTTCAGATATTACAAGCCAGTGCTACAATTCATTCAAAGTCGTGCAGTACTGATGTAGGCCCTTACAAGATTTGTTTTAAGGGGGGGGGGGGGGATTCCCTCTTATTGTACCCTGGCATAACGGCAAGGTGAAGACCCCCCCCCCTTTTTTTTGCGTGATTGTCTAATCGGCCTGGTTAATGGTTCTACAGTTATAATAGTTCTGACGACACAGCCTTAGAAAACAGTGTAAAACATTAGTTATACAGTATTTTACGTTTCTTTATAACAATGAAACAACCATTTAATCAGAAAAAGTTAAACACAATGGAACACTTAAAAGGGTAACAAAATGGTATTGGTAACACAATTCACAGGATTATCATGGTCCTACAGTAATTGCCCTCATACTACCAATCAATTGAAACCCCAAATCCATCTTTATCAACGATAATAAATCATACCTGCGGAATGTAAACTACAAAACGAACAAGGTTCTGGAAAACTTGGTATTCGGTCATGAATAGAAAAGACGGCTTCATCTCTGTTTATCATGTCAGAATGCTGCTTCAATGTTACACGATCTTCAGGTACATGTATAACATTCTCATGTAACGACATTAAGATGAGCCCCTCAGATACAATCAAACAATTATACATAAGAGGTACCAGATTAAGACACTTTTAAAACAAACAAAACTTGTAAAATATTTTAAATCCCAAAGAAGATCGAACGATCTTCAGGTCCATGTATAACAATTTTCATGTAACTACATTAAGATAAGCCCTTCACATACAATCACACAATTATACATAACAGGCAACAGATAAAGGCTGTTTCAAAACAAACAAGACTTGTAAAATCTTTTAAATCCCAAAGAAGATCGTTTGATCTTCAAGTACATTAATAACATTCTCATGTAACGACATTAAGATACAGCCAATGTAAGCCTTTCAGATGCAATCATATAATTATACATAAGAGGTAACAATTCAAGGCTATTTTAAAACAAACAAAACTTGTAAAATCTTTGAAATGCCAAAGAAGTTTTTGAATGTAAAAGTAATAGCTTAACAGTTGAATACACAAACTACATGTGTACTAATAATATGCATATATAATAGCGCATAATATAAAAGGTCGTTATTAGCTTTACATATAGATACAAAAAAGCATACAAAAGATGCAAGAAATATTAAAATTATTAAAACAAGGAAAACTTATCAAACAATAATTATAAACAGCCTCTACGCACTTTCCAAAGCAAACTGAATCAAAAACAAAAAACGAAACATATTCTTCAATTTGATAAAAGAAATAAGATTACTGTAAGAACAGAAGAGTAATAGAATTATGATATGGGATGTATAACAAATGTCATAGCTGAAATTATATTGAATAATTAAATAATAACATTTACTGAAAAGCGTTTATTTTAGAAGATTTTTGAGTGATAAGAGAGAACCGGCATCACGGCTGTACTGAAGGAGACTGTTCCAAAGGGAAATGGCCATTACAGTGAATATGCAGTTACCATAGTACTTAGTATGGGATTTCGGGAGTTGAAGAAGATTGTGCTGTTGGGATATCAAGGCAAGTGGAAAGGTTTCGTATAAGGGTGCATTAGTTCCTGAATATAGGAAGGAGCCTGTTCTCTTAAAGCCTTACAGGTGAGTAGGAACATTAATAAACAAGCAACGTCATAAAAGAATATTTCCTAGGATTGTTATTGCAACCATGTGAATAATATTCAAGGCAAGTGACCATGTGGTATGTCTAGGCTATTTATCTTTATCATTATGCATGTACTGTACAATTATGATATAAACTTGATGCTCCATTCTTCTAAATTTTGGTGTAAGCGGCATTTGATTTGAGTCATTGGCTTTGAAGAGAAAATACATATATATTAAATGTTTACTAAGTCAACAAACTCATGCTGCATTGATAGAGAATTCCCTTGAAAGCAACCATTCTTTGACTTGTACAACATAATCGCTTATTTTCTACATAACTACCTAATCAAACAAGTAACTTTTAAAAACAAAAATTTAGAAAATAATCTGTACAACTGTAACAATTATTAGAGTTTCATTTGTAGATAAGGTATCATAAACTTCTTAAGGGTTTGTTTTTGTTTGTTCTTGTTGTGAGGGAGGGGAACTGGTACAAATAACTGCATCCAGTGAAAGATAAGAAGAAAGGAAGTCATTTGCAAAACAGAGAGATTCTTTCAAAAGGTTCTGAGTGAGTACATTCAATTCCAGTTTTAAAAAGGGCAACAAAATACTTGTAAGACAATCGAATTATTATCCCAATGCTTTATGAGACCTACAAGGAATTGTCTCTATAAACAATGCCATCAACATTTGTTTAATTATGTATGTACTACTGTAGAAGTGTACTAATGAAATACACTGTACAAGAAATGCTCGCTTCTACCTGACAAGGTGAGATAAATGTCACTTTCTGGGAGTTCAATTATTATATGAACATGTAACAAATAATGAATATCACAAATTGTATTACTTTGCATATTTAAGAAGAGTTTTCTTATTATTTCGCATATAATCTTTGATGTTGCGCCATGTACGGGCATTAAGTACAGGATACTTGCTCTTCAATTCTTCGATTTCGAACTTTCCTGGTAGGCGAAGTGCTAGGACACAACTCAAGGTTCTTATAGCTCTGATCTCAACTTCATTCCACTTGCGCTTTGATGTAAGGGAGGTAATTCGTTTTGTGCAGGATGAAACGGCATCTGAATGAAACAGATAAAAAAAGAAACAGAAATGGTAGTTAAAAATTGGACATTAATTAGCTGATTTTTAAACTGAAATTAGCTTAAAGGCGAAATATATGGAATTTTAGTGTGCACGGTTTTTTTTTAAATTTCACCTGAAGCACACTTAACCAATCTCAGGCTAAAGGCTTTGCACAAGATAATGATAGTTAATATATGTGATTACATGATATTTGACACGTTCCTCTCCCATATTTGATGCGTTTTCTAGGTTCTCTACTGATTTTATTTGTCTTTCTAAAATTAAAAAAAGCAAAAAAAGCTAACAATAGTTTAAAAGCACTAGACGTGTAGACAAAAAACAGCCGCAACACAAGAAGCTTTTGGTGGGAAAACATATGTGTATACCGTCTTTGAAAGAGTTCTAAGTGGAGAATGCTGTAGAATTAACAATGATAAAATATGCTCTTTTAGCTCACCTGGGCAGCAAGCCCAAAATGCCCCCATTAGTCTGATAAAATTGTTTGCAAACTTTGACGACCTTGGAAAATAACGTAATGGTGTTTTACTTCTTTAAAATGGGAAATCAACTCACGAGATTTTTGACGTTTGGGTTTATTTCGTTTCACTGCAAGTTGACTCGTCTGATGTCTCTGTGTAGTTTCTCCAATGAAGTCTGCACAAAAAAACATTTCATTCAATGGTGTGATTAAAGAAAGCACAAAATTATCAATCCATGTATGTAGTTAGGAGAAAATTAAACCTAAAATCATAAATGCTCTCAAAGTAAATGCAAAAAGTTTACAATGAGAGTGAAACCCAGAAGTTATTCTATATTGATTTGCTATTCGATTTATTTTTTCTTGTTCATTGCTGTAGAAGTATCAAATTGGCAACACTTTTCATGACAATTTCGTGAGAAAAATGTGTATATACTTTTAAAATAGGCCTACACTCCAACAAGACAAGATTAATATGCAGACATCAAGACAGATTTTAAATATATCTAATTAACAATTATGCACAAGACACATGGAGGGTTAACTGTTGACCTGTTTCAGGAGAAATGGAAGTCAGCCAATGAAACTCCTACAAATCTTTCAGACTGTATTGGTTAAATGTCAAATACATGTACATTTAAATGTATAACGTAGCAAATGAATCAACTTTGGTGACTAAAGTAACCTCAGTGACACCACCATTTAGAGAGGCATAATTGAAATAAAAAAGAAGGCATTGTAATTGTTGACATCTGATCCATAACATTAACAAAAACAGCAGCATACATGTTCACCTACCAACATCATCAGAGCTGGAGGCAGCCTCATCATTATCAGAGCTGGAAGTGGCCTCATCATCAACAGTAGCTGATACACCAACAGCTGCCCCAGGGTCATTGCTCTCTTTGATGAACACATCCAAGGCTTCTAGCGATTTTCCCCTTTGTGCTGCAAGTTTGTCCCTTTCCATGAGGAGAAAGATCCTGGACAACAAGGTAACCTGCATTACTGGGTCTGGTAGTTGGTTATATTCTTTGTGCACTGTTATATTGTACCCCATGAAACCTGCAAGAAGGTCAACCTGATCTGGTCTCAGAGCCAAAAGCTGTGCTGCAGTAGCGACCTGTTTCCTCAACACTTTTGAGCAGGGGGAATGTGGGTTCTTCAGCCCAGCTTCGGTAGATATTTTCCTCATACAGTCTGATCCTCTGATGTGTCCATTACTCTGGTAATTTGCCCTAGCAAACACATACTCATTGGTTTCTGTTACAAGTTTTTCTCTGGCTACAATGTGAATTTCCAATCTCTCCTTCAATGTTGGTGTGAGCAAGATAGGCACATGCCTCCCTTCTTTCCCTGTCACTTCCACAACATCCATCATTCTACATAGGCTTTGTTCCATCTTTGAGAGATGTTCGTACTCCTCGTACTGTCTCTGTTCCGTGGCCTTACAGCTTCGCCTGTACTCTGCTATTTTCATCTTTGAGACTTGTCCGGCCCTTCTGCGGTTGAACATCATAAGCTCACAAAGAAGAACCTCATTCAAATTGTCCCAGGCTTTGTTACTAGTGGTCTCATCTTGGCACATCTTCAGTGTGTTTATTTGCTCACTTCCTTTGGCTTCTAGGTAGTTCCTCATTTTCACAATATCCTCATTTGTGGGCAGAACCTCTCGGTCGATCTTCTTCGCTTCATGAAGTGTGCGTAGGGCATGTTTTGATACAAAAACATTCCAGTTGGAATCGCACAGGAACAGGAAGTCAACTGCTTCGCTGACACCAGATTTGTCTCCTCCCTCAAGGGCGACGCTTTTCAAGATGACTGCCAATTTCTTCAATGAATGCCCAAGTTTGCGGGCCAAAGATGGAACTTTGTAGAAATGTGTCTTTTCATCAAACTCAGCAACACCATGCACTGCTTTGCAAACTTCCTGAAACTTGCTGGGACAGAGGAAATCTTGAAGAGATGCATTCGGTTTGCCAACTTGCTTTCTAAGCTGCAATAAGAGCCTCCCTAATCCTCGTAAGTTTGCACGGATGTAATTGTGCTGGTCCTTCAATACCTTGTCACGGCCAACGTTCATGTACTCTCGCTTTGCAAATTCCTGGAGCAGTTGGTCACTTTTGCAAACTTGAAACACTTGGTCCCTCTTCATGTCATTGAATAATTCATTCACAGCCTGACTTATTCCGTTTGGGGGTGCCTTCAAGAGATCACTATGTCGCAAAATTCCGTTCCTCTTCCCTTCTACCTTGACCGGCTTTTCTTGACACTCATGCCTCCATAGATCTCGGCGAAGGTAGTATCCAAAACAATATGGGCAGGGGCCGTATTTGTCAGGATCTGCATGTTTTGATGAACGATATACAACTATGAGACTGCCACTCCTTTTTCTGAACACTTCACAATTGTGACGATGATTTCCCATATTACGAAGCCTCTTGAGATGTTGCTGTCTAGCTGTTCCTGTGAGTGACATAAATTTAGCGACTTCAGTCTCTTCTGCATGCTTATTCTCCAAGTGTCTTGCAAGTTCGGAGAAGAGGCCAGAACAGTAGTAACAACATTGCTTTTTACTTTTATGCCCTGCATTCAAATTTGTCATTACTGTTATATCATGTGACTTAGCCCTATCAAATAACGTATTAGTAGATGTTACATCATCACTTGATGTTGGTATGTTCTCTCTTGTGTCATAATCCTTTATTTTTGTTACAGTTTGAGACACATCACCCCTTGAAATCACTGGTGTCTTCTTTTCTGAGTAGGTGGAACCAACTGGATTTCTACGCAAATGGTTCGAAAGTAGCAAATGCTCACTGTCACTCCCAGACTCACTGTCGGACTGAGGTGCATACTCACTGTCACTGTCTGTCTCGCTGTCTGTCTCACTGTCTGTCTTGCTGTCTGTTTCGCTGTCGGACTGAGGTGTATAATCACTGCTACTGTCTGTCTCATTGTTTGACAGAGGTGCATACTCGCTGTCACTGTTGTTACCAATGCTACGGAGAGATAATGCATGGAAGTCCCCTGGAATCGGAATGGGACTGCCAAGAGTGACATAGTTATTAGGTACCCAAACTGAGGAAGACTCGACCCCATCATATCCATCAGATACGTTATCAGCATCATCCTTGACTGCCATGCCGTCTGTATATGACTGAACAATATCGCCCATAACAATCATGCCCTCTGCAAATGTCTCAACGGCATCTTCAATACTGGTTATGACCTCTGTAGACAGCTCAACAGCATCCCCCTTGGCCAGCATGTCCTCTGTAGACCGCTCAGCAGCACCGCCCTTGACCGTTATGACCTCTGTAAACTGCTCAACAGCATCGCCTGTGACCAACATGACCTCTGTAGACCGCTTAACAGCATCGCCCTTTACCGTCATGACCTCTGTATACTGATCAACAGCATCGCCTTTGGCCAGCATGCCTTGTGCGGACAGACCAGCAGAATTTTGTTTGGCCATCTTGCCTTCTTTAGGAGACTCAGTAGGATCAGCTCTAACCTAAATATAACAAGGAGTAGGAAAACAAGACAACAACAAAATCTAATTTAATTAGACGTTTCATCTAAACAGGTAGATGTTTTCACATATGACAGGTGAACATATTATCTGCATACTTAATACATGAAATATCTTTAAAACACACAAATAACCCCATTATTTATGATTGTTAAGCAGTCCACAGATAATTAGGCTCTAGCTGCCTCGACCCAAGATAGTATCACCTTTATCCATCTGAGATTTATTTAGGTGACCAACACAGGCATGTGAGAAATAATATTTAAAATCCCCAACAGATTAGATCTTGAGCTTAGAATACTTGTGGTATTGTGAAAATTGTAGCAATGAAGTTCAGACATTTATATTGTATAGATACATACATTTGCTCGAAGCTTAGACCCGTGCTATTTCGTTTTGTTTATCTATCGGACTAGTTCCATTATTACTAGACAACCTTACGTGAAACTTCACCCCAGGAAATGACTTTTTTATTCTGAGAGATTTATTATATTCTTGCCCATTAATCTACAAGGATCCCTACCAAAGTGTATAAGAGAGGCAAAAAGTAAGAATAATGTACAGTTTTTCAGCATGACATGGGCATCGCTATTTTCTTGATAACGTGATATACCATGTGAAGTCATTTATCAATTAAATGTATTCAAATTTATGAATGCTTTCTTCCCAGGTGTGTGTGGTGAGAAAGCATTTCATTCACCTGCTATTATCCTTTGTACTTCAATTGCCAGAACGCAAATTGCATAAATAAGTTTGTGCTCTTCCGGGGTAAAGGTTTCTCATAAATGAAATAGATTTGTCAACTGCCATATTTTAGTATTTTAAAATTGTTCCCCTGTAATATATTCTCTTCTCAGCTATGATTTTCCTCATTGAAAAGAAAAGGTTTTGTTAATGATTTAAAAAGTCTTTCAAACTAAAGCTTGGTGAATGAAACATGTACAACTTCACCTGGTACGTCAAATTTTCAAGAAAATGACTGCTCCCATGTCATTCTAAAAGGCATCACGTCATGCCAAGAATATCTCCATTTACATATATCCTTTGTACAATTTTGTAAGGAATATTGTACATCAAAGGGCAGGAATACATCTCATCAATTATTCAGAATACTTACACTTATTATTCAAGTTGGGGGAGGTTTCTTTTAACTGCTGGCAGTTGAACATTATTCATCCGCCTTACATTTAGAGTTTCCCATCTTTTTCTTTTGCACATTATTTTGCTTTATCTATAAAGGACAATTCACTGACCAAGGATATATGAACTTCGACCGGGTAAGACCAATAAGTCTAGTCAGGTGATATACACATACATTTAGTTATTCATGCAGATATATACAAGAACAAGTTTCATTCTATAGCACCTCGAGGTATTACCTCTGACCTTTGACCTCAAAATTTAATTGTATAATCTTCATAAACATGTATATACATACATGTGCTAAGCTTTATGACATAGGGATGAGTCTTTATTGGTTCTGAACCCCCCCCCCCCTCAAACAAAAACAGTTTTCAGGGCTTGTGAACCAAGTCATATCTGGGCAACATTATGTAATGTGCCTAGTGATTACTTATTAAACACTTGACTTCAAAAGCCTTGTTTTTCTTTATGTTTATGGAAAAACGTACATGAATGATTGGACTGCCATACATATATGGATCCTACCCGCCCATGTCAATGAGTCAAATATGCGATTACTTACCTGATGTTCGAGGAGCCATCTAACATCATTATCCTCATACTGAATTTTGCATTTTCCTGAAATTACAAAAGTGTTCATTGTTATCCATAAAGACTAAATTGACATCCCTTACAAACAAAGCAATCTTAATATGAAGAAATCTATTAGTTTCTTTCTCACCACATCAATCATAAAAAGCCGTTTAGGTATTCTGCTTTTATATAGGAATATTAATAATAATCCCACTAGAGATTAACAACGGTGGAATATGTAGCTCTATTTACCTTTGAAACTTCTCAGCCTGTTGATTAAATCAACAGAAATAAATAATTTTTAAAGGTAGCAGTACTCATTACACATCCTCCTCAATTTAAATGTTATGCAATGTTTTACATTGATCAGCTGAAAATATAAATAATACAAAAATAACGGGGAAGGGGGGAGGGGGACAAAAACTTTTGATAATTGTACATCTTTTGATATATATATTAAAAATCACTCTTGAACTCATAAACACAAACTTTTGCTCTGACTGAATTCTTGCACTATTCAAGCTAGGGTATTCTTTTTGCAGGTGCTAATAAACAACCGTTAACTGTTGATAGTTGGCATTAATTGCTAGCTCCTAAGATAAACAACCTTAATTATGAACTTACCATCCCTGATGTCAACAACCACGCCACCGTAATATAATCCATTCGGTGGCCAGAGTGCCAACACTCTTTGCTCCATAGAGAACTACAATTATGAATAAAAAATAAATAAATATTTTACCTTTAATACTTAAAATAAAATAAAAAAAGAATTTATCGTTATGTGCATGTGATGGTAACAAAACTTATACTTGTAGGTTCTTTGAGACAAAAAATAGACCCTTTGGGATACTTTTATCTGATAAATTAATCAAAGGAAAAAAACTAAGCTTGGGTGTGAACTGCAAAGTAGACACTTCTGAAGGAAATTGATGTCACTGTCTTACAGATATTCATTACAAATGACGAGAATGTCATGTTTATCGAGAAATGATAAGCAACAAATATGGGCTCATGCAGTTTGATGAAAGATATGCATTTAATCAAAATGAAACAAAACAAAACATAGTTAATAAGGTTATATATGCTATTCTCTTCAAACCATTTAATTACCAAAGAAAAAACAGTTTATGATGGTCTTAAAACTTCCCTTCATATACTTATAGTCCTAAGAATTTATTTAGACTCCATGACTATGCATTACATGAATTAGGGTGTTTGGGACCACTTAAAAGGGAGCTAACTTCAACTTGGCCGGAGATGGAAAACTCGATCGGCAATACAAAGTTTAGGAAAACAAGCTTAACCACATAATATCATCTATTCCCATGACGTTATAACATGGTACTTACATTGCTCTGGTTGCCTTCCAACCTCCTCTTCAACATCATCGTCGCCATGGCAAGCCCAGGGGCGTGAGACACTTAATTCAAGCAGACGACGTCAGGGCCGGCCCGCATGCGAGCGGCCCGCACCCTACACTCGGCGCCAGGACCGGCGGTGGGCTTGCCTGTTGCACTAGCTAGCAGCGCTGCAAGAGATAGCGCACAGTGATGGCGCGTAACATGCTGCATGCTGGGACTTGTGTTTCATGTGATGTGCAGGGCAGTGCACAACTTGGGACTAGGGCCCCGAGGTTCACACACACATTTTTTAGGCGAAACTTGAAGTCCTTGCAGATTGTGTATAAGTAACACACTCCGTAGGACCGAAACCACTTAATTGATGACTTTCCTCTTTTCAGTGTATTAGGATTATACAAGTCATACAAAATTATCCTTGAGTACTCTCTTTGAATTTTGGGACCGAGGACGTCCTCGGAGAAACGAGGACGTCCGCACTTCGCTGTCTGTCCTCGCCATGAAGGTCCTATACTTATATGTGGTCGCGTTTTCCACCATGGGTGCACGCGCGCACACACACACACACACACACATAAACACGCGCACACACATACGAGAATTCACACACGCAAACACATATACGCTCACCTCCACTCTCTCTCTCTCTGCTCTAACTTTCTTTCTCTCTCACTCACCTTTTCTTTTTCTCTCTCACACGCTCTCTCGCTCTCTTTACCTTACCTTTTCCTCGAGTCACTCCCCCTCTTTCTCTCTCTCTCTCTCTCTTTTACCTTCTCTTTCTCTCTCTCTCTCTCTCTCTCTCTCTCCATATATCCCTCACACATAGTCATAACTGATACCATCTCTGAGTGTAGGCTTACACAATGATCATGTACGTATCGTGCCTTTGTGCTCTGTGCACCCCCAGCATCGTTTCACATAATAGCAAAGGGGACGCGCTTCCATATCAACAATCTAAATATATTTTGTTATTTGCTGCGAATCAGCCGTTGCCAATCTGCTAAACTTGAACGGTTCTCTTGATCATGGTATTTTGTTGTGTCAGGAAGATACCTATCTTATTATTGCCGGGCGAGTAACAACAGGTTGTCATTCAATTATTATTGTCATTTAAGCCGCCGGATTCTGTTCAAATACCAAAAAACTGATCATAGAATTGGAATTAGGTGATTTCCTTTCGTACAAACACACATCTCATCTATCATGTAAGTTTCCTGAGGTTTTATGAACATATTTTACCTTAAAATATAATCACTACTAATAACCGTGTGCATTGCTCCATTAATACAAGTCACAACACATTAATTTGTTTCATCATTGACATCATTGCTATTGATAAGTCTTTTTATGTTGATCATCGTCATAATTTGTATGATGGTGATGATAACTATTATTATTATTATTATTATTATTTCATTTTTATTTGTGTGTGTGCCTCAAATGAAGTGTTTATTTACATTCAAGCATCAAAATAAAGTTGTGAGAACAACTATAATCAATAGAAATCACATATTTTCTCAACTATAGAATATTTCATTTAAAGTGCTTTTAACAGTAACTGTTTCTCTGGCAACCTTTGGTCTGGCTTTTTTTAGCTCCTGATTTACAATTTTTTTAATTTTTTTAATTTCTCTTTCAAATATGTATTTTAGTTTGAAATGGTTTTCATTAAAACCATACTTATTCCGGACCACTAACGTTTTGTTTATACACAGAAAGCGATCGTTGTTACAATGTCTATCTCTCTGTCAATATTAATCTTAAATTAACAAGAGATATCCGTGCACAACCAGGCGCGGATCCAGGGGGCCGAGCGAGCCTTGCCCCCCTCCCCCCCCCCCCCCGCAAAAAAGAGAGAGGAAGAGGAAGGAAAAGAATGGAAAGGGAAAGGAAAAGAGGAGAGAAAGGGAAAGCAAGAAGAGGAAGAAGAAAACAAAAAGGGAGGAAGAAGAAGAAGATGGGGGTGGGGGCCGAAAGGGCCTTGCCTCGCAGGCTGTTGCCTTCCCCCATCAAACAATTAGAAATAAGGAAGGAAAGGGAAAGAAAAAAAGAAAAGATGAGATAAAGGGAAGGAAATAAGAGGAAGAAGAAAAGAAGGGGGATATAAGTTGCAATTTTCCCGCCAACAAGCCCCCACCAAAAAAAAAAGAGAATAAAGGGAAAAGGAAAGAGAAGAGCTAAAAGGGAACAAAAAAGAGGAAGAAAAGAAAACTGGGGTGAAAAGAAGGAGAGATCAGTTGCGATTAATCCCGCCAACAACGGGTGGATCGGGGGGGGGGAGGCCTTTGCCTCCCCCAGCAAACCTAAACGAGAGAGAAGGAAGGGAAGGGAAAGGGAAAGAGGAGAGAAAGGGAAAGAACAAAAAAGAGAAAGAACAACAATAGGAACTAAGGGGCCTTGAGCCCCCCTACTTTTTCTGACAATGCATATTAAAGTGAAACCGAAAGAAAGAGAGAAAGAAAGAATTGTGACCTGTCAGTGTCACACAGCAATAGGGTATCAAAATATGCGCATCTGACCGTGATTAAACGCCTAAAACCCTGAGCTTCCAGGCGTTGCCCCCTGGATTCCACCTAGGGCTCTAAGGCGGGCCCCTGGATGCTCATTTCACCGTAATTTAATGCCTAAAACCCCTGAGCTTCTGGGGGTTCCGCCCCCTGGACCCCACGCCAATTATTGTCCTGCCAGTGCAACAAAAAAGGTGTCAAAATATGCTCATCTGACCGTAATTAAATTCCTAAAACCCCTGAACTTCCGGTGGCTCTGCCCCCTGGACCCAACTAAGGCCCAAAGGCAGACCCCTGGATGCTAATCTGACGGTAATGTAATGCCTAAAACCTTTGAGCTCCGCCCCTGGACCTAACGCCAATAAATGTCTTGCCAGTGTCATAAATCAGGTATAAAAATATGCTCATCTGACCGTAATTAAATGCCTAAAACCCCATGCAAATTAGTGTCCTGTCAGTGTCACAAAAAAGGTATCAAAATATGCTCATCTGACGGTAATCAAACGCCCGAAACCCCTGTGCTTCTTGGGGCTCTGCCTCTGAACCCAACCAATGGCCCTAAGGCGGACCCCTAGATGCTCATCTAACCGTGATTTATTGCCTTATACCCCTGAGCTTCTGGGGGCTCCACCCCTTTACCCCCTAGGATGGCCCCTAGATGCTCATTTAGATGCTCATTTAATGCCTAAAACCCCTAAGTTTCTGGGGGCTCCGCCCCTGAACCTCACGCCTGCTAGTGTCCTGCCAGTGTCACAAATAAGGTATTAAAATATGCTCATCTGACCGTAATTAAATGCCAATACCCCTGAGCTTCCAGGGGCTCCTTGACCCCGCCGGGGCTTTGCCCCTAGACCATACGCCAATTTATGCTACGCTCTACTTGATCGTAAATACTTTAACCTCCCCCACCCACTTTGAAAAACGTTCAGAGGGGCTTGCATGTAA
The DNA here is from genome assembly GCA_035222895.1 of Strongylocentrotus droebachiensis. NCBI lineage: Eukaryota > Metazoa > Echinodermata > Echinoidea > Camarodonta > Strongylocentrotidae > Strongylocentrotus > Strongylocentrotus droebachiensis. The sequence goes on along the minus strand of JAVYIG010003227.1, from coordinate 181,805 downwards.
GAGTGTGGTGATCGGATTTTTTTCCTCCCCCCAAACAGTTTTGCTCATTACGCTACTGCTGGTCACCGTTACGTACCAATATTTGGCTCGCATAATTTCAAATTTGGGGCCCGGCCCCCCTAAAAAATCCTTGATCCGCGCCTGTGCACATCCTTCTATGAATTCATCTGAATTTACTCTATGTCTTATTATTGGATGAGTGTTGTTTTTCAAGTGTCAAGTTATTATGTGCCATAGATTCGTCTAGACTGAAGTTGAGCAATTCTTTTGCTGTTTGGATGATTTTTTTTTTCAAATCTTGTTTTGGGGGGCTTTCTTGCTGTGTGTACTATAAGTATACGGTAGAAATCTTAACACATGTACTTCATTCAATTCAATTCAATTTATTTTGCCAAGCAATAAAAAAACATACAGGGTAAAACAGCAGCAGTATACAAAGTTTCACACAATTACAATTACTAACATAGATAAACACAGAAATACACAGAATCAATTTACAAACATGAATAATACAAAGGAAATTGCTAATGCTGGTAGCAGCCAGGACGGAGGTGGTCCTTATATCCTTATAAAAGGTATGTAGTCATTAAATCATGTGAGTACTCTAGACCATATTTGAATGGAATGTTGCAGCAGCTCCATGATCACAATGCAGCTGACTCTAAAGGGATTTGGTTCACCTTTTGTAAGAAGAATGCATGGTTGTCAGGAGGACATGTTCAATACAAGTATGTTTGAAAATGCATTTTGTATTATAGTAACTCATGTGCGACATTGACAATAACTCTCTTACTTCTCGCCGGGGATGTCCACCCCAACCCAGGCCCCCACCCCAGTAGTACGAAGGGCAATGAAGATATATTGTAACTCAGACTTTAATCTAAACTGAACACCTAGCGTGGGTCAGTTTGTGTATAACAGAGACAATCTGTTAGAGTTGAATTGTTTCGATAGTCTTCCTCATGATGTTTGGGCAACGATCTGCTCCCTTGGTTTGGGGCGGCCATTTAAATCTACACGACGTGGCAGAAAAGGTAGAGCTAAGGCAAAGAAATATTGTATGTCATGAAAATTGTCCACTTTCCTATGTGTTAGGGGTAGCAGACACTGCTCCATGTTCTAAGTCTAATGAATGTAGACTATGTGTAGTGAACACCAGATCAGTTTGAAATAAAACAGATATTGTTATAGATCACTTGATTGAATTTGATATTGACATCATGTGTCTAACCATGAACCTATTACCTTTAAACGCTCTAGCATTTTAAGGAATTAATTCCTGCCAGGTACACATTTACCTCACCTGGGTCGAGTGTGGCAAATGAAGATTAATGCCTTGCCAAAGGACATTTTATTTCATATTTCGTCGTTCGAAATTACATGAGATCCCGTCGCGCATGCGCAGTCAATTCGCCGCGCAATTGATTTTTACCGGGAAAGTAACTTTCCCTCAGCAGTCAAAATACCTAATTTTCGGCGTTTTTTCGGACCAGCGGTTTCGAAAAAATACAACATTAGGGAGAGAAACTCTCCTTTTTCATGTTTTTTGAAGACTTTTGAGAATCTGTGCTGTTTTTATATCATATATCGAAGTTTTGCTCCGATTTCCACGGACACGATGGCGTCTCCGTCAAGCAGCAACGGCAGCACCAAGCAGAAAACCAGCGGAACGCTGAGCACGGCTAAAGCCGGAACTCCCCCGGGCGAAACCGCCGCGGGCACCTCTACGAAGCCTGAGCCAAAGCGCTCAGCGGCAGTGAAATCCTCCGATACGAAACGCAAAAGTGTCTTGGCAAAGCCTGCCCCGAATGAGTCTAAGAACTCTGGGCCTAAAAAGAAGGGCAAAAAGCCTGAAGAAAAGGAGGACTTCACGGATTTACGAGGAAGACTTGACAAATTGGAATCCTTAATGGAGAGAATGGTGGATTTTTTGCCTTGTCAATCTGCAACTCGCCCCACCGGGGATTCACCGCCGACAGCATGTACAGCTGCGGCGAACGTGAGATTTCTTGAAGTTGAACATGATGATGATGATTTTGAGCATATTGACACTGGAAACATGGGCCAATGCCCTAATTCATATGACATTGGCAGCATGGATGAGGGTGATATCAACGAAACTGTTGCACCAGGTTTAGACCAGGAGAATATGGACAAAGTTCCTGCCCTGGCTCAGAAATTTGCTATCCCCACTGGGGTAGGTGGCGCGATCCACAATGATTTAGCAAAGTCTGCCATGTACCTCATGTCCAACCAGCTAGAGGAAAATGTGTTGGAGGAAGCTGGAGGGAAATACCCTCCTCCAAGCAATTGTACTCCACTGTGTTGCCCCAAAGTGAATGCAGCAATATGGGAAAACCTATCCTCGCAAACAAGAAGCCGTGATTTGAAACTGCAAAGAATCCAAAAGCCCTTGACAAGGGGACTCACAGCTTTTATTCAAACTCTGTCCCCCGATAGCCTATCAGAGACACAACAGGATGCATTGGCATTGCTGTGTAACACAAACTTTGAAATCAACTGCTTACGCAAAGATCAGATTAAGCCAGACTTAAATGCCAAGTACTCACATCTATGCAAACCTGCCACACCAGTGAGTCAGTACTTATTTGGCGATGACTTAACAAAGAGAGTCAAAGATCTTACAGAACAACAAAAAGCTGCATCTGGCGTGGTGCGTGGACAACGTACACCCCGCCCCCAGTACCATCCGTACAGGACGCAAGCGTCCAGCACTTTCCAATACCGCAGACAAGGATGGAACCGTGCCACCGGCACATCACAAACTTTTACAAGTAGCAGGCCCGCAAGTGGGAACTACAACAGGCCTTTTTTAGGCCAGCGAACCCAACGAGGCAGACCTTACAGAGCTCCGCCTCACACCCAGACGATGAGCATGGGGAAACAAACCCAATCCTTCCAGCGGCCACAGGCCGCAAGGAGGAAATAGCTACACCATTACCCAAAGAGGTAAGTAGCACATATGAATATTTTGAGAATGTTAAGATTAATGCTCCTTCTACTTCATGTACATTACAACAAGAATGCATCTCAAATGTGCCTGTTGGTGGTCGATTGATATATTTCTATCGTAGATGGCGTGAATTAACGTCAGATCTTTTTCTGCTATCAGCAGTGCGAGGCTATGAGATCGAATTTGATTATTCGAAAGGGGTTCCCTCAAGAAATAAGCCCCTCTATGGTTACAAAAAGAGCCCTTTAGAAATAAAACAGATTACTAAAGAAATCTTGGCTCTACAAGCAAAAAACGTAATAGAACCTTGCTCATTTGAAGAGGGAGAATTCCTCTCAAACATCTTCACGAGACCCAAGAAAGATGGGGGTACTCGTATGATCTTAGACTTATCAGAGCTTAATAAAAGTCTGAACGTACAACACTTTAAGATGGATAACATCCACACTGCCAAGCACTTGATTTCTCCGCACTGTTATCTTGCATCAATCGACCTCCAAGATGCTTATTACTCCATTCCAGTAGACCCAAATAGTAGAAAATACTTGAGGTTCATGTGGCAGGGTGAGCGCTGGCAATTTGCAGCCTTACCTAATGGGCTCAGCACAGCCCCAGACTGTTCACAAAATTGCTGAAGCCAGTCTTTGCCGAACTGCGACAAGCAGGTCATACAGTCATAGGATATTTGGACGACACCATAATTATTGGTGAGACAAAAGAGAAGCTTAAAGAGAGTGTGAGTGCAACAACCAAGATCCTCTCAGAATTAGGATTCCTCATTCACACTAAAAAATCAGTGCTCATCCCAACACGTGAACTAGCCTTTCTTGGCTTCATTCTTAACACTGAGAGTATGATTGTTAAATTGCCTCAAACAAAGGCACAAGAAGTGAAAGATATATGCCGTGAATTAATGGGCACGTGCCTTCCATCAATACGAATGGTAGCACGAGTGATTGGGAAGGTCATAGCTACTTTCCCTGCGGTTGAGTATGGCCCCTTATACTATAGATCAATGGAAAGGGACAAAATTGCAGCCCTCAGACAAAACAGGGGCCATTTTGACAGAAAGATGAAGTTGTCCCTTGAGGCAAAAGAGGAGTTAAAGTGGTGGATGAACAATGTTTCTATGGCCTCCTCCCCAATTGTTAGGAAAAAACCTGACTTAGAATTGCACACAGATGCCAGTGGCCTTGGATGGGGAGCTACTGACCTCCAGAAGCAAACAGGGGGTCGATGGAATGAATTTGAGGCAGAAAGGGCAAGAAACAATGAAATAAATTTCCTGGAAACCCTAGCCGCTGGGTTGGGGATAAAATCCTTTTGCATGAATAAGCGTAACGTTCATGTGATGGTAAGAATAGATAATACCACTACAGTGGCTTATTTAAATCACATGGGAGGTTGCAAGTCCACAATGTGTGACAAGATGTCAAGAGAAATTTGGCAGTGGTGCATTTCTCGAAAAATTTGGGTCTCTGCAGCCCATGTACCTGGTCGGCTCAATACTATAGCAGATGAAAGATCCAGGAAATTTAATGATCGAACAGAATGGAAACTAAACAGACAAGTGTTCGATAGAATAGTTTCCCACTTTGGTGTACCAGAAATAGACCTGTTCGCCTCGAGACTAAATGCTCAAGTAGAGAAATATGTCACTTGGCACCCAGACCCTGGGGCTTTTGCAGTTGACGCATTTACGCTAGATTGGAAACCTTTTGCATTCTATGCATTCCCACCGTTCTGTATGATCCCCAAATGCTTGCAAAAAATCAGAGAGGATAAAGCTAGAGGGTTACTTCTGGTCCCTAATTGGCCCACTCAGGCGTGGTTCCCTCAGTTGGTTAGCATGATGGAAGGAGAGCCATTGTTTATCCGGAGGCAAGAAGATTTGCTACTCCTTCCTGTGTTAAACACCACCCACCCTCTTAATGCTAATATTGACCTCCTATGTTGCAGGTTATGCGGCAACACTTTGAGAATCGGGGACTAAGCAGACGAACAGTGGATATCATTACAGCTTCATGGAGAGCATCAACCTGCAAGCAGTACCAAGTTTACATCACACAGTGGCGAAGATTTTGCCACAGCAGGAATACGAGTTACCTCCAAGCCGAGGTGGAAACGGTACTAGAATTCCTTAGTAGTTTATTTCATGACAGGAACCTTAGCTACAGTGCGATCAATACAGCTCGTAGCGCTTTATCCACTTTTCTGATTCTCGTTGACAGTAATCAGACAATGAGTACTCACCCACTTATAACCAGACTAATGAGAGGTGTTTTTCAACTCAGACCTGTCTTACCTAGATATACAGAAATATGGAATATTAGTCCAGTCCTCAATTTTCTAAGAAAATTGTCTCCAGTAAACTCCTTAAACCTCAGAGATTTAACACTCAAAGTATGTATGCTAATGGCTCTTGTATCGGCACAGAGAGTGCAAACCTTGCATATATTGAAGACTAACAAGATGACCCTAAAAGGGGGCTTTGTGGTTTTTCATTTGGATGAACACTTGAAGCAAAGCAAACCAGGAAATACCAATTTTAAGTTTAAATTGGAAGCATATCCTCCTGATAGAAGATTGTGTATCGTAAAATATGTGAAACATTATGTCCAGCGCACAGGACTACTTCGTGGGAATGAGAACTCGTTCTTTGTAAGTTACACCAGACCTCATAATAGAGTAACAACTCAAACCTTATCTCGCTGGATCAAGACCTGCTTGCAAAGAGCAGGTGTGGATACAAACGTTTATAAGGCTCATTCAACGCGGGCAGCATCAACTTCAGCAGCTGCCAAGGCAGCACTTCCAATGGACCAGATCCTAGCCCGAGCAGGATGGTCTTCAGAGAAAACGTTCAGGAAGTTCTACAGGAAACCTTTTGAAAACAAGAGAAACTTTACCCAGGCAGTCTTACAAGATAGCACACTGCTTTAAGAACTGCATCATGAGGCTTTTCAATAGAACTGGCATTAAGAGACCAGCTGTCTAATTAATAGAACTGGGATTAAGAAACCAGATGGCTAGAATAAGCTAGATACAGAAACGAACAATGTTTTTGCAACATTATGACGTCTTATATATGGACGTCTTGTATGTGAAATGTTTTGCCACATGTATGAACAGACTACAATAACTGTCAAATATGGTGAGTCATTGGTTAGAAGCATCCAATTCAATCTGCATAATCAGTGTTCACTTTCCATACATGTTGGTTGTTCCAAATGTGGCTACTATGCTTCAAAATCTCATGTAATTTCGAACGACGAAATATGAAATAAAATAGTAAGATTAAACGAGAACTTACCGTTTGAAGTTTGATCTTTATTTTATGAATATTTAGGAGGAAGTTATTACATGCCCTCCTCACCCACCCAAACTTCAAACTTAAGTGTAAGTTCCTGTTCCTTACTACTGAGAGTAACCACATTTGTAGCTTTGAATATTGACTGCGCATGCGCGACGGGATCTCATGTAATAACTTCCTCCTAAATATTCATAAAATAAAGATCAAACTTCAAACGGTAAGTTCTCGTTTAATCTTACTATTAGTGCCGTATGCAGGTTTTTTGTGGGCTACTCAGAGATCCGATTTTAGTGATCTATATTTCAAATTAAAGCTCTTATAGTGACACTAATACAAATATTGTAGATGTAAACCTATGGTTTTGGTTTCCTTTACTTTAGGCATATTTGGTCTGTTTGACAAGGTTACACTGTAAAAAAATAATAGTCGAAATAACTCAATAAAATTGAGGGAAAAAATTGCCTTATTTTTATCAATTAAATATTACCTACGGCATCTTAAGTAGAATTTACTTATTTTGCTGAATAAATTTTTACTCAGTTAAATCGAGTTACATTAACGTAAATAATTTAAGTATTGTAATCATTTTAGATAATTAAAAAAAAGCTATGATAGGATTACATATTGCACGATTTGGTACCCATCTAATCTAACAAGTAACATCCACTAATCATTCACTACTTCTATTTAAGATTAATCACTAATCACTAACACTACTTCTATTTAAGATTTAACCGTATATATATATATACAGTGCGTCCCATAAAAAACGAAACCGAGAAGTATCGATGTTTTATCATAACTTAATCACAACCATAATTAATGAATGATACATATTTGGAAAGCTTAGAGTCTCCTCTTTCAGTTGATGCTACTCATATGATGCATATTTCACGCATGAGTGATTAAAAGCAATTTGAAGGAAGGAAACCCAAAAGACATTTGGCGGGCGGTATCTGAATTACGAAGAAAAATTAACATTTCTAGAAAGTTGAGTTTCTGCCCTTTCATATGACACCAGAATCAAGAAAAATGTGCGAGGAATAACAAAGTTCTGTTTGTTTAAAGTAGCCCTTACATTTTCATAATTTTAACAAACGAATTCGTTTTCACTGGGTGCCTGCCGTAGCAAAAAGCAGATTTGACAAAAGACTTAACTCCGTTTCGTTGACAATCAGCCATGCATGAAGACTCTCGTCTACGGCTAGTAGCATCAACTGAAAGAGGAGACTCTAAGCTTTCCAAATATGTATCATTCATTAATTATGGTTGTGATTAAGTTATGATAAAACATCGATACTTCTCGGTTTCGTTTTTTCTGGGACGCACTGTATATCTACCACCATCACAAACTATTACATACGCTTCAATTCGACATATATTGAAAGGCTCCAAATTTTATATATACTTGATCGTAGCATCTTGAAAAGGAAAATTGGTTGACAATTTCCTGAAATATCAAGTTTTTATTTGTTTTGAACTGGGTAACAATTAAAAATTGTCTTGTCTTTGCTTAGCCATGTTAAATAAATTAGTAAATGTTTTAAAGTCCTTAAATTTTCATTCAACCACAAAAAAGAATTGTTTTATTTAAAAAAGAGTTTAATTTGGTCTTAATGAATATTCATAAATTATGTAAATATTTCTATTATGCACTGCATCGGTCCTTACTTTAAAAAGATGAGAATAATCAACATAAATTGTTTGAGTAATACGTATAATTTCTGATTTTGAGTTAAAATTACTAAATTAATACAAGCTGAAATAACTTAAGTTCTTATGTATTTGATTTTACTTAAATATTCCACGTATGTTCTACTAAATTGAAAGTTTGAGTTAGCAAGACTTAAATTTAGTGCGTAAGTGGCAAAACTAATGTTTTCAAGTAAATTCTACATGGAAAAAATACGTAAAAATTACCAATGAACAAATTCTTTTTTACAGTGTAGTCTATTAGCTGTAATTTGAAAAATAAAAAATATGAAGTGAATAAAGTGTGTCAATCATTACGTCAAAGCTATAAGTGGAGAGGGCTTCCATAAAACCAATGTATGATTGATTTTAACTTGCATTATATTTTGTGCTATAATTATGCTGTAAATATTGTTATACATCAGCGGCGGATCCAGGATTTGAAAATAGGGGGGGGGGCACAGGCAGCAAATTCTTTTAAGGCACTGGCAGTGTCTTAAAAGGATGTCACACGTTGCAGTCCACGTTCTCGTCGTGCAAATCTAAAAGTCCCTAGTTATACCGTTTTATATTCCACATACTAAGAATCTTGCTCTACGATTGGTCAAAAGTAAATCACGTGATGAAAGATAGTTCGCCATTTATTGATGGGAGAAGCAAAAAGTTCGTTACACTGTGTAGATAGTACTACTATCTACACATTGCAACGCACTTTCACTGAAGATAGAGGTACTATCTACACAGGGCAACGCACTTTCACTGAAGATTATCCAAAAGCGCACTAAAACAGGCGTAATTAAGCGCGCATTACCAATGAGCGCAATTAAAGCAAACACAAGTCGTGCGCGCACCATACCCTCAAGGGGTTGGGTTAAACTTTTGACTGTTTTGGTGTGAATTTGGGCCGGTGTTTTTCATGTAGATGCATACACGCCCTTTTCTTTTTGTAGTTTTTTTTAGATGTGGAATATAAAGCAAATAATCACCTTTTGGTTACAGGCGATGGCAAACTATCACTTCCTCGTCGGAAGATAGCTACATCCAGATCGCCTCGGAAGTGATTGTTTGTCCCATCACCTTCACCAACGGTAGTTATTTGCTTACTAGTTCGACCATAATGTCCACACACAAAACATTCCGTGATTCTTTATCGAGTTCAGTTTTAGTTCGAACGATGCCCAGACCCTAGTTTCGTTATACGACGTTTCTGTATTCGATGTATCGTTATTAAGCATGCACACACACAATTTCATCGAAACGGTATACGTTTCGGGATAGCTATACGATGACTTTTTTTTACAGCGAATTCGAATAAGGCACTGGTTTTTTTTAAATTATACCAAATGTGTCCACAAATGGGTCCAAAATGAAATTATGTTTACTCACTTCAAACTTGTATTTTTAGGATCAGGACTAATCATATTTTCGAGAAATGCAAATTCTGGACCTTAATCTATCTCCTTATTTATTCACCAGATATGAATACTTTGAGTTTTTACAATTTTATTGTGAACTATAGCATATCTAATAACTGTGATATAAAACTCATTTGCTATTAACTACACCTTTAAATATGTTGGGTCTTTAAGAATATGTTTCAGAGATTATTCATGCAAATTGTTGAGTTTCTATCTTGAAAAATACAGATTTTGTATCACTTGAAAGTGAAAAAAAAGCTCTAAATTAGGGTTTTGACAATAACAAGTTTTTATTTCAATAGGTAAAATGCTTTTTTCTTAGGTCAAACTTATTTTATTATAACAACTGATGATATAAGGTAAATACATGCAAAAAAAATGGGAACCAGTGCATTGCCTAATAATTTTCATATGACACACCACTGATGTTTCGGACGTTACACACTGTTAACATTATAACTTTATTCAAGTTAATTGCTTTTCTTCAGGTATTATTGACCTCAGTTACATTAATTGTTTGCAGAAAAATACTTCTGTAACATTTATGGGAAAAAATTGTGCAGTTTTAATTAGTTTAGCACATACATGTATACCAAGTTTGTCTCCATCGACCACTCAATTTATGTAAGGTATATTATTCATTTCAAGAACGTGTACCGGTAGTTAAAAATGCTTATGTGATCTAACAGAGTGAAGTATGAAGCTAATCAAAACTCCTTAGAAAATTCACTTAGAAACATACTCTTTATTGCATGTTATGAACAACAGTGTGAAATGTATACTATGGTTTGTTTCGGATGTTACACGATGTTAAGATTTCAATGAGATCATCAATTTCTACAAACTCTACAATATAGATGTTTAATCAGCTTGCTAATGTTCTTTGCCTTCAACTATATAGTGTGTCATTCAATAATATCACTAACACATACATGTATGTAAGCAAAACATTGACAAATCTTTAAAAAAATAAAACTATAAAAAAGTACCCCCAGTCATGAAAGTACGGTAATAAGAAAAAAAGTGAATCCTAATTGATGTACATCTCGAGAATGAGACATTTTAGATGTATTTTAAAATTGTGTATGTGTTAGGTTATAATACTACTGTAGTAACAATCCTCTACCACTATTTGTATTAGGAGGCTGTTTCAAACGACAACATTTTTTAATGCTCTTAAATAAGTATTTATTTATTTATTTAATTGATGACCGATTGATGAATGGATGGATTGATTGATTGGTTGGTTGATAGATCTTAACTCTTGCTGTGCCGATATCACAGGTGACAAACAATATACAGTGTAGGTTAAACATGTACCGTATTAGGGACTTTTAGATTTGCACGTTTTCAGCTTTGACTGCAACGTGTGACGTCATTTTAAGGCACTGCGCATGCGTCACGTCGTCTCAGTCGGCGATCGAGTATGCGTCAACCTTGATTTTCCTAAATCTAGTACGATACTAGTATATGCCGCGTGCGCATAAAATATACAGTTCCTCAGGTAGACAAAGGAACATCCCTTCCCTGCTATTATGTAAACATGTGTAGAACAAGTGTCACATGCATATTCACCTGTTCTACACATTTTTACATAAGAGCAGTGAAGGGATGTTCTACCACAGCAATAGGCCATTTTCGTAATGTAACCAAATTTAATGCAAAGGTCTTTGTGAAGTGCCTCAATACAAACTATTTCATTCACCTGTTAAGAATAATAGTATTTCAATAGACAGAATCCTAACTGCATACATTAGTTGTTGCCACGTTGGACAAACATTATGGCTTGACCTACCTAGCAACACTTAATATATGCAGTTGCATTCTGACTATTGAAATACTACTATTCCTATCAGGTGATTGAAATAATTTGTATTGAGGCACTTCACAAAGACCTATGCATTAAATTTGGTTACATTAAGAAAATGTTGAGGGTAGAATGAGGAACTGTATATTTTGTCCTCTTTCTTTGTCTGTCATGTAATTTATAGTGTTACTTCCTGCATACATGTATATCGTCGAGTGCAATCTAAAAGATTTCTAATTGTAGTCAACATGGGCAGTTGAGTACGTTGACACGCATGATCAGTCGGCGTACGTCGTGTTCTCGTCCACTCATTCTAAAAGTCCCTATTTGCCGGCGATAAGGCCGCAGCGCCGCACCCCCAACTTTGACATTTCGTAGAGGGAAAAAAAAAACGGACAGCCCATTTATATTTCACACTAGTGTAGGGTTGCGGTTCTAACAGATAATCCCTAGCACTCTTAACACAGAGGCAGCCCAGCAGACATGTTGTAGGATTGATAACTACTGGCTAACTGACCAGGTTTAAATGTGTAAAAGCATTACAGCATTCTATAGCATTCCACATACATTCCATGCAAAGTAGAATAAATCAATACATATTCATATAGTCCCATACAAGTATAAATCAACATCACATAGTATTCTTGAATATTCAAACATAAACAAAGGGTATATATTGAATATTCATAGTATATGTAAATTATACTATATAAGCTTGACTGCATGAGGTGAAAATTGAAACCAATGAGAGAGAGAGAGAGAGAGAGATAGACAGATGAAAGGATGGTGGATGAACAGGGTTAGTGTGAATGCGGGATGACCTATTAATATGAAAGGGATGAATCATGGATATGAAGGGGAGTTTCAGAAGTTCAAAATAAATCCCTACACTAGCTTATACATTTTGTATGTATGCATACATTTGAGGAAGATACTACATGTATATGTTTAGGATCATTAAATAAGGTATTACTGTTAATTCCCTTTTCTTTTATACATGTATGTACTTTCTACACAGATTAGTTACGTGTACTGAGTGCCCTTTTAAAAAGGTATTTTCAAATGAAAATCCATATTTCCCATAATTTTTTAGAAAAACATTTTAATTTGCTTGATTTTATCAACTTTATATACCTGTATCATACCCGTGTCATGTACATGTACACTGGGTATTGCTTAAGTGGGTGATTTTGAGCTTTTGTAACCTACCAAATAGTTTAGGTTGACCATACAATCTTTGGTTATATGACATAATTTGGAACAACCTCTGTAAAAATGAAAACGTGATGATTTGCAAACACACAGCAATGTAAATAGCAAGACGAGAGGTTGAAAAATTGAAATTTGCTATTCTCACATCTATCTTTGCCCCTCATTTGAACTAGTTAAAGTATGAAAATGTCTGTTAACAGTTTATTGTAACATCCGAAACGTGCTAACAGCATACCAGAAAGTGCTGTTAAAATGGCTGAATAATGTTTATGAGTCACTTTTATTGAGATTTCTTCTGATAAATTACAATTAAGGATATACTCAAGCAGCCAGCAATGCCTTGCACCACAAAGTGTGGCTTCAATATTTATGTTTTATAAGTCAATTTTGCAGAAAATTTAGATATTTTACGGAAAATTTGATTTGTTCCATCATATTTCTTCATATTTTTATATTTAGATCTAAATGAAATTATCAAAATAGTGTTTTTAACAGGAGTGTGCATTGTAAAATCGTAACTTGCACATACGATTGAAAATTAGTTGATATTTGCAAACTATGTGTTAACAATCAAATAGTGTAACGTCCGAAACACCCTTCTTGAGTTTACACACAATTATTGGATTTGAAAGACCTGATTTGTGTTTTGACTTGTGTTAAGACTTATAATAACTTATTTCATAATGATTTATTCACTCCAGATACCCTCAAATATGGATTATCATAATTTATTTGGTATTTTTTGTTTCGGACGTTACATTTGTTTCGGACGTTACAACTGTTAACGGAAAATTGGTTTTAACTATAAAATAGTATTGTAATGATGTATTGCAAATTTCTTTTTTTTGGTGGGTAGCGGCCATGAAATGTTTAAAAAATGTTACGAAAGATAGGTCCTGCAGTTCATATATTTTTTGCTACTTCAAATTGAAAGTTGTTTCGGACGTTACAAAATTGTTTACTGAAAATGAGACAACTTTTTCAAATTTTGAATATATTTCTAATATAAGCGCTACTACAATTAAATTATATATTTTTTTAATTTAATGACTTGGAGTAACTAATAAGCTTATTCAAACCATAAACAATCTCATTAAATGATTGTTCTAGTGGGTTAAATGAGGGCCTACATTGTTTACGGAAAATGTAACGTCCGAAACACCATTTTCAATTGCACTGTTCCATCAAAATACAGGAGTTAATTCAGATTACTGTTAACTTTCTTTAAGATCCACCCATGCTAATTAATCATCAATAGAAAAAAAAACATATTGCTTGTGGGTATATATTTTTTTCGGCTCCAACCAAAAAGGTATGTCAATTTTGTTACAAAATTCCGTAAACAATTGGCTGTTCAGGGATACCTCATGCACATAAAGCAACGCTGAAAATTTTTCGTTAAGCTATGAGAGGTTGACCTAGGTCCATGCTACAAGAAAAAGTTGTAACTGATTTCTAATTCATTATCTTTGTAAAGTTTCAGGCTGTCAAAGGGTCATTAAGCTATTTGGTCATAGTTAAAAAAAACCAGTGCCATAAACGAGTTCGTAAATAGCTCTGCAACGCATGACCCCAAAATATCCACAGATCTTTTACACGATGGATACGTCCCACGAGTGTATTTTAGAATCACTGCCAAAGGGATTAGATGGAGGTGCTTCATGAATACCTTTTGTTTGCCTCTTGAGAAGAATATTTCCACCTGTGTATCAGATAAATGTACTGTTGGAGCATAAATGAATACTGATTACATAACTTTCATGAGCACGATCCGAGTATTCGTCTCAATGGTTTTACAATTTGGGTACGAATGACCTTTTTCTGCCCATGCGCAAATCCTAATTACGAACTCGATTATTGCACTTTGTTCTCCATTCAAGTCGCCCGATTCTATTAGACCATTATTCACCTGTTAAAAATAATAGTAATTCAGTAGTCAGAATGCGACTGCATGTATCAAGTGTTGCTAGGTAGGTCAAGCCTTAATTCTTGTCTAACCTGGCAACAACTAATGTATGCAGTTTGGATTATGAATTACTATTATTCTTACCAGGTGAATGAAATAATTTGTATTGAGGCACTTCACAAAGACTTATGATTACATTACGAAAATGGCCTATTAAACGGGCAGATCTGACGCGTTAGAGGTAAGGTAAAAACAATCGTGGGCCGAGCGGCTAATTTTTTTCTTCCCAAACAGGTTTAGTCCGGCAGCCATCTCGATATACCTTGTTTTAGGGTCTATAGTTTTTTTTTCTTCGGATTATAGTTCCTTAGACCATCAATTTGAAGAATTCGATTGCTGACACTCTGTCAGCATTGAGCAATTTGAGATATGTGACGTCATACAAAATGGCCGCCAAAATCCCCTTTTTAACCCAAATTAATGATATAAAAAGTTTTAACAGCATTTTACTACATTAAATGGCAGTCAAATATCTTGATTTTTTTCTAGAATCATCACTAAATAAAAATTGCGATGCTGTATGATCACAAGTGATATGCAAATTTGCATAATTCGGAATGGCGCCCTCTATAGACACATTAACTTGCATAGTTCAAAATGATGGCCAAATACCAATTTCTAACATGAGATTATCATATGTCATGAGTCAGATGCACTGGATACAGTGAGTAAAAATTGTGCTGCACATTTATTTTTATTTTGTAATTTGATACTCGAAGAAAACGCGGTTGAATTTTATGCTCTCTGTCCCATAGATATGAGGTGGCATATGGTGATAAATGCCCATTTTCAGTGACAGCGTTAAGAAACTAGATTTGTATTCTAAGGTACTAGATTCTTTTAAATTAACCTAAAAATTACAAACTACCAATACGATACAGGACTATATCCGTTTATAAGTTTGCTTCAAAATCTTGAAATTTGTTTAAAAGCCCTCTAAAGTGTTGGGAACCCTAAAATATTCCATGCGGAAGAGGGTGTCATTTAACACTTAATTCTGCAAAGTGAGGTCGTGACTGTAATGCGTGCTTCCACACGCATGTTTGCAAATGAGCTCTCTTAACATTTTCTACAAACGCTTCAGTAGTTTGAGGTAGTGAGGCAAGGTTTGGGGGTATTTGGAGCTCCTAGTCTTCGGACCCTTGATAGCCACACGTTAATACGAGCCTCTGACATTCAGTTAGTGTTGACTGTCCATAACATAAAGCAAAGCATTGAGTAGGTTGAGTGATGACATATGACCATGCTGCATCAACATTGCCAACTGGGAGTCGAATCTTCTGCTTCATCACTTTCAGCATTGTACCCTATCCAATGCCAAAGTATGCCCCAAGAGTGTCGCATCCCGTCAACGCATGTCCTGCCAACATCGATGGAATGATATCTCCTAACTTGTCTACATTGGCAGGAACATCAATAACAGTTTGATTTGTGAAGGGGCGTCTCCATGGTCATTGGCGTTTTATAAGTCCGTCATGTAGATAATGATGCAAAAGTAGTACGTAGACGTCTGTGTCATCCACTAGGACCCTAACATACATCTTCTCATTAGCATCAATTCAAATCGCTTGCTGTACTTTGATGTCGCCTGCTTCATCATAACTATGTTGTGGACAGACCTTTCCTTGGCATGACATCACTGCCTGGAATCACTTCAACAGGAACCTCATCTTGACGGTAAAGGCCTGCTTGTGCTTTTGCCTATTTCTGAGCACCCAATCATCCTACAGACTCGCGCATATAATTATGATGTCGATCAACTGTAGTTTGTTGTCATGAAAAGGTAGTGAAGTTAGCAACACTAGAGACACGTTTCAACAACCTCTCTCCCTAGCTTTATTGATCTTTCCAAAGCTTTTGACTGCGTACAACATAAACGCCTATGGAAGATTATGAGCTAGATGGGCTTTCCAGCACATATAATTCAACTCATCCAGTCGCTCTACCAATTCCAAGAAGCAACAGTAAGAACAGAGAATGGCTACACCGAAAGGTTCACTATTGGTGAAGTTGTCCGTCAAGGCTGCATCCTATCACCATAACTTTTCAACATCTATGCTGAATTCATCATGAGAAAGGCATTTTATGGTCAAGTTTCTGTTGGTGGACGAACGATCACCAACCTAAGATACGCCGACAATACAACACTCTCTGGCGTATTGATGGGGAAGGGTTGGGGGGGGGGGGGGGGGGGGGGGGGTTGGGGACAGTTGAACCCCCAAACCAAATTCAAACTGTTTTTTCTATATATTCGATACCAGTGATTTACAAATCTTGCTGAAATGACATGATTTTCCTGGGTTCTTTCTCACTTTTTAGTAAATTATTATTTGTTAAGCGTATGTTGGAAAATGACAAATCCTAAATTCACAGTCAAGCAAAAAATATGCTTATTTAAAAGCCTACATGTCAGGGTCCGCAGAACAGCGGGGCTCAGGGGACTCGAGCCCCCCTCACTTTTTGTATAAAGTATGTTAAAGAGAAATAGAAAGAAAGAAAGAAAGTGACCCGAGGTGAAATGAGGTATCAAAATATGTTCATCTTACAGTTAATAAATGCCTGAAATGCCCCTTGAACACCACGCCAATTTGCGCTCCTCTCTTCCTGATCGTAAATACTTCACCCCCCCCCCCACCCCGCTTTAAAAAAAGTTCCGCGGGGCCTGCATGTAACATGTATGAGTGGTGGTGATGCAGATTGTTTTTCTGCCCCTCTAAGTGTTTTTGCTCAGTATGCCACTGACAACACTTATAACAAGAACATCAGAAGAACTACTAGAACTCCTTAAAAAAGAGTGAAGGATGCAAGTGAATAATTTGGAGCCTACCTCAATGTGAAAAAGACCAAGATCATGATTGGTGGAAATTAACTACATGCAACAGAGCATGGTGGTTGATGGAGAAGAAGTTGATCAAGTGGACAAGTTTATATAATTTTCTTGGGTCAATGATTGTCAAGGAGGGTGGAAGCTCGGCAATATCTGCCTTTGAAATGTGGTGTTGGAGGAAGCTACTTGGGATATCATGAAGAGATTACAACACCAATGGACACAATTAATGTCCATCATCGGAGATCAACCGCCACTTGCTACCAGGATTGACAAGTACAAGCTACAATAGTTTGGTCACGTTAGCAGAAGATCAGGAGACAACCTTGACAAATTATCATTCAAGGTACCTTTGGAGGAACACGTAACAAAGGAAGACTCAAGCTCAGATGGACTGACGACCTTAGGGAAATCACTAGCCACCCTCTAAATACTAAAGACATTCTACCGGATTGCAGGAGACAGATGCCGATCAAAAGGTCTCATCAAACGGGTCACAAGGGTGAGCCATGATCTATATGACAACGACGACGAACAGTAAGATATAGTTTCTTGGAGGGCAGCAGTGACGCGGGACTCAGTTGGAAGACTCTCGACCCGTTATGACCTCTAGATACTCTCGGACCTGTCAAACACCAAGCGAACATCATCAGATTTTCATCCACAGCAGAGCACAACCATCAATGACTTTACAAGGTTGTTCCAGTGTCTCATGCCTGGCTGACATCTCAACTTTTGTCAAATTCTATAAGTCCGTCTTTGACATGGGAGTGCTCGTTTCCAGAATCATCAAAAAGTGCTGTTGGGACTGGTGAAAGCTCTTATGACAAAATGTCCTTGACATTGACCTCTCATAAACTTGTCTGCAGTCCTATTACTCTGGAGTAGATCAACTTTTCATAGACTTTCGTACCCCAACATTGACTTCTTCATGGCTGCCACGGTTTGAACTTTCTTGGAAATTGTGTCATAGAATCCACCAGGTAATTTCTTTTGAAAATCATGCATCTGTCTAGTATAGATGTGAACTGCTTTATCAACATTCACTGACGTTGGAGCAATGCTGGTCTAAATAAAGCCTATCAATTGAATAATAATGTGTGCCGTAAAACCACTTCTCACCGATTTGATGAAAAATGAATTCTTTCATAGCCATTTCTTTTCTTGACATATGTAGGGTAGGTGTAGGGAATTGGAGACCACCAAGCTTGAACCCATCACTGTCTGTCCGTGTTGGCTCCAATATTGATATAGCGACATATGTGGCCTTCAACAACACTACTGCATATATCCAATTCATTTCGAAGACTACAATGCGTTCTCTCTCCGAGAAAATTGGCAAAATTGACCAAGATAAGCAATTTTGATCGTAAAATTTTGCTCTGATATAAAAACACAATTTTCACTGAATGTTGTGGTGTATTCAGATATTTAGGGGTGGCTCTTAACAATTAGTTTTAAAAGGAAGTTTATGAAATGTACCAACCATCACAGAAAGCTTATGGCCATTGTGTGTTGTGAATGGGTGTTGCAATTCACATTATGAATGGTGTCTGATCAGAAATGTGTGTAGGTAATGGGGGACACCGGGTCCCAGATGGGGGCCTACTTCTCCCCAGTTGTCCATTTCATGTTGAAAGGCACTATCATGAAACATATTTGGTTGTACGTGTCACAATTCTAATTTGAATGCATTTAATTTTAAGAAGTTGTTTCTATGCTGTGAGTTTGATCAATGTAAAAGTCATATTGCCAGAACATTATTCTGAAAGTATTTTAACATAATTGAGAGCACCTTTATTACTGTAAACAAAAAACTACAGAAATATTTTTGACCACATTGTTTTAAAATCGTTTCAAAATTACATTAAGTTCATTGGCTGCATGTTTCTCTTTCAAAAAGTGTTTGAACTAACTATAACAATCCCATTTTCATTCAAATTGTATTTAAAATGTCTTGATTTGTAACTGTCCCTTATTACCTACACATGTAGGTAATGAGAGACCTTTGGTGATGACGTCATTAATCATTGTTATCTTATTAATCAGTTACATCATGACCACAATTTCGTTAACAAATAAAGAGAAAAAATACTAAAGAGAATACAAAAATGTCTGTATGTGTAACATTGTTCATGTTTATGTAAATTATGCAAATGTGCTTAAGGGTCTTCCATTCCCCACACCTACCCTATCTAAATTTGTACCAAACACGATGAAAGATTAATGCAGCACAACTGCAATTGTTGCCCAAAAGAAAGCATTTAATATGATTTCAACGTGACATAGATTTAAGAAATTGGCATTTGGCTGGCACACATATTTTATTCAAATTAATATGTTTATAGAGGGCGCTATTTCAAAATATGCAAATAAGCTGGTCATCTATGGCCATGCAACATCACGAAACATTTTTTTAGTGATGGTTCTAGAGAGATACAGACATTTGGCTGCCAAAAATTGTAGAAAAAATCCTTATTATATATTTATTATTCATTTTTAAAGGAAAATCATGTACTTTGGCGGCCATTTTGTATGACGTCATATATCTTAAATTGCTCAAGGCTGACAGAGTGTCAGCAATCGGATTCTTGAAATAGAAGGTCTAGGCAATCAAAATCCATTGAAAAAAAAACTATAGACCCTAAAACAAGGTTAGGCCAATAATCTGGATTTGGCTGCCGGACTAGTTTGCCAATGCTAATATTTCCGGTCATCTGATTGGCTGATATGTTACGTCATTAGCAATGACGTAACCCTAAGGGTGAGTGATAGGGTTGTAGAAATCATGCAGAATCACTTTTCGTCAACCCATTGTTAGCTCAATCGGTAAGGTCAGCGTAATACAATCTCAGAGTTGTGGGTTCAAGTCTCAGTTTATTCAGTTTTTTTGCCTTTATAAATAGTGAGGCAAAGCAATACAAAATCAAAGTCTAATTGTTTGTGACCTCTTTCCAAGCTGCTAATGACGTAGAACATATCAGCCATTGAGAAGAACGGAAATATAAGAAATTGCAAACCTGTTTGGGAATACAAATTTCGCGGCCGGGCGTGACTATTTTTAAACCTAGGCAAGCATCCTATTAATCAAAGGGGCTTGGAAAGAGCAGGGAGGTGAAAGAATGGAGGCGAAACTCTTGTAATTTATTCAAACGCATTCGTGAGTTCTAAAGCTTAACAATGGGATGTGTTACATTCCACTTGGCTTTGAAGTTCCATCCTCCGAACCGCGCTTCCACTGCGGGGACTTTCGGAAGCCAGGCACCAGTTTTACATTTATTACAAAATATTAAATTACCGGCAAAATTTCAGTGTTAATCAAAAAATTTATATGGGGATTGTGTTGGGAATAGTGCATCAAACCAATTTTCAAACTTAGTACTTCGTCCTTCCTATAGTTTGTGTGCCAGAGTTGGTAAAAGAAAAATTACATCCTGACAAAAAATATTTTAGGATAATGCGTTAATTTGTGCATGTTTTAATGTCCCGTTATTTAATCCATGATTTACAACCTTCAATAACATCAAGTTTGGTATTGCGTGTTTTCGCGTGTTTTTTTAAAAATATTGTTGAAGTTTAAAAAAGGATGAAATTACAGAAGTTTGTGTTCGTTTGTTTTACTATTTACACATTCCACAATGGATGAGAAATCATTGAAAGGGGGCAGCGAACAGTTGCTGTGATACCATTTTCTGATGTAAGACTTCTAAATCCTGAAATTTCATGCGCTCTTTTATCTCACCACTTGGTCAACAGTTGCAGATTAGCGCATACCTTTTCGGCGGCTTGGAGCATGGGGTCAAAGGAGAGCGGCTTGATCCCAGTCCTTCTCTGTCAAGTCCCTGAAAAGTGGTCACAACCAATTAGACTTTGGTTATTTTTGCTTTGCCTCACTATTTATAAAGGTAAAAATAGAAGGGGTTCGATCTCACTGCTCTAAGATAATAGTACACTGACTTACCAATTGAGCCAACGGTGGGTTGAGGGGTTTGCATGATTATTATAACCCTAACCTTAGCTGGTATCATACACTTACATCCCTTAGTGTCCCTTTTAAATCTGATAAGCCTCTTTTGCATAAGTGTCAAAAGAAAGTGTCTATACTATGCACCGTTTCACCTGTGATAGGTGCCTTATCTTCATAACTACGTAACGAATCAAGTACCGCTTTTTTCATCTGATTATGTCCTTTCTTTGTTTCTGATATTAAAGACCGTCGATACTACTGGGCCAGAAGGGATTAGACCACACAGTGAGGTCACTAACAGGTGGCTATATCATTAACTCAGCTATCAACTAACATAAGAAAAAGAGGATCATGGGGGACCAACAGGCACCGATTGGGGAAGTTTTCTATAAAGAGGAAGCAAGTAACAACAAGTAGGAAAGTGGGGCTTTAAGTGCCTTTTCCCCTCCGATAATTGCCCCTTTTTACTTCTGAGAAATGCCCATTTCAAATTCTGATAAATTGTTCGAGCCGACAATGTAATTAATGCGAATTTATAGGGAAAAGGTGGCTTTTCTCAGAAGAGAAAAGAGGCACTTATCAAAGTTGAAAATGCACTTTTCAGTCAGAATTAAGCCCGTTTTATAATAACGCATAATTTTTTTCCTCTTATCCTCAAGTGAGGTTTTTATTTTCATAATTTCAATACATATTTACATTAATAACTCAATGAATGAGTGAAACATAACATAGGATAAAAATTAAAGTATATTCAACAATTCTTCCAGCTTAGTATTGTTTCCTTTGCTAACACATTCATATCTTAAAAATAATATTAGCAACAACTTGAATTTAAAAAACAAAGTGTGTGGGTGATAAATAGAACCCTTAACAATCTAACGTAACATTTATGAATTGCATATTGTGCATGATTTAAAATAATATTCAGGAGAGAATATTTCTTGTTTCCAATGTCCTTACCTACAACTAATAGCTTTTGGTCTATTTGTATTTCTGTTTGGAATAGGTTAAATATCAAGTTACGTTAGTAGCGCATAATACATTATGATAATAAGTCTCCGTGGGCATCCAAAGAGTTTTAGAAGTATAACCCTGGCTTTTACCTCTGGCAGCCGTTATCAGCGCACAGTGCATTTTAAGGAATAATAAGAATGTGAAAAAGCACCTCAGAATTCGTTTTCCTTTGTTGTAAGAATATTTAGAATGATCCTACATGTCTGGATTTTAAGCTATAAAATTGAATATGAATTTGAATCATTGTAATCATGGGCGTAAATCCTTACGTAATACCTATTGTTCAGGGGGGGGATGAATGAATAGATCACCCCCCCTGAACAATAGGTATCAATTACAGATTTACGCCCATGATTGTAATCAATACCATGATCTTGATCTAATTGGCTTGACTTGTCTCTGAATTAATCTCGTTCAGGAAGAAAGCCAAAACCAGAATCGAACGTTGGTTGTCAACCGCCGTGTTCATTGTTGAAAAAGCCTGGGATGTATGTGATGTAATACCTCCATATCTTGCTCGTTTAGGCTTTACACGGACCGGTATTGCTGCTGGGTCATGGGCCGCGAGGGCGATGACAGCCACCGCCAATAGAGGAAGTGTGGGGGCAGGGAGTTTGTTCGCTATGCTCAAAGCTGCTGGGGCAATCGGATCGATGGGTTGTGGCTTACCCATTGCAGTACGCGTGGCTATTTCCGTTTACAAGGCTATTACTGCTGATGATGATGAAAAGATTTATAATTATTTTGATTTGTTCATTTTGATAATTAAGATTGCTGGTGTACCTACACTGTAATAAAATAATAGTCGAAATAACTCAATTAAATTGAGGAAAAGAATTGCCTTATTTTCATTAAGTAAATATTACCTACGGCATCTTAAGTAGAATTTACTTATTTTGCTGAATAAATTTTTACTCAGTTAAATCGAGTTACATTAACGTAAATAATTTAAGTATTGTAATCATTTTAGATAATTAAAAAAAAAAGCTATGATAGGATTACATATTGCACGATTTGGTACCCATCTAATCTAACAAGTAACATCCACTAATCATTCACTACTTCTATTTAAGATTAATCACTAATCACTAACACTACTTCTATTTAAGATTTAACCGTATATATCTACTACCATCAAAAACTATTACATACGCTTCAATTCGACACATATTGAAAGGCTCCAAATTTTATATATACTTGATCGTAGCATCTTAAAAGGAAAATTGGTTTACAATTTCCTGAAATATCAAGTTTTGATTTGTTTTGAACTGGGTAACAATTAAAAATTGTCTTGTCTTTGCTTAGCCATGTTAAATGAATTAGTAAATGTTTTAAAGTCCTTAAATTTTCATTCAACCACAAAAAAGAATTGTTTTATTTAAAAAAGAGTTTAATTTGGTTTTAATGAATATTCATAAATTATGTAAATATTTCTATTACGCACTGCATCGGTCCTTACTTTAAAAAGATAAGAATAATCAACATAAATTGTTTGAGTAATACGTATAATTTCTGATTTTGAGTTAAAATTACTAAATTAATACAAGCTGAAATTACTTAAAGTTCTTATGTATTTGATTTTACTTAAATATTCCACGTATTGTATACTAAATTGAAAGTTTGAGTTAGCAAGACTTAAATTTAGTGCGTAAGTGGCAAAACTAATGTTTTCACGTAAATTCTACATGGACAAAATACGTAAAAATTACCAATGAACAAATTCTTTTTTACAGTGTATGCATCCTTGGATTAATCTAATCAAACCGTAATTTAGCTAATGTAATTTAATTGTGCATACTGTACCCTATGTCAATTTCTCAGTTGTAACGCAGGGGGGCTGGGGACTGCAGCCCCTACTTTTTCGAGTAGAAACTTTTCATAAAATATCCGAGGATCATCGTTATTATGCTTGTTCGCATGCTCAGCCCCCTCACTTTCAGAAACGCTCAACGTCCCCTAGCTGTTAAGGGTACCTAATCTTAAAACGTAATCTCTCATGCGGATATATCTACTACGTATGATTTCTATGTACATTGACCATAATAAGGGCTAATAGATAATCCTCTTTCGTAACTTTTTCATAATTATGCACAATTAAATCAAACTTGAATTGCTTCCTTTAATTTTTGATATATACTCAAACCAACTTCATTTTGAAGTGATATTGTAGTCTTCAGTTACTCCTTTTGTCATCCACAATGGCAAATACATTTTTCAGTTGAAGAAAAATTATTGGTTTGATAATGTTCTTATATAGCACTAGAGTTGTGGAAAATGTTGTTATTATAAAAGATAGAGGAAACAATTAGAGAAGAATACGGGTCGTTGGTGGGAGCGTTCCCTTGAAGTTCCCTCTCGGCACTTGTGACTGTTCAATTTAATAATTTTCCATCCAAATTCGTCAAAGACATAATAAATTGAGGATACTCGGATGCGAACGTAAACTTAAAGATGCACATGCCTGGGTACAGAGGCGGCGGAGCGACTTCCAAAGTGGGAGGGGGGGGGGGACAACAAAAAAATGCACTTTCTGGAGAGAAAAAAAGGGCACCTTCCAAGGGAAATCTCAAAGCGAAAATATACAATTTCTTGACATTGGTATGTACCCCTATAATATGATTGCATTATCAAGGATGATTTAAATATTTGAAAATTCATTTGCAAATTTTTAAAGATTTGTGAGGTAGCAGTGCGAAAATTACATGTTATAAAGAGGAAAAACCCAATCCTAATGGGGGTTTTAAGCACATTCTCATAACGGAAGACTAAAAAGACCTGTGATAAGTGACATAATTATAACATCTATAACTACGAGCGAGCGTAGTGAGCGAGCTTTGGGTGAAATTGCTCTTACTCGCTTGAAATTAGGGGCACGTTTAATAATGAGAGGAAAAGGGGACACTTATCGAAAGGGTTAAGACACTTATTAGAAAAGAAAAAGAGCACGTGTCAAAGTACAAAGGCTAATTATCAGAGGTTAAAATGGGGCACTTCTTACACCTAAAAAAAGAGGCACGCACCAGGGATGAAAAGGGATTTTATGAGAATGGTAAATGGGCATTTGTCGACGAAAAAGAGGCACCCATCAGATTTTGATAGGGGCATTCATGAAAAAGGGATAGGTTCCTTACTATTAGAAAGGAAGAAGGGGCACATATCATTGTTAAAAGGGTAATTATCAGGGGTGAAAAGGGGCACTTATCGCATCTGAAAAGGGACACTGACCATTCCATGAAAAGAGGCACTTATGAGAATGCACTAATAGGGAATGAAAAAGGGGCACTAATGATAAAGGGAAATGTGCATTTGTTGAAAGAAAAGGGGCAACGATCAGATTTTTATTTAGCGGAGGTGAAAGGGGGCTTTTATGAGAAGTGGGAAGTGGCTATTATTAAAAAGAAAAAGAGGCACATGTTGAAATATACGGGGCAATTAAAGGGCACTTATAATAAATTTAAAAAAACTAAGAAAATGCAATAAATTATCAATAATTCATTGAATTTTGCCCCGACCCCAACATAAACCAACCCTCTCTGTGGGCATGCCTTGAACCATAATGCATGGCCCTACAGAGGAATGTTTCCTGTTGGAGACCGGGGGGAAATGCAATGAATTATTAATAACTTATTGCATTTTCTTTGTTTTTGTTTTGTATTTGTGGGGGGGCGGCGACATACCCTAGCCCCCACTGCGTACAGTTATGATTCATTGGCTAAGCAATGGCCTCGTTACTGTGAGCCCCGGATCAAAACCGTGTCCATGTGCTATTATAGTGCCCTTTTATGATGCATTAATCCTCATTACTGTCAGTTATGACTTTAAGGACGTAGGCCCCCTAGTTGATTAGCATAGTAGCACACGCATGCTTTAGCAGTCACGCAAAACAAACACTCACAAATTATTATTCAATAAACTCTGAGAATGTATACTATTATCTAAATCTATTAGGAATAAATCATTGTCAAAATAATTCCATAGATTGGGGTAAAAATAATTATTCCACCATTATGACCAACAGTGTACTTTGCTTTACTTAAAAGTTATCCTCTTGAACCCAGGTTAGAATAATGTATGTTTATTATTTACTGTATACTCAGATTGACATTGTAGTACGCAGTGTAGAAATGTGTAGCGTCCTATTAGAGGAGAAAAAGAACTTTGATATTATGAAATTTGCAAAGCATGTTATGTTTTCACCATATGTTTTATTTTTTGTTAAATTGGTATATCTATCTCATTAACAAATATGTTAATAATTTTCTAATTTCTTTAAACTGTATTGTTTTCAATTGTCCACAATTACATAGCATACAATCCACGTAATTTTTCGCTACTGCTATCATTTTTTGCAATCATTTGATTATTAAAATCTGTTATTGAATAATATTTTGATTTTGATTTGATTTGATTTGAATTGATTTATTTACCAACAACAATACATTCCATACATTTTATACAATAATTACATATACAGAAAGAGAAACTATTGGTTGGTAAAAGGGGCCAGATAATAGCACATGTGCTAGTCGAGCCTAACCCCTTAAACAGCTAAACAAAGTATTTTGTTACAAATCAGTTTAGAGAACGTAACAAAACAAAAAATAATGAATTTACTGTTACAATCGATACTTAGACAAAACAAGAATCAGTACTCAACAATGTCTTACAAGATACAAACTAATAATGTAAAATATGAATTATGAATTGTGTACACTTGATATTTCATTCATGACTTATTCAACAAATGACTTGTAACAGAATTCCGAAACCTATTCCTAGACTGATTTTAAAGGTAGCTCCTTAAGTTCATGTTTGCATACTTCTTGTTATTCTGTAATGCACTGTACCTCTTTCATCACATGTTTTTTCACTTCTGTTGTGATTTTCTGGTTTTCTGAATTCTTTGAAAGAATATGTCTTAATTTTTTTAAATTTTACTTTCAGATAGCCGAGTTGTTAAAAATTGTATATATTTTCTGATTTCTTTAAAATTGATTTTAACAAACTGTCTGTATTAAGTAGGTTCCTAGGCGTGTTAGTTGAATTGATGACCTTCGTCAATGCCTTGTTTCATTACTGCATTCATTTTCTGATATCTATGTTTCATGAAGAATATCTACTTTTTTTTTCTTTTGCTACTCTGCAAACGTAAAGTTGCTAAACAACAAAAACAGATCTTCTTAATCGTAAATAAATGCTTTTCAAAATGTGATCAAAGTCACCTCTGTGTCACTTCTTATCATTCGTAATAGCGAGCGAGCGAGAGATAGAAAGAGAGAGAGAGAGAGAGAGAGAGAGAGAGAGGAGAGAGGGAGATATATAGAGGGCTGACAAAGAGAGAGAGAGAGAGAGAGAGAGAGGAGAGGGAGATAGAGGGGTGACAAAGAGAGAGAGAGAGAGGGGGGGGGGGAAAGAGAGGGAGGGGAGAGAGAGGGAGAAAAAAAGAGAGTGGGAGATAGAGGGTTGAGGGAGCGGAGAGAGGGGTGGGGGAGTGTGTGTGTGTTTATTTATTCCGTATCTGGACACCTACCCCCTGGACATCCACCCCCGGATAACCACCCCCGGTCAACGACCCCCTAGGACGACTGCCCCTGGGACAACTACCCCCGGACAACTACCCCCTAGGTTAGTTGTCCGGGGGTAGTTGTCCTAGAGGATGGTTGTCGTAAGAGGTAGTTGTCCCGGGGGTAGTCGTCCTAGAGGGTGGTTGCCCTAGGGGGTAGTTAACCGGGGTGGTTATCCGGGGGTAGATGTCCAGGGGGTAGGTGTCCTAGAACCTATTTATTCATCAACATATCGCGGCCAAACTGAATTGCATGCATGATTTACAAATATTTGATTTAAAACATCATATTTCCTATTCGTTATTGACAATAAATACAGATCATAACAAAGAGTGGAGAGAAGGAGAAAGTGAGAGAGAGAGAGAGAGAGAAGTGGGGGGGGGGGGGGGGGGGGTATGTGTAAGGGAAAGAGGGAGGGAGAGACACTGAGAGGAATGATTCTTCTCATTATCTGCACCCTAATCGAATGGTCAAAAAGAGAGGTGAGAGCGAGGGGAGGGATGAAGGAAAAA
Source organism: Strongylocentrotus droebachiensis (assembly GCA_035222895.1). Taxonomy (NCBI): domain Eukaryota; kingdom Metazoa; phylum Echinodermata; class Echinoidea; order Camarodonta; family Strongylocentrotidae; genus Strongylocentrotus; species Strongylocentrotus droebachiensis. The sequence continues at coordinate 153,539 of JAVYIG010003227.1, read as the reverse complement.
GAAAAAGAACGTGTGATAATATTTGGGGAGATTAAGATTGCTTGAAAACGCTCTTATATAATATTGTTTCTATATATTTTGTACAGGGCCCCTCCTAATAAGCAAAATGTATAAGTCATGCTGATTCCTGGCAATGAAAAGACCGAATATATAATTTTACATTTTATCTAGTGTATATAGATGATTAAATAACATTTTCGTCATATTAAAAATGCAATTTTTCGCTCGCAATAGTTGAGACTCGTTTTTGTATACGTTTATGTATTCAAAAGATACGAAACGAATTTTCTTTGATGAATTTTTGATTGGGGTGACGCGAAACCTTTAAACTCCTAAAAGGGTGCCGTGCCCAAAGAAAAAAGTTTGAAAAACGCTTATCTATATTGAAGACTAAAGGCTGGTCCCCCGCCCCCTTCCAAATGACTGAGCCCACGCTATGCCACTAAATGACTTCAAAAACTTGACTTTCCTCGTATTTTTCACGGATCCTATCTCCCTCGATTGTAATCTGGCATAATTTTTTTCTTCTATTTACCTTTTCACATGGTTCCTTTATTAATTATCAACATAATAATTTTCATAAAATATCGATACATACACTATTACATGACTTGTCATATAATATTCAAACAATCAAATATTACACAAAAAACCTCGGCCGCACAGCGCCATATCTAACGTAACTTAATATAATTTGTACCCCAATTCTATATTAACATAAAAACAAACAAGCAAAATGAACATAGACACTCAGAAACAATTTGGTAAAATGAAACATTTTTTTTCGCAATTTCTTTTCTTTAAGATTTGTTTTTGCTATATATCTTTCTATATCATAATAAGTTTTAACAGCTGACACAACTTTTCCAAACAGTGGTATCTGTTTCTTTGCATTTGGCTGAATAGTTTTCATTTCTTACAATAATAAGGATACAATTAAAAGCGTTGTTATGACCTCGTTTCAAGCAACACAATTTATTTTGGTTTGAGAGTTTGGCCTTATATTGGTCTTACTGAAAAACCATTGCACAAGTTTTAACCATATTATATTTGAATATAGGCAGTGACCAAAAATATGCATAATTGTCTCTTTACTGTTGTACAATGTTTATCAGCTACTATTTGAAATTTTAGCACTGAATCTTTCACGTAAAGTCAAGTTCTGTTTAAAATCTTAAAATGGAACCACCTCATATTTATATCAACAGTTTACTAATAGGGAATCAGATACTACGAACACCATGCTTTATCTTTATCTAAGCCCTGTTTACATTTGGTGAGCCTGTTACATTCTTTCACATTATGTTTTAAGAACGACTGGTACATATGAGAACATCTTTTTTTTCATTGCCAATATTCAAATTTCAAGTTTCAAGTTTATTTTCCCACACCTCTCTTTTAAAAAACAGCAATTACATATTACAACATGGCATATTACACAGTAGGCCTAAAGGAAAAAATACATTCAGTGAATTTACATATTAAAGTACATAAAATGTGACGATAACTTACATACAAAATAATTCAACAAAAATATTAGAAGTAATGCTTCAGGTATAATACATGTAGGTTCCATCACCTTTGGTATAATACTCTTTTAACCGGCCCGAATAGCATTGCATAAACCTATAATATTGAAGGAAAAAACAAGCTAACGATAATTATGCTATAAAGATCGAGGCGGAGAAAAACAATATTCCCTTATACTTAGAATTTAGACTTAGAGTATGGTATTGCACAGATGGGTGTATGTTTTATGTTTGATACCTCTCAAATCTGGACAACAGCTTTGATTAATTACATGGGCACGAACATTGGCGTAGCGAGGGGGAGGGGTGTTTAGGGTGTTCACCCCTTCCCCTTGGCAAGGGGGGGGGGGGTAAAATTTTAGAATTAAAAAAAAATAGTGCTTACCAGGGGCGGATCCAGCCGGCGACAAGAGGGGTGGGGGCCCAATTCGTGAGAAAATATTTAGCGGCGAATCGGCCAGCCGGTGAATAAGGGGGGGGGGGGGCAGGCCCGTCGCCCCCCCATGGATCCGCACCCGGTGCTTACATATACCTGTAGTGTTTTGACCAGGGGATTTTAAAACTGTTTCTGTGTCTGAATATGCTTTAAAACTCTATTGAACCATTAAAACTCTCCTGAAGCATAAACATTTCTTTCTTTCTCCTCCTGTACAAACTCTAACCCGTAACGGTCAACTCTCCAAAATGTATGTGATCCAGAACATGTGTATGGCAATCTCACTTGCCATACGTAATGTACAGGGCCCAGTGAGTGATCAGCATGAAAAGAGCTCTCACTGGGGAATCCTCTATGGTTGTAGCGCCATCTATAGCTCAGATTGTATCTGAAAGATAGCAGCTTCATGATTCTGCTCCCCCCCATCAAATTGCTCAACAAAATATGGAAATTATGCATTGAGGGGGGGGGGGGGGGGGATAATGTCTCCTGGTTGCCATGGCAACGGAAACGCTGGGAATTGCATGGCTCATAAAAAGTATTTAATTAAGTGACTTTCTAAAAGAATTTGGGTATTTTCTCTTTATATCATTAAAATAAAATTATACTTAAGGCTATTATTATTAATGCAAACAAACCAAATGGTATTCTGTAGGTATATTAATTAGCTACTTTCATCCTTAAGCAGTATGATAACTCCCAAAGCAATTATAATTGATAATGTGGGGGCAGATCTCAGCCCCCTCCCCCGCCTCGTAAGCTTATTGTAAATTATGTACCACTGTTAAAAGTGCTTCTTGGAGGAAGAAGGTCTGCGTGTAAGGGATTTCAAGTCGCTACCCAATAAACAAAATCACGTGAAAATCACGTCAATTTCAAGGTATCGACTTGAGGAGAGTTACGTTCTTCAAACACCTGACATTTACGTAAATGTGTTAATACGTTTATTGCCCTAGGTCACTTAAAACACACGTACACTACATCACGCAATTGTCACTGCAATATCACCATTATAATAACGTGATTATCCCTACCTTGGAGACCATGGTTTGTAAACGTAATACTCCCGTTTTTGTTTGGTTATGAAATTACATCTTCATAAACGAAATTATCACATTCGTTAGAAGTTTTAAAATCACGTCAGAGAAACACGTGAAGCGTTAGTGATAGTTTTAGTCAAAATGTCTGCGTGATATTATAAACGTGAATATTACGAGGCTGACTTGAGATGAATCGTGTTCTTCATTCACGTGAACTTTACGTAGAAGAGGAAATATGTTACTGTAACCCGCGTTCAACCCAATAATTACGCAAATGTTTCACAATAAATTAACCAAAATAATGACGTTCTCATCCCGTTTCTGAACATCGTGTTTTGGATCTTCCATAATTACGTCCAGGCGCGCCGGAAGCAGTTTGGGATTAGAGGGAGTGGGGGGGGGGGGGGGGGGGGGGTGCAAACATCCCAGCAGAGAAAGGCAGTTGTTGCAACTGGTCCAGTTGATGAACCAGTTAATGCCAACTGGTAACTCTGGAAATTGAAATGGGCTAAATGATCCAATTGATCCAGGCCAGTTAGAATTCAACTGGTCTAGCTGAGCCATTAGAACCATTTGGTAAACTTCCAACCAGTTGAACGGCAACAACACTTCAATACTGGTACATCTGTATTTCCAATGTTAGTAGACTTACGTAATTTAATTAAACGACATTTTTTCACATACTTGTATTTTATTGAAATTATTTTAGTGCATAGTTAATGTTTCCCTTATTCATGTTTAATTAAATGTAATTTATACGAAGTAGCGAAATGTCCTAATAACTGGTAATTTATATTTGTAGTATTTTCGAAATGAATTGCATATAACTCAATCATCAGTTATTAAGAAATATGCTGTAAATTCAGATAAATTGTTAAAAAAACATAGATCTGCACGCACCCCATATTCAATATGCAAATTAATTTGTGTCAGCTGGTTCAACTGGATATATGCCAACAGTCAGTCATCAACTGGTGCAACTGGAAATATGCATACAGACCGGTTCTCAACTGGTGCAATGAAAATATGCCAACAGTCAGTTATCAACTGGTGCAAATAGAAATATGCCAACAGTGACGGGATTATCACCACGGAACTTAAATGGTAATTGTGAAACCAGCGAGACAACCAAGAATAACTCATTGTTCAAACCTAAATATCACGGATTCACAACTTAGATTAGTAATCAGTTTTAGCCACGTGATCATCACGAAAACAAGTTATGGTAACTTTGAAACCATTTACAAAGTGGTTTAAGACACCTAATAATGACTTATTTTTCACAATTTTCGGATGCCCAGCTTATATTGATAATCCGTTTGAGTCACGAGATCATCACCGCAGAACTTATGGCAACTTTGACTACCATTTAAAAAGGTGTTTTAAGACACCTAATAATTACTAATTTTACACACCTAAATATCACGGATTCACAACTTAGATAAGTAATCAGTTTTAGCCACGTGATCATCACCAAGAAAGTTATGGTAACTTTGAAACCATTCAAAAGAGGTGTGTAAGACACCTTAAAATTACTAATTTAATACCAGAGATTCACGGACAGAACAATAAGACGATTAGCCGGTGTAAGTAACGTGATTATTACCGGGATTATTACCATCAACCCTGGATAACCTGTGAAAACAATCGATAAAGGTGCTTAAAAGACCAAATAATTACTTATTTATCACCAACATCGGTTAACAGATAAAAAAAACTCGTTGCTTGGTAAAGTGGTTATTTGGTCATAAACCCTTGATTTACAGAGGTAAGTGGAATCACATTACTTTTGTCGCGTGATAAATTAGTGGTTTTTAGGTTATATGAAAATGTGTACCTTTTTTGTTTAAATGAAGGCACGTGCCGATAACGTTTAAATCTAGGGGAGGGGTGCGATTTTCAATTTTTCGATGGCCAAAATAAAATTGTAAAATTAGTTCTCACTACCCCCCCCCCCTCCCCCCCCTCCCCTCCCCCCCCCCCCGCTTATTCACCGCCTGGTTGTTTCGCCGCTAAATATTTTCTCACGAATTTCCCCCTCTTTGTCATACAAAAGGCCTTATGAGGTATTTTCTTCACTCAAAAGTATATCCTTCCGATTAAAACATACGAACTTACGTTGTGTGGAGAGTCAGAGAGAAATAGACAGAGAGAGAGGGAGAGAGAGAGAGAGAGAGAGAGAGAAAGAAAAGAGAGAGAGAGAGAAAGAAAGAGAGAGAGAGAGAGAGAGAGAGAGAGAGAGAGGAGGGGGGGGGGTAGAGAACATTTGAAATTGCCGAATAAAAGTAGTATGAAAGGTTTTTAGATTCATTAGCATTTTTGACGCTTCTGGAATTTGATTGTTTGATGATTATGTTCAATAACACTGCTTTCTATACCCCAAACTAAGTTAATTTAGGACATGAAAGAGGGCTGGTGAATCACATCATCTAGAAAAGAGTCACTGTTTCTTTATCCTCAGTGAGCCCCCCTTACATGCTTTATACACCTTTGAAATACTCATACTGCCACTGCTCTCTACAAAGTTTTTGGGAATCGGAAAAACAAATATATGATGACAAAAAACCCATGTCGGGAGTTAACTCTGAAGATACAACTGCATGTTTTAATAATTCGATTTGATCTCCGTTTTTGAAGGAAAAGAAGAAGACGGGCCCCCTCCCCTGGCTCAAGGGGGGGGGGGGGGGTGGATGTTGTGTAAAAGAAAATAGTGTTCACTTCCCTACCCCCCTTCCCCCCGATGAGCAACAAAACACACACACAAATTAGTGCTCTTACCCCCCCCCCTCCAGCTTATTCGCCGGCTGGTTGATTCGCCGCTAAATATTTCTCACGAATTGGGCCCCCTATTTGGCCCCCTCCCTTGCCGCCGACTGGATCCGCCCCTGACTCCTCTGCACAAAGTTGACCCTGTTGGAGATTTTTGTTGGAGATTTTCTTTAGAGATAGGTCTGAGTAAAAAATGGACCAGAATGGTATAAACTGCAGTGTTTTTTTTTGTAATGATAGATGTTTCTCAGCCTTCTCAAGGAATAGGGCGTCGACCAACTTTTCGGAAATTTGCTTTAAAAGAAGAAACGTAAATATAAAGGTTTATGAATGCAACGAATATTAAACCTAAGGCCCCAAAACTAAATCACTTGGTTGTCCTCGACCGCCCGCTCGTAATTTTCGGGTTAAACAAAAAATCCACCCGCCCACCCCTACTCCAGAAAAGCAACCGAGGACAACCAAATGATTGAGTTTTTGGGTAGCCTAATCAGAACCATGTTCTATCGCTATAGCCTGAGGACTTTTCATGTGAAGTGCTCATTTATGACTTTATCAAAGATTTACTCCAACCTAATGGTTCATTATCTAATATTTTTGGTAACTGATTTAACTTGTTACATTTCTAGGAAATTTAACATTGTTTATAAGGGGGGGAGGGGGTAGGGTAGTGAACATTTTTTAATAAAAACTCAACACCCATCCCCCCCCCCCTCCCTTGAGTCAGGGGGAGGGGGCCGTCTTCTTTTTGTTCTTCAAAAAAGGTTAAATTTACCTGTTTTGGGGCCAGGGGAGAGAATCCGGGCCCCCTAGATCCGCCACTGAGAGGAATATCCAGCTACAAAAGTTCCTCAAACAATCTTTATGGAGCCCTCTTTAAGGGCTACACACACGTGCCCTTTAAAGTCCACAAGCAACAACACCAAGTAATGTACACGATGATTGTAATATTACACAAACAAAGCTATTATCCGATAAGTAAGCAGACAGAAAGAATATCAAGTTTTGACAAGCCTTTCTCGATTATTCTTAAAATAGAAGAACATATACACTATCTTTCTGATGAATTTGGACTAATTCTATATACAATAACAAGATGTAAATACTTATTGAAATCATCTCTGATAATGCTTGTAATCAAAATGTAGGGGTACACCAATGTCTACAAATGGCGTATTTGCGCTTTAAGGTTTCCCTTTGTAGGTTCCTCTATTTTGCCAGAGAGTGCCATTTTTTGTTAGTGCCCCCTCCCACTTTGGAAGACGCTCCGCTGCCCCTGGCTTTGAGGCAACCTGTCCCAGAAATTCCATCTCCAAGGGGATTGGGGAAAAATGTGAAGCCCCTTATATCATCAGGTCAGATGATCGTACGGTTCGCGAACCTCTTGCTTATATGTTCCCCTTCAGAGAGGTTATCAACTACACTGTTACTCATAAGGTTGGAATTATATTTTAGTTCCTCTTTTCATGAAATGATTGTGACGGTAGATAAGGTTTTTATGTTCTCAAAACTTAATTGATCAAGCTATAGATTCATAGACATTGATCTGTGAATGTCTATAAAGAATAAATCATATTGTCACAATAATTCCATAAAAAGAGATAAGAAAACTATTCCCACTTTATGGGCAACAGTGTGTTTCTAAATGCTCGTGTGATCATTAGGTGGCTTTCCACGTGACGTGAACTTCATCGGTATTGTGTATTAAAATGTTATGGTATGTACTTATTTCAACTTTTTTTCCTCACCCACCCATTTTGTTATTTACCGTATGTAAAATTATATATCGGATATTTTCGTAATTACATTTGAAGCGCCTGTCAAGGCTCCAGGTGCTACTAATTTCGGTTGGCCACAATACAACTATTGGCAAGCTTAACGTTGTTTGAAGCCCATCAAATTTTTGATTGAATTGTTTCTGGAAGTAGAGTATTTTCAATCGTTACTCCAAATAATAACCGATCCCAATAAATATTGGTCGTAATATCTTGCAACTTCACAAGCAACTATGGCACTATTCATAGGAGCGGTTATTTATGCCATCATTACAAATAACCGCTGGACTGACATTATTAATAAAACTGCCAGGTCCTTAGTTGTAACCGTTGATGGTGAAGAACAGACCATCAAACCAGGATCTAAATGGAGGTTTAGGGTAAAAAATGCCACACCAATAAGAATAACGGCTCAGTGGTCTAAAAGCGAGGACGCCGAAGTAAAAGTTCACGACGATTATAGCCATGGAAATTTCCAAATCATAGAATATGAAGGGGGCATAAAGATAGACCAGTTCAAATGACTACGCATGGATGGCTTAGAAAACAGGTAAGCTTCATCACCAACGATTTTTCGTTGATAGAATTTTGACAACGTACACAGCTTATTACAACAATAATCTATTTGATTACATTCTGCAGCAGACGGTCAGGTAAGACGAATTTAAAGAAAATCTGACGAACCTGAAAGGACAACCATTGATACTGAATGACCATTGGCCAATTTGAAAGACAAAATGTCTATATTAAATGTGACACGCACGTGTACTTTTCAGGATTCTCAGAACGAAATTCAAGTGCATGCTGGTAAATTTTAATTAAAAAAGTGGAGTGAAAATTCTATATTTATTATATATAGGATCACAGAAGGACATTCGTTACTATGACCCTGTGCTTTCATTTTTGCTTTGTTTGCTTTGTTTAAACAGGAACGATACAACTGCACCGTCTACATGAATGGATTGTCGCTTCATGAATGGGGAGAGCATACTCAGTCTGTATAATTATGTATAACTTAGGAGAGCATATAGTCAGTATGTTACTGTATCATTAATACTTTTAACCAAATAATTATCTATTTTATTGCATACTTTGCTTTACTTAAAAAGATGACCTCTTGAACTCAGGATATGATACAATCATAACCAGGTAAGAATAATACACGTTTGTTTAATAAAACACAATGTTCGCAGTGTATACAATAATGTGTAGCGGTCCATTAAGAGGAGACAGAACTTTAATAATAATAATATTTAATTTTATATAGCGCTTAATACCAATATCTCTTAGCGCTTTACAAATATTCTATTACCCCGGTCATTGGATTCAATGCCTTTAAATGTTTGCTGATTCTTTGATCCTTTCAATATAAACTGTCTGATATCGTGAAATTTGCAAAGCATATTATGTTTTCATCATATGTTTTATTTTTTTGTGTGAAATTGGTAAATAATTGTATCTCATTGAATAATATTTTTATAATTTCCTAGTTTTTTAAAACTGTAACAATATTTATTATTTTCAACTGTCCACAATTACGTATCAAACAATACATGTATTTTTTCACTGATGCCTTCATTTTTTGCAATTATTTGATTATGATGATTTATTATTGAATATTTTCGACACATTAAAAGGTAGCTCTTTATGTTCTTATTTGCATACTTTGTCCTATTATTCTATACTATACTGTTAATCATTTATAACATGTTTTATCACTACTGTCGTGATTTTCTGATTTTCTGATTTTTTGAAGATTATGTGATAATTAAGCCGATTTTACTTTCAGATAGCTTGAATTATTAAAATACGTATATTTTCTGATTTCTTTAAATCGATTTTTAACGAACGGTCTGTTTTCCTAAATAGTCATTATTGTGAATGATTACTTTCGATTTGTAATGTTTTCTTGGAAACAGAAATAAAATGGAATTAAATTGAATTGAATTGAATTGAATTAAGTAGCTTCCTAGACGCGTTAGTCGCTTTTACGCTTTTCGCCAATGCCTTGTTTCATTACTGCATTAATTTTCTGATAAAATTACATCTCCCTGGTTTCATGAAGAACATCTACTTTTCTTTTCTTATGTTACCCTGCAAACGTAAAGTTGCTAAACAACGAGATCTTCTTAATTGAAAATAAACGCTTTTCATAATGTGATCCAAGTCACCTCCGTGTCACTTCATATAATTCTTAATATCAAGTGAGCAAGAAAGAGTGAGAGAGAGAAAGAACGAAAGAGAAAGAGAGAGGGAGAGAGAGAGAGAGGGGAAGCAAAGAAGGAAAAGAGTGGGGGATAGAGGGTAAGGGAGCGAAGAGAGTGATAGAGGGGAGAGTGATGAGAAGGAAAGAGGGAGAGAGAGAAAGAACACAAAATAGAGAGAGAGAGAGAGAGAGAGAGAGGGGTGAGAGAAAGAGAAAGAGAAAAGAGAGGGGTGAGGGAGCGGAGAGAAGGGGGGGGGGGGGGAGAGAACATTTGAAATTGCCGAATAAAAATAGTATGAAAGGTTTTTAGATTGATTAGCATTTTTGCCGCTTGTAGAATTTGATTGTTTGATAATTATGTTCAATAACATTGCTTTCTATACCCCAAACTAACATGTAAGAGGGCTGGTGAATCACATCATCTAGAAAATAGTCGCCGTTTCCTTATCCTCAGTGAGCCCCCCGTACATACAGGGGCGTCGCTAGACCTTTTTCAGTGGGGGGGGGGGGGTGTAGAGGTCAATGATTACCGACAAAACTAGACAGCAATTACCGACAAAATTAAATGTCCAATATCTACAAATTCAACCCTATAAACCTGGGGCCGAACGCTAAATTAAAATGGTCATTTTCCTCGACGACATAAATATACGAAGTATTTCTTCAATTTAGTCAGCATCATAGCTATATATTCTAATGCAGGCGCGGAGCTAGGATCTTATTTTAGGGAGGGGCGGTAGTGAGCAAGAGAATCACTTAAAAGCGCACTCATTAGGGGGTGTGGGTGATGGGCCTCCCGTGCGAAGCCCGAAAGCTTTGACGTTTCATTAAATTATTATAAAAAAGGAGACGATTTGCTGTACCGTTTTCGACTGTTTATCCTTTTCTAAATTCAGTCCCCCCCCCCTCCCGCGCAAAGGGCGGAAGCTTTGACGTTTCAATAAATTATAAGAAAAAGCAGACGATTCGGTGTACTGTTCTCGACTCGTAATCCTTGTCTGAATTCAGTTTCTCCCCCTCCCGCGCGAAGCGCGGAAGCTTTGACGTTTCATTAAATTATGAGAAAAAGCAGACGATTCGGTGTACTGTTCTCGACTCTTAATCCTTATCTGAATGAAGCTTCCCCCTCCCGCGCGAAGCGCGAAAGCTTTGACGTTTCCTCATATCATTAGAGAAAGAACACGATTCGTTGTACCGTTTTCTATTCTAAATAAGCCTTATTAATTTTGTCTGAATTCAGTTTCCCCTTCCGCGCAAAGCGCGGAATTTTTGGCGTTTCATCACAATAGAGAAAGGAAGACGATTCCTCGTACCGTTTTTCGAATCTTATTTAGCCCTATTTATATTGTCTGAATTCAGTTTCCCCCTCTCGCGCGAAGCGCGGAAGCTTTGACGTTTCCTTAAATTATTAGAGAAAGAACACGATTCGTTGTTCCGTTTTCGACTCTAAGCGCGGAATTTTTGGCGTTTCATCACAATAGAGAAAGGAAGACGATTCCTCGTACCGTTTTTCAAATCCTATTTAGCCCTATTTATTTTGTCTGAATTCAGTTTCCCCCTCTCGCGCGAAGCGCGGAAGCTCTGACGTTTCCTTAAATTATTAGAGAAAGAACCCCGTTCGTTGTACCGTTTTCGACTCTAAATAAGCCCTATTAATTTTGTCTAAATTCAGTTTCCCCTCTAGCGCGAAGCGCGGAAGCTTTGTCGTTTCCTTAAATTATTAGAGAAAGAAGACGATTCGTCGTACCGCTCTCGACTCGTCTAAACGAAGTTTTCCCTTTCCGCGCAAAGCGCGGAATTTTTGGCGTTTCATCACAATAGAGAAAGGAAGACGATTCCTCGTACCGTTTTTCGAATCTTATTTAGCCCTATTCATCTGAATTCAGTTCCCCCTCTCGCGCGAAGCGTGAAAACTTTGACGTTTCCTCAAATTATTAGAGAAGGAACACGATTCGTTGTACCGTTTTCTACTCTAAATATCCCCTATTAATTTTGTCTGAATTCAGTTTCCCCTTCCGCGCAAAGCGCGGAATTTTCGGCGTTTCATCACGATAGAGAAAGGAAGACGATTCCTCGTACCGTTTTTTTACTCTTATTTAGCCCTATTCATCTGAATTCAGTTTTCCCCTCTCGCGCGAAGCGCGAAAGCTTTGACGTTTCCTCAAATTATTAGAGAAAGAACACGATTCGTTGTACCGTTTTCTACTCTAAATAAGCCCTATTAATTTTGTCTGAATTCAGTTTCCCCCTCTCGCGCGAAGCGCAGAACCTTTGACGTTTCCTTAAATTATAAGAGAAAGAAGACGATTCGTCGTACCGTTTTCGACTCGTCTAAATGAAGTTTTATGGCGTTTCATCACAATATAGAGAAAGGAAGACGATTCCTCGTACCGTTTTCGAATCTTATTAAGCCCTATTCATCTGAATTCAGTTTTCCCCTCTCTCGCGAAGCGCGGAAGCTTTGACGTTTCCTTAAATTATTAGAGAAAGAAAACGATTTGTTGTACCGTTCTCGACTCGTCTAAATGAAGTTTCCCCTTCCGCGCAAAGCGCGGAATTTTTGACGTTTCATCACAGTATAAAGAAAGGAAGACAATTCGTCGTACCGTTGTTGACTCTTAAACCTTGTTTGAATTTAGTTTTAAACCTCTGATAGTTCGTAGGGAAAGAAACTTGTCGGCCGACCGACAATATACATCTCACCGACTTCAAACTTCTGCATTGATATAGTACACGAGGATCGAGCAAGAATACCGACACAGCTGACCCGACACAGCAACATATTTACCCGTGTCTTTCTTGCTCCCTCGACGAGACGACTCCACCCAACAACCCCTTCTCTCTTTTACTCCCACTCCTCCTCTCTCAGACTCTTACCTCCCCTCTCTCTCTCCTCTCTTTCATCCCCCGTTTCTTTTGTTTCCCTTTCACTCTTTTTTCTTCTTTTTTCCTTTTCTTTCATTTCCTTTCTTTCCTCTCCTCCCTCTTTTTCCTTTTTTCTATTTCTTTCTTCTCTTTTCTTTCCTTTCTTTTCCTTTCTTTCCTTTCTTTTCCTTTCTTTCTTTTCTTTTCCTTTTCTTTTTTTCTTTTCTTTCCCTTTCCCTCTCTTTTTTCCCTCTCTTTTTTTTCCTCTCTTTTTTTCCCTCTCTTTTTGTCACTCTCTTTTTGTCCCTCTCTTTTTGTCCCTCTCTTTTTGTCCCTTTCTTTTTTCCCTCCCCCTTTTCTCTTTTTCCCGACGGCAGCGCAATTTTACCGACAATATCCTGACAGGTGGGGGTGTCGCACCCCCCCCCTTTGGCAATGCCCCTGCGTACATGCTTTATACACCTTTGAAATACTCATACTGCCACTGCTTTCTACAAAGTTATTGGGAATCGGAAAAACAAATATATGAGGACAAAAAACCCATGTCGGGAGTTAACTCTGAAGATACAACTGCATGTTTTAATAATTCGATTTGATCTCCGTTTTTGAAGGAAAAGAAGAAGACGGGCCCCCTTCCCCTGGCTCAAGGGGAGGGGGGGGGGGGGGGCAATGGATGTTGTGTAAAAGAAAATAGTGTTCGCTACCCTACCCCCCTTTGCCCGATGTGCAACAAAACACACACACAAATTAGTGCTCTTACCACCCCCAGCTTATTCGCCGGCTGGCTGATTCGCCGCTAAATATTTCTCACGAATTGGGCCCCATATTTGGCCCCCTCCCTTGCCGCCGCCTGGATCCGCCCCTGACTCCTCTGCACAAAATTGACCCTGTTGGAGATTTTCGTTGGAGATTTTCTTTAGAGATAGGTCTGAGTAAAAATGGACCAGAATGGTATAAACTGCAGTGTTTTTTTTTGTAATGATAGATGTTTCTCAGTCTTCTCAAGGAATAGGGCGTCGACCAATTTTTCGGAAATTTGGTTTAAAAGAAGCAACGTAAATATAAAGGTTTATGAATGCAACGAATATTAAACCTAAGGCCCCAAAACTAAATCACTTGGTTGTCCTCGACCGCCCGCTCGTAATTTTCGGGTTAAAAAAAAATCCGCCCGCCCGCCCCTACTCCAGAAAAGCAACCGAGGACAACCAAATGATTGAGTTTTTGGGTATCCTAATCAGAACCAGGTTCTATCGCTATAGCCTGAGGACATTTCTTGTGAAGTGCTCATTTATGACTTTATCAAAGATTTACTCCAACCTAATGGTTCATTATCTAATATTTTTGGTAACTGATTTGACTTGTTACATTTCTAGGAAATTTAACAATGTTTATAAGGGGGGAGGGGGTAGGGTAGTGAGCATTTTTTTAAATAAAAACTCAACACCCATCCCCCCTCCCTTCAGTCAGGGGCAGGGGGCCCGTCTTCTTTTTGTTCTTCAAAAAAAGGTTAAATTTACCTGTTTTGGGGCCAGGGGAGAGGGCCCGGGCCCCCTAAATCCACCACTGAAAGGAGTATCCAGCTAAAAAAGTTCCTCAAAACAATAATTATGGAGCCCTCTTTAAGGGCTCCACACAATTGCTTTTTAAAGTCCACAAGCAACAACACCCAGTAATATACACGGTGAATTTAATATTACACAATCAAATTATATACCTCACTTAAGAAATCCAGCCATCTGATTGGTCGAAATTGCATTCATAAACTTCAACTATTCCTGTAAAATTCCAAACCCATGTAATAGTTCAAAAAATAGTTCTAAAATCCCAGTTACCATGGTTACTGGGAAAGTAGTTCAATCTTGGTGAAATACCCATAGTTTTACATGTTAAAAAATGGTCTGAGCGATCGAGGATACCGTACGTGTGCGATGAATTGGTCGGTAATTTCAATACAATTGAATCTCGATCGATCTTACCGACAATTTTATCTTGCATTGTTGACATGAAGACGAAAATAAACTTCCAAAAACAACATTTGCCGATAGATCTTGATCTAAGTTCGTGCCAATGCATTGTAATGGAGCTGCCGCCAAGCATCCAGCACGCGAAGCAGTTTTCAATCCATTTTAATGTATAGATCAGAGAAAACTGCTTGTTATGGTATAAGTGCGCGATGGCCGAGCGATCTAAGGCTATGATTGTAGTCACATCATCGTGGATACGCAAGAGATCGAATCCCATCTTTAAAAAAAAAAAAAAAAAAAAAAAAAAAAAAAAAAAAAAATTAGTCTACTCTCAAAGATACACTCATAAAAAAAACAACCGTGCAGACAACCTAAATAAAGGCCAAGATGGTGTAATAAGTTGACTTTTTTTTTCGGCATATACAAGTATTAATGACTGCTTTAATATTCGAGAAATAGTTGTTTTTATACGCTGTCGGGAAGGTTACAATTGAGCTATTGCCCTCGGCACGCCTCGGGCAATAGCACAATTCTAACCTTCCCTTGAGCGTATAAAAACAACTATTTCTCTCAAAGCAGTCATTAATACTATACTATTACCCGATAAGTAAGCAGACAAAAAGAATATCAAGTTTTGACAAGCTTTTCTGGATTATTCTCAAAATAGATAAATAAATTCTCAACATATACATTATCTTTCTGATGAATTTGGACTAATCCTATATACACTAACAAGATTTCAAAACGTATTGAAATCATCCCTGATAATGCTTGTAATAAAAAAGTAAGGGTATACACCAATGTCTAAAAATGGCGTATTTGCGCTGTAAGGTTTCCTTTGTAGGTCCCTCTTTTTTGCAGAGAGTGCCATTTTTTGTTAGTGCCCCCTCCCACTTTGGAAGTTGCTCCGCTGCACCTGGCTTTGAGGCAGCATGTCCCAGAAATTCAATCTCCCAAGAGGGATGGGGAAGAATGTGAGGCCCCTAATTTCATCACCTCAGATGAGCGTAAGGTCCGCGAACAAATTAAAGATTAATAGACATTGATCTGCAAAGTTCTGATAAGATATAAATTTTGTCTATCCAAAATAATGAGTCAGCATTTAAAACTTATCATGTGCCTAGAATTGTTCAATCAGGATATTCTGTATAAAAAGTTAATCATTAATTATGAAATGGCATTTAGCTGTTTCAACTTTTGTTTATCTTCACCCAACCGTTTTGTTATTCACCGCATACTGTAAAACTATATCGGGTATGTTGGTAACTACATTTTGAAGCGCTCGTCAAGGCTCAAGGTGCTTCTTATTTAGCTTAGTCACAATACAACTATTGGGAAGCTTAACGTCGTTCGAACTGAACTCAACATATTTTCTTTCAAATTGTTTCTGGAATTATAGATTTGTATTCTTTGCTCCAAATAAAAACTGATCTTAATAGATATTTTCTTAACATTGTCGTAATATTTTGCAACTGACAAGCAACTATGGCAGTACTTATAGGAGTGGTAGGAGCGGCTATTTCAGGAGTTGCTGGCGCTGGTACCACTGCTGTCACCGTTACAAATTGCCGCCATATTGACATTACAAGTCGTACTTTCATTCCTGTAGTTGTAACCGTTGATGTTGAAGAAGCGACCATTCAACCAAAAGAAACACGGAGGTTTAAAGTAAAACAAGCCACACCGATAATAATAAAGGTTAAGTGGCCTAAAAGCGAGAAATTCGACACAGAACTTGAGCAACACCCTCGAGCAACACCCTCGATAACCCAGAGCAAAAACTTGACAACTTTAGAACTTGAGTACGAAGATAAAAACTACTGGAATTACACCGTCGCCGATTGGGGCGATGGAGGCTTACAGATATTTACAAGCAATTACCATGGATGGCCTAATGAGCAAAAAAATGGTAAGATTCAACACCAATGAAATTTCGTTGATAGAATTTTGACAACAATAATCTCTACCATTTGCCAAGATCAAAGTAATTGGAAACCTCCCAATCTGCAGGCTTATAACCGGCACATCTGTTATTACCATCACAAAATCATTGTAGCTAGGAATGGGATTGCGACCACCAGTTGACAATTTTGTGTCACAAATAGTCATTTTTGCAATGGGATAAATTTCTTTTGATTTCATAAATATACCCCTTTCCAAAATGGAATATGTCCCCTATTTAAAAAATATTTCATCTTCACTTTCAACATATATTAACTGTATATAATGTTTTCCCGTCCATTTTAGAACTGTTCCCTTCAATATACTTTTATCGCTCAATTTCGTCCCGAAACTTGGCGATCTTGCAAATATCAAGGTCAGTTTCGTTTTTAGTCACTCATTTTTCAACTTTGTCTATTCGATTTCATTTTTTTACGAACGTAGAATTAAATAAATCATTCTCGTCAGTTTGCAATCGATTTCGTTAAAGCGTCATTGAAATCCGTCTTGTCGTTCTTTTCCTGTACGGATATTAGATTTAGTTCCGCTTTGTCTCTTCATTTCTACCTGAAACATGCTCTCTGTTTTATTTTAACACCGTACATTAAATCAATACATTTTCAGGTTCGTTCAATCGAATTCCTTATCTCTTCATGTTCTATTCTTTATTATTTTGGTTAATATATGCCTTGATTGCTCCAGCTCCCATCATGTTTATGCATAAGCAACATTACAATTTATTTTTATAAACGACGTCTAGTGTGGGCACCAAGTGACCGAGCCACATATTCAAGGACTTTTTATTTTTACCAGAATAAGATTGATTTCATGAAAGGAAAAGATAAAAGTAAAAGTGGCTGGGACGATTTCTCGTCTTGAAACTTGACATAAGATTAATTGATCTGTTCACCAGGCAAATTCAAGATGTCGGCTTTACTTTAAAAAAAATATATATTTCATTTTTCAACTTATATGTAGTGCGTATGAAAAAAGTTTTCCCAACTATGGTAGTTTCTAAATTCAAATGTTATAACCTATTTCACCTTGAATCATATTTTATTGTAAAGAAGAACTAATACCCTGTCTAATGATACCATTTTCATAATTCAGTTCAGTTTATTCAATTCTATCTTTGAAACATTTTTACAACGGTAAAAACATGCAATTTCATGTAAAATATAATAAATAAATTGGGATAACATATACATATACAATTAGTTAATACAAAACAAAATAAGGCACATCTGTACAAAAAAAAAGAGAGAAAAAAAAGAGAAGGTTTTGTCTGGACAGCTTCCTATCCCTAAGATGATTGAACAGCAGGCTTTTCAAAAAGTTTTGTCAAAACCCTCTTATACCAAGTTTGGGCTGAATCAATAAATGAAGGTCAAAGTCCATTATGTGTGTGTTATCTCTTTAAAAAAACAACTGCTTATTAATTACATTGACTAGTAGGCAGTTGAAAAAATGGTTTTGATATCAACTCAAACTCAAGGAAATGCTTATTACAAGCAAAATTTATGATATTCTCTTCGTTATGATGAGTACAATCTGGATTACATTCGCATCCCTTGTCTAAGTTAACCTTCTCATTAAGTGATAAAAATGCATAAAGTTTATTTGGCATGTAATATTCTTTAATGAAAGTCTGCTGTCAATTTCTTTGATATTTATCATCATATATGTTCTTTCTTGCATTTGGACTTAGTAACCTTTGAGTTTTCATCCACTTTTCGAGATAAACACCTTATGCTCCTTACGCGTGTGAAATGGTGCGGTGGAAAAGTGAGCAGACATAGCTTAGATATCATGAGACAAGAAGTTAGTCGGCTGCTTAAACTAATTAAAGGTTATCCTGTGGATTGCGAGAAGGTTCTTTGAAAGCCTAGATGCATCATTTTAAACAATGAAGCACTGAGGCACGAGGCAAAATATAACTTTTGAAAGGATTTCAGACTAAAGAATTGCATGCATGGCCTGACCAGACAGGGGCGGATCCAGGATTTTCCAAAGGAGGGGGGGGGGGGGGGGGGGGGGAGGTGAAATGTACGAAATTATGAGCGCGAATCTTTTACGTCGTGGGGTCCGTGGCCCATTTTAAGGGACCATATGGAAACTATTCCTTGGATTTGTCTCATAAAAGAAGTTGACCACAAACTGACTCCCACACATTGTTGAGCGCAGGGGTCACGGGCCACTGACTTCATCGGGCAGGTAGTTCCCTTATATGAATGGGTAAATTCTGACAACAATATACATCGAATCAAAACAAGTTTAATACCAAACGAAAGCTAACGATTAGTTTATTCATTAGCCGCTAGCCGCTCACCCCAAAGCCAACCTGACCACGCCATTTTGCTATTCTCCAACGCAAAATGAGACGACACTGTGCTGGATTACTATATATGTTTTTTTCCGACAAAAGTATAGAGAAAGTGCATATTATCTATTTAGGTTCTAGGACATCTACCCCCTGGACAACCAGCCCCCGGATAACCACCCTCTTGGACAACTACCCCCCCGGACAACTAACCCCTAGGACAACTACCCCCGGACAACTATCCCGGACAACTACCCACTACGACAACTATCCTCTAGGACAACTGAACCTAGGGGGTAGTTGTCTGGGGTGTAGTTTTCCGGGGGTAGGTGTCCGGATACAATCTTTTTATATTATAAGTTTTGAATGGTTAGCCAAGTGACTCCCGGGCACTTTATAGAAAACTTCACTTTTTGCTCTTTGGTACATTCTGAGGCATTTATGTGAATAGTTCTTAGCTTTGTCCCTGCTATTTTTTTCGGAAGGAAGAAGGGGCGTGCGCCCCACGCTTCCCACTGGATCCGCCCCTGCCCACATTTTTTCATTAAGCCCAAACACTTGACAACACTTTTTTCAAAGAGCCTGGTGCTCATTCACCCGTGTCAAAATAGTTTAAATGGGGTATCATTGGACAGAAAATAAGTTACTCTTCATCATGAATTTTTTTTCAAAGTCATATTGGCCATGACATTTTTCATTAGGAGCTACCAAAATTGGGTATACACTTTTTCTTATACGCACTGTATAGGAGAACCAATATCATGAAAAGAGGGCCATCCTTGCCATACGGATAATTCTAGTTCAATATTGATCATACTCAGTCTTTATCTGTATAACTTAGGAGATCATACTCAGTCTGAATCTGTATAACTTTAATAGGAGATCATACTCAGTCTGTATCTGTATAACTTAGGAGAGCATACTCAGTCTGTATCTGTATAGACAGCAAGCTGAGTCGGTATCTGTATAACTTAGGAGATCATACTCAGTCTGTATCTGTATAACTTAGGAGATCATACTCAGTCTGTATCTGTGTAACTTAGGAGAGCATACTCAGTCTGTATCTGTATAGAGAGCAAGCTGAGTCGGTATCTGTATAACTTAGGAGATCATACTCAGTCTGTATCTGTATAACTTAGGAGAGCATACTCAGTCTGTATCTGTGTAACTTAGGAGAGCATACTCAGTCTGTATCTGTGTAACTTAGGAGAGCATACTCAGTCTTTATCTGTATAAGTTAGGAGAGCATACTCAGTCTGTATCTGTGTAACTTAGGAGAGCATACTCAGTCTGTATCTGTATAACTTAGGAGAAAAAACTCAGTCTGTATCTGTATGACTTAGGAGAGCAAGCTGAGTCGGTATCTGTATAACTTAGGAAAGCATACTCAGTCTGCATCTGTATAACTTAGGAGAGCAAGCTGAGTCGGTATCTGTATAACTTAGAAGAGCATACTCAGTCTATATCTGTAGAACTTAGGAGAGCATACTCAGTCTGTATCTGTATATTAACTTAGGAGAGCATACTCAGTCTGTATCTGTATATTAACTTAGGAGAGGATACTCAGTCTGTATCTGTATAACTTAGGAGAGCATACTGAGTCTGTATCTGAATAACTTAGGAGAGCATACTGAGTCTGTATCTGTATGACTTAGGAGAGCAAACTTAGTCTGTATAAATTATGTATAACTTAGGAGAGCATACTCAGTCTTTATCTGTATCACTTAGGAGAGCATACTGAGTCTTTATCTGTATAACTTAGGAGAGCATACTCAGTCTATATCTGTATGACTTAGGAGAGCATACTCAGTCTTTATCTGTATAACTTAGGAGAGCACACTCAGTCTTTATCTGTATAACTTCAGTCTTTATCTGTATAACTTAGGAGAGCATACTCAGTCTTTATCTGTATAACTTAGGAGAGCATACTCAGTCTTTATCTGTATCACTTAGGAGAGCATACTGAGTCTATATATGTATAACTTTGGAGATCATACTCAGTCTGTATCTTTATAACTTAGGAGAGCATACTCAGTCTGTATCTGTATACCTTACGAGAGCAAGCTGAGTCGGTATCTGTATAGAGAGCAAGCTGAGTCGGTATCTGTATAACTTAGGAGAGCATACTCAGTCTGTATCTGTACGACTTAGGAGAGCATACTCAGTCTGTATCTGTATAACTTAGGAGAGCATACTCAGTCTGTATCTGTATAGAGAGCAAGCTGAGTCGGTATCTGTATAACTTAGGAGAGCATACTCAGTCTGTATCTGTATAACTTAGGAGAGCATACTCAGTCTGTATCTGTATAACTTAGGAGAGCATACTCAGTCTTTATCTGTATCACTTAGGAGATCATACTCAGTCTGTATCTGTGTAACTTAGGAGAGCATATTCAGTCTGTATCTGTATGACTTAGGAGAGCATACTCAGTCTGTTTCGGTATAACTAAGGAGAGCAAGCTCAGTCTGTATCTGTATAACTTAGGAGAGCATACTCAGTCTGTATCTGTATAACTTAGGAGAGCATACTCAGTCTTTATCTGTATCACTTAGGAGAGCATACTCAGTCTTTATCTGTATAACTTAGGAGAGCACACTCAGTCTTTATCTGTATAACTTAGGAGAGCATACTCAGTCTTTATCTGTATAACTTAGGAGAGCATACTCAGTCTTTATCTGTATAACTTAGGAGAGCATACTCAGTCTTTATCTGTATCACTTAGGAGAGCATACTGAGTCTATATATGTATAACTTTGGAGATCATACTCAGTCTGTATCTTTATAACTTAGGAGAGCATACTCAGTCTGTATCTGTATACCTTACGAGAGCAAGCTGAGTCGGTATCTGTATAGAGAGCAAGCTGAGTCGGTATCTGTATAACTTAGGAGAGCATACTCAGTCTGTATCTGTACGACTTAGGAGAGCATACTCAGTCTGTATCTGTATAACTTAGGAGAGCATACTCAGTCTGTATCTGTATAGAGAGCAAGCTGAGTCGGTATCTGTATAACTTAGGAGAGCATACTCAGTCTGTATCTGTATAACTTAGGAGAGCATACTCAGTCTGTATCTGTATAACTTAGGAGAGCATACTCAGTCTTTATCTGTATCACTTAGGAGATCATACTCAGTCTGTATCTGTGTAACTTAGGAGAGCATATTCAGTCTGTATCTGTATGACTTAGGAGAGCATACTCAGTCTGTTTCGGTATAACTAAGGAGAGCAAGCTGAGTCTGTATCTGTATAACTTAGGAGAGCATACTCAGTCTGTATCTGTCAACTTGGTAGACAACTTTGCAGACTTGGCAGCTCAGCTCTGTAATGTCTCTCTAGCAGACTCCCTGCACCTTGACCACAGATAACGTGTATAATCGTCCATCATCAAACTCGCTCTCGCACCACACTTTTACTACACCCAGAGTCTATTACTACGGACACAGGCTTATTCAGAGGTAACAATCTACCCGGAACACCTGGCATATCATTCAACATTGCTCCAACCTCAGGTGAGGTCACCTTTTTTTGGTCACCCTTTAGTAAAACATTTAAACCCCCCCCCCTGCGGGGGGGGGGGGGGGGGGTTAAACGTTTTACTAAAGGGTGACCAAAAAAAAGGCAAAAAAAGACAATACTTGTTGGCCATATTCACGTTTAAAATTGCGATTGCGATGGGTAGCTTCAATAAATATAGAGTAGCTACAATGTGAAATCATTTTTTTAGATTTTGTATCACTTTATTATCAATCTTCAATAAAGGAACATAGTATAAACATAAAAGAATTGCACAGTCACAGACAAATAATAAGAGTAGTCCACGTCATGGCTCATGAATGCCAAAGCAGGGCATATAATACAAAACATATAAGACATAAAGATGTTATAAAACATTATTGCCGAGATCTTTAACAGTATTTGTGTTCATGCCAAATTGTTTCGTTTCAGATTAAGAAAAATACACAATTTATAATTCACTTTACTCAATTAATGTAAACAAAATGCTTAACCGTTTTGGAGGGATAGAGGGCTCACGTGATACAACAAAATATAACATGTTCAGTGGCATGCATTCAGCCCACGGTTGCGCCACGATAGCCCTCTTTTTTTTTCTTTTTAATTAAAAAAAAACCAACAACTTGTAAGCACTATTATTTTTGTTATTATTATAATTATTATTAGCTTTATTATTATCATTGTTATTTTACTAATTATCATTATTATTATTATGATCATTATCATCGTCATTTTAATTATCATTATCATTATTGTTATGTTTATTTTTATTATTATTATTATCATCATCATTATTGTCATTATTATTATTATTATTATTACTATTATTACTATTTTAAATAATATCGTTATCATTACTATTATTAATATTATTATTAATATTATTATTCATTTTTATTCATTATTATCAGTATTATTATTATCATTATTATTATTATTATTATCATTATCATTACCATTATTATTATTATTATTATCATTTAGTATCCAGTTATTACAGATTATTACAGTCTTGCCATGAGGGTTCGCCCTTTGCGCAATAAATTGCAAAGGACAACACAAAGGCCATTTTACTGAGTTTGTCCCGAAAATGCTTTGTGTTCCATTTATGCAAGTAGCCCAGCATCTTTTTTAGTCTGTGGGTATTGCTTGATGAAATGAACCCACGAGAACCGACTTCAATTGCCAAAAATTCTACAAGACAATGGGATTGTTGAGACAGGGCAGTAGCCGATTAAATAGGGAATATCATGAAGTATTTTTTTTTTATCGGGCGAATTACTTTCTTAATTCTACAAAGCATTTTAGTACTATGGCGCCAGCAATTAAGAACATGGTTCAGTGTCTCAACACAATCGCAGTGCCTGCATTTGTTTGTTGCAGATTTGCCCCATCTCAGTAAATTTTCCCTTGTGTTTACAATATCGCTAACAGCATTTACGAGAAATTTAAGGACTTTCACTGGCAAATTATACATGATGCTCTTCCAAATTGTACAGTTACTTTCTAGCGATAGAAGATCTAGAAATTTCCATTGAACTACTAACTCTTTAACATGTGTATGTCAAATGGAATAACTTGGAATAGTCATATTAACAACATTTGCATGCTAGTCTCGAGAAGCAAAGGCATTTTATATAAATTAAAATATTATCTATCACAAAAGTCACTATTTATGCTTTACAATTCCTTCATTTTGTCATACATATCTTATTGTAACACAGTGTGGGGTAATAGTAGTAAGATGAATATTATGTTAATATATCGTCTCCAAAAGAAAGCACTTCGTCTTTGTACACATTCACATTATTTAGCCCATACTGATCCAATATTTTGTAAACTAAAAACATTAAAAATCGCTGACATTCACAGTTTTCAAACTGCAATCTTTATGTATAAATCTTAGATAAATACTATACCTTTGGCATTTCGAAATATTTTTGTTTACAATAGTGATATACATTCTTATCCCACACAACACTCATCCGATTTCCACTTAACCAACCCCAAAATTATAATGGCCTATAAATCGATAAGACATCATGGTCCAGACATTTGGAATGCTTTACCTGACAATATTAAACACTCTGCAACTCTTTATTCATTCAAAGCATCGATGGAAAAATATTTAATATCTACATATTCAAAAACATCATAAGGGTCTCAGAGGTAATGATTGTTTATTTAAATTAATTTTAGATGACCAGATCATTAACAATACGAATCAAACACTTACTTCACCTGCACACACCCACTTGCACACACTTGCACATTTTTTTCTTTTTTCTTTCTTTAATTTCTTTCCACTTTTTATTCAGATACTTTCTGAACAAAATCTTTATACGTGACTCTCTATTCCCCTACATTCTCCTATAACAGCGCCATGTACCCCCCCCCCCCCCTTTTCCCGGCTGCTATCGACTCAAGCATCAGGTTGCTTATGATAGTTGGCCTCTGCATTTATCTTTATTATTTTTACTTTCCTCCATACTTTCAAGCTTTCAATTATGCATTTTTATTTGTGTGTATTAAGTTGTCACTCTTTTTGTAAATCACTTATATTATATACTATTATTGTTATTTGAATGTTTTATATTTGATTTATCAATAAATGCAGAAACATCTGCTAAAAAAAATTTAAAAAAAAAAAAAAAAAAATGGTAGAGACTTCGTGAGTTAGGATTTTTTGCCTCTCTTTTCTTTTCTTTGAGTGTTGGATGCCCTTCAACAGATGAGTAAACCTCATTACTTTTCACAATCGTGGATTTTTTAAAACATTGCATCAAAAACTATGACCACTGTCAATTCCTCGTTAACCTCGCACCCATCGTCTACACTGATTTGATAAAAGTTACTTTGTATTATTTTAATTTGTTTTAACTATTGTATGTGGTTTTATGTTGTCTGTTTTCTATTTGCTTCATCATAATGTTAGATTTTTTGTTCTGAACAACTTTCTTATGTCAAGCCTCTGAATTGTCAAGGTGTTAGGTCCTTCATATTTCTCCCTGTATACTAAATTCTCAAGGATCTACCACCATTGAAATAATTTAAAAATAACGTTTTTGAAGGGGAAAGTTAAATTAAGGTAGTATCCACCGCTTGGTCAGCCTGCTCTCTGACTTGTACAGTCACGTTGAATAATGGGCAGTGCGTGGGGAGGGGGGGGGGGGGGGGGCTAGGGAGCCATTCAATATTTATTCCAATGTGTGCATGTATTGTAACGGATTCTGAACTGATGAGGATAGAAATTAATGTTTGTATTATAAATGGGATCATTCACATTTTATTATAATCTGTTAATACCACCTTTCAATCTGCCTTAATACATTTTCATCAATTTTCAGATAGTGGAAAGTGCATTGCTCCCTTGAATACGGAAACTGCTGGCACAGCTTTAGCTGACGAATCAGATCAGTAAGTTTAAGGACCCTGTCGGAAGTGAAAATGAAATAGATGAATTATATATCAAAGGAAAAGCTTACAAGCCATAGATAACAATGATACCAATTATCTGCTACTTTAGTGCCTGTTAGACGAATAACAGCTCACTGAAAACCCGAAATCTAAAGCTTTGGAAATCTGAGGTTGTCGACCTAAAAACTAGCTATCGATCGAATTGATCACATCATCTTATATGAAGAAAAAAAAAATCTTATGTGGAGTACGCATATTCACAATGACTTTTCATTAATTAGGCACGGCTCATCGCCTCAGCTATATAGGCGAGCCTGATCGGGTGCACATAGTATGTCGTCACTGTAACTGCGGCAAATTTGACCCCTGTTGACCTGTAATTTGGAGAGATGCGGAAAATAAGGTTTTAAATCGCTTTTGTGCAATACTGAAAGGGACCACTTTTGACTTCATTTATATTTGTATTCTACGTTCATTCAGCTTTCCATTGATAAAAACTTGTATTTTCATCGGATAAGGTCTTTAAGTAATTGCTAAAAATCACATTCATAGCCTTTCACTTAAAATATTATAACACATGTTACTTGCCGCGGATAGCAAGTGCTTATGTACTGTAAAAAGAAGTGTTTTTCTTAAAATCTCAGCAACACAAAGTATGTTTCGGAATTATTTATGAATGTCACATTCAGTTACTATTGTTACTTGTATAAATTGTAGGCTAAACGGGATTTTAAGTTTTAGAAATATCGAGTTTGAAGATTTATTAATATAATGTTAACACAACCTCATTATAAACCCTATTATTGAATTAACATAATATTGAATATAATATATTGGTTGTTGTTCTAAACAGATGCAAACTAAAATGGAAATGCCATAAATTGAGTAGAAAAGGCGATACGTTTCATCAGACAAAGTGCATTTTATGCAAATAAAGGTAAGGGGTGTAAGAGGGTGAAGACTACTACTCGCTTTATAAAAGTAACATATTTTCTTCAATGTACAGAAGTATGACTTTTTAGGTTGAAAATCAACTTGTAAAACACTAGATAGTAGATACTGCTGAAATATCACTTTGGGCAATACAACATTCAAGCATTAAATAATCTAGAAGCATTTTCTTATTAGAAAGTAGTAACTTCTGGGCATCATTTCGAATTATTTACCTCACTTAAGTAATCCAGCCATCTGATTGGTCGAAATTGCATTCATAAACTTCAACTGTTCCTGTAAAATTCCCGGTAACCATGCATAAAACATTTAATATTTTTAATAACCATGGTTATTAAAAAAATAGGTCAGCCTCCATGGTTACCCCATAGGTTTAAATGTTAAAAAATGGTTTGAGCGATCGAGGATACCGTATGTGTGCGAAGGATTGGTCGGTAATTTCAATACAATTGAATCTCGATCGATCTTACCGACAATTTTATCTTGCATTGTTGACATGAAGACGAAAATAAACTTCCAAAAACAAAAAAACAACATCTGCCGATAGATCTTGATCTAAGTTCGTGCCAATATGCATTGCAAAAGTAAAAGAAGGGTGCTTTTGCGAAGCATTCATCACGCCGAAGCCGGTTTCAATCCATTTTAATGTATATATTGTACAAAACTGCCAAGCATGTGAACAGCGCGCGATGGCCGAGTGGTGTTAGGCGTTGGTGTAAGATTCATCACTCATTGTACGCAAGAGTTTGACTCTCACCTTCGACAAAAAAAAAAGTATTTTTTATTTTTTATTTTTTAGTCTATTTTTTTTCGGCATATAAAAGTATTAATGACTGCTTTAATATTCGAGAAATAGTTGTTTTTATACGCTCTCGGGAAGGTTACAATTGGGCTATTCCCCTCGGCACGCCTCGGGTAATAGCACAATTCTAACCTTCCCTTGAGCGTATAAAAACAACTATTTCTCTCAAAGCAGTCATTAATACTATACTAGAACTCGATAAAGAATCACGGAATGTTGTGTGTGTGGACGTACGGTCGAACTTGAACGAATAATTGGGCGGGGCTTAAAGGTAAAGGCCAGTTTTGGAAACGCCCCCCTCTCAAAAAATGAAATGGAAGCTCTAATTACCAATCATGTGAAAGAATATGTTTTGACTAATACATGATGATAAAAATGTTGCCGGGAAACCGCCTACTAATTGATATATTTAGTAAATTAGTTTATCTATTGAGACCACATAAATAATACGCACGTGTCGCGCACGTGTGCGTAATGACATATACATCTTTCTGTGTACAGTGCTTGTAACTTTACGAAGACTGGGCCAAATTTCTTATCATTTTGAAGATTCCAGAACCTTGCAGTACACCAATACTTATATGCTAGATGATCAACCTTTTCTGATTCCACAACGTTTCTTTCACAATGCAATCGCATGACCAGAACTGGGCCCCGTCTTACAAAGAGTTGATATTAGGGACTTTTAGATTTGCGTGGACCGATACGTGTGACGTCCATTCAAGGCAGTGCATTAACAGGACGTCGATCGTAGCAATCCACGTTGTCGTTGTGCAAATCTAAAAGTCCCTATTGATCCGAATCAATATCAAAACCCTAAATCAATCACAAGTTTGCAGTTTCACATCTCTTATGTACATAGTCACGATTGATATCAATCACAAATAAGTTGCGATTGATATCAACTCTTTGTAATACAGGGCCCTGGTCTTTATCTTTAACGGGCCACTCTAAGCAAAACGGGCTTAAAATTAAGAAAAAAAGACATGTAGAATAATTTTTGAAGGAGATTCTGAACATGACAATGATTTTTCTTAGAAATCATCAATAATTCTGGAATCTAGCTTTAAGAATGACTCAGAACGCTCAGGAAAAAAGAAGAAGCCCAGTTTCGGAGCTATATTGCGCAATAGAATATAACGTCACTGCAGGAGCCTCTCCTGTGAAAAGGAGGGTGATTATGGTATTATAATGTCTTTAAAAAGCCAAACTATGATATTAATTGCAGGAAAAAAAAATATTTATCGGACAAAATAATATGCACTTGGTAATCCCACTGCGTGTCTGGCAATTTCGTCATTCCTAATTATGAATTACAATGAAATTGTAAGATCGTTTAGTTGTAGGAAAAATCGGACATGCCCGCAATGACGCCCAAATGCCTCATCAAGCCACGTGACTCTATTACCTTTTTTCGAGGGGCGTAGCCCAGCAAGCGTGAGATCTGTGAAAATGGATGGTTATTATCATTTTTTTAAATCAATATAGAGATTTTCTGAAAAATCAGAGGCTAGACTATTAATAAGTAGAGGTGTATTCATGTTGTGAAAGGCCATGTTAGTTTGGTTAGAGTGGCCCTTTAAACATACGTGTGCTCTCGCGAAATTGAAATTTGTTACAAATATCTAAAGTACATTGATCCAAATAGTGGCGTTGTATGCCTTAGCGAAGGTACTGAAGAGACTTCGACAACAGCACTCACCGTCAGGCGTCAGTCTTACGTACAGAAGCATAGAACGATGATAACAGTTTGTCCAATTCGGGCGTCGAAATGTCTCATAAATTGACATTTTTGATCTGTGAAAACTTTTTCAACTTTGAAAATCCATACTTAAAGGGACAGTTGAGTTCTGTTTTCAGACCGCTAATGCTTTCAAAGTGCATGGTTATTGCTTTTATTCTTATCTATGGCATTTCTAGTACCCTTTTAGAACCTAAAATTGCTATGAAGGTAATTTTAGACCCCAAAATGTGTGAAATTTAGCCAATACGATCATACCAATTCAGCCCCACTTAAAAAAAGGGTGACCTTAATTAATTATTTAATTAAAAAATAACAATACATGAGCCGGCTGGGTGTGCGTAATATAACTAACTCGAAAATGCCAACAAAAAAAGCCAACATCGGCATTGGCTGAAATACGACGCAAAAGGCGCTATTTCGTTTTTTCAATGGTTTTTTTTAAAAATTATCTAATATTTGTGGTGGTACACAAGTATTAGAAATCGTTATATTTATGGATATTTCAGCCGTCTCTGAACCGATTTTGATCAAACAAAAGTCATTTTAATTCTATGTTCTTTCAAAATTGACACTAAGTTTTTCATTCATTATCTCACAACAAAATTATTTTGTGTAGCGCCCCCTGCCACAGAACTCAACTATCCCTTTAATTGATCTTTTCGTGCTAGCCGCATCCGAATCATCCAACAATTTGGAAAGTCAAATAAAAAAAATTAAAAAAAACCCAACCCCCCAAAAAAAAAAATCAAGACGTGAGCAGTCCATGGCAGCCGTTTATATTGAGATGTTCCCATTTTTTCTAATAGAGTATCAATGTTTTTCGTTCAATGGCAGATTTACTTTCTTCTTGTTCGCTTTTAAATAATTTTTATTTTATTTCCTCAATGCTTGGAGGCTTTTTTTCTCCCTACTTAAAAATATCATATTTCATTAATAACATAACGTGATTAATTATTTACCTATCTGCATTTACTTCATCCAATCCAATGTGAACTTCGTTCCAGCTCATGTCTTTACGAATAGGAAGATCCAGGATATCACTACATTGTTCCCATAATTTTTTATTTATTTAAAATGGTTTATTTCATTAAAAAACATTCGCGGCCCGAGAGCCGAATTGCAGTTTCTTTTACAAGGTATACATCAGTGACAAAGTAAAATTACACGTAAAACATTATGCATGGTAGTATTATGGTAGTAAAATTGGAATTCTTTTGTACAAATGATATATAATTATGCTTCAACGACCTTGGCAAATTGCTTGGTACATATACAGAAATTCGAATTGTATTACCATATTTGCAATAAAATGATATATTAAACTTATACAATACATGAATAGCAATACATTTTTGATATTCAAAATAATTAAATGTTTAATTTATTATTCTCACTAATAAAAACGCATTAAAAAAATGTGTGCATATATATTTCCTCTTCTTTTGCAAAGAATGAGCATATATCACTTGAAATGAATTTAAACCTATATAAATAGCGATTAACATAAATAATTTTATAAAGCAGTTTGAACTGAAATTCCCTTAGTTTATTATCTAATGTGCTGAATCTCGGACGGACAAAAAACTTTTCAATTTCTTTAATGGACAGAGTACATGATGATTGCAAAATATGAAAACTAATGGGGAAGTCAGGCATTTTTTGTACGCAGGCCCTGTACAAATTATTTGAACAGACTGATAGTTTTCTTTGTAAACATAAATTCTATCATTAAACTATCAATTGAAATTTGCCTCGTCGTTAAATCGATTTTCCATTCTACAGGTGTATCAGCGTAGATTTCTGTAAGAATTGATATTTCCTCTTCCTCTATAGTCTCATACACCTAGAATAATTGTCGGACTTTAATGATCCTTTTCCATCTATAATATGATACAACTTGTAAGTATTTTTTAAGAAAAGGTTTTCATTAAAGTATGTTTTCCTCTATTATTATGAATAAACACATGATTAAAAAAGATTTCGTTTCCTTTATTAGTTGTAACGTTTGTAATAAACTGATTCATATCGAGCCAAATGCTTAACAATTTCTGATAGTATTTTCGTATATGTATATCAATCATGTCAGGTAAATAGTTACAATAAAAAAATTATATTTCCTCTCAATGGTCTCATTACATATTTCAAGTAGTTTTTCCATTTTACTTTCTGGTCTCCAGTTATACGTCTTTTAATCCACATCACCTTTCGTACATTCACATATAATTGAACGTTAAGCATTTTCAACCCTCCTTGCTTGTAATCAAGATACAACGTGCTTCTTTTTATTTTGTCTCTACCTCGCCATAGAAAATTAAAGCAAATTTCATAAATTTCTTTTAAAACCCATTTAGGTACAGGAGTCAAAGAGCTTACATAAATTAGTTTTGAATAGGCGTATGTTTTCAATAAGTGAATTTTTCCAATTAAAGTAAGATCTCTTTGTTTCCATAAATTATTATTTTTTCTTTATTTTGCTCAAAATTTCTTTATAATTCATCTCTTCAGCAACGTTGGGATCTAATGTGAAGTATATACCCAGCATTTTAAAGATGTTTACCTTCTTTCCAAATGGAAACGTATATGGCCCCCCTTAAGATCTCGGCCTTGAATAGGCCGATCTCCGCGAAAATTTGCACGCATGTCAAGTGAAGTGTATAGAATACTATGATAATTTCAATTTTTTTTTTAAATTCACTTATTTGCATATTTATGGTAATTTATGCAAATAAGGTCATAAATCACATTCTTACCCATAAATCATATATTATTCATTTTAAGCATTCTTTTGCACTGCATATATTCATTAGACCATTTGGAATAATAATACGACAACAAATTTGGAAGAGCCAGCTTATTCCTTGTGTTATCTCTTGTTTTGATAATTTCTTATATGTATTTCATTGTTTTTTTAAAGGGATCCGGTAACTTTGTCTCAGATTCTGAAACAAACTTCTGGATTTAGCTTATTATGCAATGATAATCATAAACCTTTAGGTCAGTCAGGAACCCCATGACTTTTACAAGCCGATCGCCTGTCTAATTATCAAGATACTCATGATTCAAATTACAAATTTTGAAAACCATTCGCCTGACGGTTTTCATAACACTACAGTCTATTGGGGAAATTGACTATGGTAAAACCGGTCACTCAAAGATTTTTACTTTTTTTAGGCACTTCTTGATCATTTTGAAGCGCAATTTTTTAGGGCTTCAATATTACACCATATCACAGACACTGCTAACACGTAGGGCCGTGTATCTCATATTTAACATTGTTAAACGATCCCTTTACACTTATGTTTTTTTACTGTTTTTGTTGTTTTATTTCATTTCTAACTACAATTCAACTATTTTGACTCCCAACTTTGAGCATTGGTAAGTCAAATTGTCAACGATTCGCAGAACATTGGTCCAAGCCCAAGAGAATTAAGGACTCTCTGTAGAAAACTGTGCGAAATAGAATCGAAGGGTTTTTCAAAATCTATTGCCAATTAGTAGCCTGGTTTATCAAAACAAGAAGTATGAAAATTCAAATCATTGATTAATCTGATTGCATCACCGATGTTGCTATCATTTAAATATCCTACTTAATCGATTGACAATTTTATTCAAAACTTTTGTTATTCTTTTGGAAAGTATCTTGGTGAGAATCTTATAATCTACATTAAATAAGGAGATAGGTCTAAAATTACAAATAAATTTGGGGTACTTACCATCCTTATGTATAAGTGTAATGACTGCTTGTGATTGAGAAGGAGATAATTCCTTGAATTTCATGGAATCATTGAATGCACTAGGAACTAACTCACAAACTACCTGCCAGAATGTAGGGTAAAATTCTACATTTAATCCATCATTTCCCGGAGATTTATTTAACTGCATTTCTTTTAAAATTTCAATAGACTCTCCATGATTAATTTTTCCTTCACAAAGATTTCTCTGATATTCTGTTAATTTGGGTAAGCTTTTAGGGGAAAAGTTAAAATTATCGCTTGATTCAATTTTGATTCAGCATACAAATTAGAATAACATTTCCTGATTTCTTTTATGATATCTTTTTCATCGTCAGTTTTATTTCCATCCACTTGTAATTCTCTAAATGCAGTTTTTTCTCACTTGGAGTCTATTAATTGCTGAAAATATGCCGTCTCTCCTTTTATATTTTCAAACCATGGGACTCGAGATCTTATTTTGACCCCTTCATTTATATAAACGTAAAGATTGTTCGATTCCCTTCTTCTCTTTTCAAAATCGTTAATTAAAGTATTATCATAATCTTTTATTGGTTTTTGTAATTCTTCCTCTAACTTTGAAATTTCTTTTTCCAAACCAGCAATCTTGTCCTTTCTTTCTTTGGCTTTTTTCTTACAATATTTTCTCGTAAAGCTACGTATCTCCATTTTTAAATAATCCCATCATATTTTATTATCTGTTATCTCTTTGGATAATCTTAGTTTTAACCTTTTTATTTCTTCTTTCATACTTTTAACATAATCTGCATCGTTACATAAACTGTTATTTAATTTCCAATGCCCGGCTTTTAATACCGGATTAGTAGAAGAATGGAGTTGATATTCAGTTCTATTGCTGAGTGGTCAGGTGTTATTGAAGGAATTTTTTTGCAATTAAATACCATATCTTCTAAAGCACTCCGAAATAACCCAAATAATCTAATCTACTCTGCATCGGAGGATTGTCTTGGTGATATGTAAATTGTTTCCTTACATTATTTTTTAATCTCCATATATCTATGGCGTTATAGTCGATTTAAAAATAAAAATCAAATTCAGAGCTAAGTTTAGACTGGTTTTTATTAATATTATGTCCGATGAAGTCTATAGATGTACATTTCTGACCATATTAAAACCCCCTCCTATTATGAAAGGCTTATTTCTAAATTCATCTTTTTTCAGGATATTTATAACAGTGCCCCAAAACTCTAATTGTTCACACGCTTTGCTCTCAACTAGGAAGTAAACATTTTCGAGTATTACCTCTTTATTTTGCAACAAACTAAATGTAAAAATGTATGTGCCTTCTGCGTCAATAATTGTATGGCGTACTTTAATATTTACTCCACTGTCAATTAGTATCATAACCCCTTTACTGTGGTCAGTACCATGGCTGTTTACACATCCACCTTCCCACAACGAATTCCAAGTGTTAACTATATCCTGTGTACTGAAGGTTTCCTGTAAAAAACAATATTCCCACCTTTCTCTTTGCAACATCTAAAAATGCTTCTTTTTTTGTTTTTTTCCGAATACCTTTTATATTTAATGATATAAAATTACAGACGGAAGATTATATCTCACCCACCATCGTGTAGAGAAGTTAATATAAATGGATGAGAATTGGAAGGGCCGTTGGTTACTTTCATGTTAAAGTTGATACTCTAAGACAATCCCAAATACTGAGATAATGGATAATTACATAAATAGAAAGCTTTTAACCCCCATAATAACACCAAATGGTGTCCACCCGACAAAACAAGTTTAGAATAATGAATTTATTCGAGTAAACTCTACCATAATATCTAAGTCTGAAACCCGGAAGTGCACGTAGAGTCGGGCCTCTATCCGTGACGTCACGAACGGGAGTCATGGGCTCAGTGAGAGTGAATGGCAGTGATATCCCTACGTAAATGCTATCCTGTCAGAGCTTAGATTTGTTGTTGTTAAGGAGTATATTTGATGGATTTTCTGTTTTCATTTGAATGAAGAATAACGAAGCAACATTTTCCAGTCGCTGATTTCTTTTTATATCCTCATATTCACCTATTTGGTAGAGATTTAAGACGAGTTTACTGCTTAGGAATTAAAGTTAAATCGTGCACTTATGAATAGGCGGATGCATTATATTGTCATCAGATATACATGAGCAGTTTTGTAAAACGAATAGGTCTAGAACTATGATAGTACTTATCATAGATGTGTGTGACTGCCTCAAAAAAGGATACAGTACCAGTTAAACATTTTATGTTGTAAAATATCAAACTTGAACGAGATCATGCAAGCGCGCTTCCTCTATAATATTTTGGCGAGGAGGGATGCGGCTCTTGCATGAACGTTCGTGGAGCGAGCAGAATCGGGAGGTAAGACCAAGCCGCTGCTCTAGGCGCTGCTTGCTTGTGATGGAACGTACGTGCGCTAGTTATATGTTTATCGGCAATTGCAAGAGAATGAACTAACAAAGACTTGCTCCTGACCAGGGGCGTAGGCAGGGGGGAGGTTTTGGGGGTTCAAACCCCCCCCTTTGGTATTTTTATGTATGTAAACCCCCCCCCCTAAAAAAACCCAAACCCCCCCTTTGTTTTTTTGTTTTTTGTTTTAAAAAAAAAAAAAAAAAAAAAAAAAAAAAAAAATTATATCCACGGCTAACCTAAATAAGGTGACCTTACCCCCCCCCCAACGAAGAAAAATGTCAAATTTTGAAATTTCGAGACCAAAAAAAAAAAAAAAAAGTGTCCGCTTACCGGTTCCCAAATGATTGTAAAATAAGTCATCTTCCCAGCGAAGATTAACAGATAGTGTTTCAGATTTTCTGTAATGTTTTAACCAATCTTTACTCAAGAAAAGGATAAGGCAAGAATTCTTGATAGATTTTTGTGTCAATTTGGTATATACAAGATATAATGACTGCTTTAATATTCGAGGCATATTTGTTTTTATAGGCTCTCGGAGACGTTACATCCTGCCATCACGCCTCGGCACGGCTCGGGGTGATAATAGGATGTAACGTCCCTTGAGCCTATACAAACAACTATCCCTCTCATAGCAGTCATTATATCTATAATATTACACCGCCTGCCAGTCAATATCTGTCTAACATTAGCCTTGTAGTTCCGGGTAATTGTTCAGGCGGTAAATGGGCGACATAACATGGCCTTCAAAATGCCATCTTCATACTCTAAATCAAAATTCGAAATCGACTCCGTAAACAATACAATATGGTTTGTTTGTTTGTATGTTTTTTCCTCTTTATGTTTGTTTACAACAGAGTAACTACGGAGGCCGAGAAGAACGATTATGACAATCTTCCGGAAAAGGCACAACGTGATGGAACAGACACTGTGGAGTCAACAGACCATGCCATAGGTGAGAAACATTTTATGCATCTGCGGCAGGTGAATATTTATCTGCAACAACACATAGGTATATTCATCTCAAAATTAACAATTTGCCAGTTTATGTTATTTTGTTTTATTTGAGGTTACAGGCAAGAATCTCCGGCCCTGCGTCAGATCAACGGTAACAAACCCATAGATATACAGACGTCACAATTTATTTAGTGAAAACCATCTATTGTCTTTACACATCAAATTGCTAATTAACTTTTTTTTAATTCACTCTATCCTTGGCTATTGACGTTGTTATTTTCACAAATGCAACTAAAATAACGATCAACAAGAAAGCTCAAGTGAGTCTGGGAAATGAGACTACGTGTTCATTTGTACATCTCTAGATTCTTCCATGTGACTTCAGAGCTTATGATATTTATAGGTAATGTACAGTGTGCTGTTAATACACATATTTGCACTGTGTTACCAGAAGGTACCTCTGCAACTGGACATTTTGGAGCCCTTGGAGGAAAGCTGTCTATCCAATCCCATGGGTTTACACTCCACATTCCACCTGGTGCCCTTGAGGAAGATAGGGAAATCAGCCTTCAGGTACTGACGGAGATTCCAAATGGCCTCACACTTAAAGAGGACGAACTTCTGGTCAGCCATGGCTTCCAGTGTTACCCGTCTGGGCTACGCTTTAAGAAACCGGCAAAGCTGACAATACCTCATTGCGCAATAGCTCCTAACAAAGTACAGACCGTACTGTATTCCTGGAATCAGTCAGGTAACGATATCACGTTTTCCGCCTTTCCGCAAGTACAAACATGTTCGGCTATGTGTTAAAAAACCCCAAATCGACTGGATTTACCCCCACATTGGCATAGGCCTTGCGCCCGATTCCTAACCAAGCTAAATTTGTATGGAATGAGTTATGGATAATCTTGTATACCTAGATTTTCTTTCATATTTTTGTTTGTAATAGGGGGACACGCCTCTGCAAATAGAGTTTTTTGAGACCGTCGTTGGCACGGCAGATCTTACATCTTTTAAAGTGTTTAATGTGGGGAAACATAAGTCCCCCAAACCCCGCAATCGGCGGACTAAGGTTATAAATTTATAAACATTGTCAAAACTTTTAAATACAAATATCACATAAGATCTGAAATATCATCAATGACACATGATCAATGCCGTTTCTAAATTTTCGAATGACTATATCGGCTAAGTCAATGCTTTGAAAATAATCACCAAAAATGCTGACAATACTAGTCGAGAACTCAAAATACGTTATTATATGTTAAGAAGGTTCTCAGAAAGGCTCCTAAATGTTAACACGCATTCATGACCTCATATTTATTAAATTTGACAATTTGGTAACAGAATTACTAGCAGAATTCAACAACCCCTGACGTTACGTATTTTGTTTCCTATTAGTTCTATCAAAGAAAAAGACTCATAACACGGCATAAAGGATGGCAATGTTGACCAAAATAGCTTTATGTGAGGATGTCCATTAATTGAATGAAGCCTTTGTCGTTGATTATCATGTCATATGAATGATGAATCCATGTATATGTCATGATCCGCCCATTATGATTATTGTTTGCATCCCCAATCAGTTCCATAACTTTAAAACCAATTCTGTGGTTTCAGGGGCTCTTTGAAAAGGCTATATTTAAAAAAAAAAAATAACAGAAGATTTCACAGTGGGTAGTTTGGTATATGTATAGATTAAAGATAAACTCCAGGACTGGTAAAAAAAAAAAAAAAAATCACAGAATCAAACAAAACTTACACTGAATGTTCAAGATTACAAATAAATGACATGTGCCAAACAATTTTGGAAGAAAATGTTAACTGGCTGAGTAATGAGCATAGAAAGACAAGGAAATCAAGGTAGTACTAGCCCCGACACCGTTTGTGTTGTCCCATATATAGCTTTCTATGTGAGTGATTGTTACTTTACCAAGACTATGTCAAATTTATTATGATTTTGATGACTCCAGAACCTTGCAGTGCACACCAATACTAACATGCTACATGATCAACTGTTTCTGATCCTTTCCACACCTTTTCTTTCACAATGCAATCGCATTACCAGTACTAAAGTTTAGCTTTAATCGCGGTCATCAGAAAACTTATTTTTTATTTTATTCGATTAGCAGATTAAGGCCCATGTACATATATTATGTCTTCAAATATTTCATGACGATTGTGTTTTTGGAATTGAATTGAATTGACAAATATTTGACAATGTTAAGTAATCATATTCGCCCAAATTATGTCTTTTGTAGTATAAACAAGTATATAATATTAAGTCTCCCCCCTTTGAATATTATTCCAGTTGCAAAAATACGATGTATAATTATGTTAAGCCTAATGAGCTAGGAAAATTCACTATATTTAAGTTGTTTCCTGTCGTTTTTTAGTGAATCAAATTCGTTTTGTTTTATTTTAAAGGTACACCTAAACGGCTTCGAGATTCCTCCAACTTTCTTTGTACAGTACAAGAACAGTTGCTAGAGATCTCAGTCAGCCATTTTTCTGGAGGATTCATTGCCTTAATTTGGGACTGGCTATTTCTGAAGGGCATATTGTTGTCATGCATGTCGTTTCTTCCCAGAAGCTTGCCTCTCACCCGAAAACCCGTTCTCGAGGTTCGATTCATCAAGAAGCTACATAACCAAGAATGGGTAAACAGACATTAACAACATGTTTTTTTTTTTTTTTTTTTTTTTTTTTTTTTGGGGGGGGGGGCGTATTTAAGCCTTATCACTGCAGAAGGGTTTTGTTTATCATGGGGTCGAGGATGAGGATGTCGTACAACCCCATTGAAAAGTTCTGTCGCAAATCATCTGCTTTCGAGCCTTGTAATATTCAAAATATGAAGCAAATTTATTATTTTATAAGTACAGGTATTTGTATGTTAAAACAAACCTTCAACCGATAAAGACCGATATTCTTTCTTTTTTGTCTTTCTTTTTTACTCTTGTAGTTTGTGTCGTAAATATTTATCGAGCATGGTCTGGTAAACATCTTGATAACTGTCTTGCCTTGTAGACTATACCTTGTAAAGTTTCCACTTTCATGATATCAATTAAACGAATGATATCCCGAAAATATTCTTTTAAACGTATCTGTGACATCTCTACTGTAAACAGAAGGCTGTTTCTGTCAATCGATTTTGACGTCGTTTTAGTTTTGCCAAATTCCTGAGAGATAAAGCCCATTTTTACTGATCTAAATAAATTGGTATACCCATGCAACCACAGCTTATTCCTTGGGACGATTCCAGTGCGTACTTTAGTTGAAATACACATACATCCGAGATTCTGTGTATAATACAAGAGTACATATGATTTATATCTACTTGACAATTTCCAGATAACTTTATCAGAATCCTTTTTGTACACATGATTTTATAGAACGATGTCCATAAATTAAAGGACCTCTATTTCCAACCTGTGAAGGACGATGACGATGATATTGTGTTCGGGAGGGGTACACTAACAGTCGCTTGCCATTTGGAGAAGAAGAGTCCTAAATCAAATGTAAGTGTACTTTTGTTCTCTGAATTGCTATACTTAGATAAAATAAATTGAAACAAGGGCTATTTGGAAACAAGAACAGTTCAACATTTATTTTTAACAGTCTGCAATCAATTATATTTTCGTTCATCACTATCTTAACCTTAAATAAGTTTTTATTTTAGTAGGAACACCGACTAATCCTTGATAGCAGATGTACTCTCATAAAAAAGTAATAAACATATGCTAATAATAATGCTACTATTAATATAATGATTATAATAAATACGTCACTTTGAATGTACTGAATGACATTGTGTGGCCATATAATAAATCTTGAACGAAGAGACGTTTATAGCAGCTACAAATTACATACTTCGTTTTTTGTCGGTACAAGAAAGTTGAAGCATTACGTGAAATAATAATTTAGGATTTCTTTTGTATTTGAACACTTTTCTCCCAGTCTAGGAACATGCAAATGTCAAAGCTAATTTATGTCATTTTCGTTCAATTGGATCGATGGTTAATCAATTTCATCACTTGTCCATTCATTTTTGTCAGATTAAATTTGAATTTGTCTCCCCTGACAGTCCACTGCAGAATGAATGATCGAATGAATCTTGTAAATATCATTCAAATTCGTCGGACAGACACTAACAGACAAGATAATGTATCGTCGTTCAATTGGGTCGATGGTTAATCAATTTCAACACTTGTCCATTCATTTTCGTCAGATTAAATTTGAATTTGTTTCCCCTGACAGTCCACTGCAGAATGAATGATCGAATGAATCTTGTAAATATCATTCAAATTCGTCGGACAGACAAGATAATGCACTAATTAACTATTTTGTTAAAACAAGACAGGCAATTTTCATATTTGTTTTGTATGCCTCCTTAATTGTTGACTAAGGTATATATAAAAAAAGTAAATACAAGCCTTTAATCATGTTAATTTGCACGTGTATGGACTTTTTTTTGCATTCCTGCATCATGTCAAATCTCAAGCCAATAAATTCCAGAGGACAAGTGGTTGTAGTAGTATAAGTAGAAGTAACATTAGCACAAGTAGTAATACATTGTAGTAGTATATTTTTTCCCCGTTCCATTACAAAATTACAAACACCATAATATGTGTTTATATAAATATAATATATTTATATAAACACAAAGGAAGCGGCTTAATTGCCCATATTCAGACGTGTCAAGCATGACACATCTTATCTTGCTTGAGTCCAGGAATAAACAAATATTATAACAATAAATAAAAACAGAAA
The DNA here is from genome assembly GCA_035222895.1 of Strongylocentrotus droebachiensis. NCBI lineage: Eukaryota > Metazoa > Echinodermata > Echinoidea > Camarodonta > Strongylocentrotidae > Strongylocentrotus > Strongylocentrotus droebachiensis. The sequence continues at coordinate 112,398 of JAVYIG010003227.1, read as the reverse complement.
CAAGCAAAGACACATTATTTTCATAATAAAAACAAAAGTCGAACATTGCCAAAGTATTCTATACCAATATTATGTATTTAAGAATTTAATGTTAGACAGTTAGACTTTTACGGAAGTGTCATATGTTTCTGAATGTCATTCAAGGTCATTGTATGGCTTATAAGCTTTCTGTAGATATGAATATCTTCCTATTTAGAGATCTCATATGAATATCAACTTTAAAGCAAGCGAACAGGTGGCGAATTTGTATGACGCTTTGACGAAATTCCCTGAAAAATGACAACATTGGTTTAGGCAATTGTACGTTGGTAGCCGGGGATGACGAAATTGAATTTACTTAGACGACGTTAGATGCAGAATAATGAATTTATTGGACAAAGTAGAGAAAAGTTTTGTTCACTATTTTCAGCAGTACTCTCTACATCTGCGTTTTGGCGCATGTTTCATACAATCATGAATGCTAATAATTATATAATCTGGTAATTTCCTCAGGCTATCCAGTACAGCGAGATGAGCTTGAAAAGGAAAGTGACAAGGTACTTTCCGCTCGATCTAACCGAGGAGAGTGATGAGACATTAGTGACACTTGAAGTGGTTCAAACCTCTACAACACAGACTATCCAATTCAACACACGTTTTCAAGGTAATTCGTTTTTATGGAAATGCTTACTTGTTCTAATCTCTGAGTATTACATTTTATAGCGTATCACAAAGAACCAATTGCGGCAAAATGACAACCTATTGGTAATGTGCACGGTACAACTCGACCTCTGGGGCATAAATGCAAAACAGAAATGAAATGTTCGCAATATTGAAATAATTAGAACTTAAGGTTAAGCGACTATACCATCAAAACTTTAAGTCATGATGTACATGTAGGCCTTTATAGATTGACTTTTGTTTTATATTACCATAACTATGGTTTAACTCTAAGCATAATAAAGGCCACCACTACTTTTTATATTTAATTCGACCATGTCGTGAAGACGACATGAATATACATGTATAGATGAAATTAAGAAAGATCACCTGTAGATGAACTAAATTATGGACGAAATGTGTTGGGACCACATGGTTGTTGGATTAATTGGGTTTCAAACCATTTTATTATCGACCGACAAAATGGGAAATGGACCGACTAATGGTGGACCAAATGGTTATTTGATCAGGTCGTTCATTTATTTTACTTCGAGGAATTGGCAACTATAGATTGGCCCGACTTGCTATTTAGACGAAATAATGATTGTAAGAAACGTTGACTGGACCATGTGTATAATGGAGACAATAGGGACTTTTAGATTGAGTAGACGAGAACACGACGAACGCCGACTGATCATGCGTGTCAACGTACTCAACTGCCCATGTTGACTACAATTAGAAATCTTTTAGATTGCACTCGGCGGTATACATGAATGCAGTAAGTAACACTATGAACATGACGGACAAAGAAAGAGGACAAAATATACAGTTCCTCATTCTACCCTCAACAATAGGCCATTTTCGTAATGTAACCAAATTTAATGCATAAGTCTTTGTGAAGTGCCTTAATACAGATTATTTCGTTCACCTGATAAGAATAATAGTATTTCAATAGACATTCCGAACTGCATACATTATTGTTGCCAGGTTAGACAACATGATGGCTTGACCTACCTAGCAACACTTAATATATGCAGTTGCATTCTGACTATTGAAATACTATTATTCCTATCAGGTGAATGAAATAATTTGTATTGAGGCACTTCACAAAGACTTATGCATTAAATTTGGTTACATTACGAAAATGGCCTATTTCTGTGGTAGAACATCCCTTCACTGCTATTATGTAAAGATGTCTAGAACAGGTGAATATGCATGTGACACCTGTTCTACACATTTTTACACAATAGCAGGGAAGATATGTTCCTTTGTCTACCTGAGGAACTGTATATATTTAATGCGCACGCGGCATATACTAGTACCGTACTAGATTTAGGAAAATCAAGGTTGACGCATTCTCGATCGCCGACTGAGACGACGTGACCCATGCGCAGTGCCTTAAAACGACATCACACGTTGCAGTCGAAGCTGTCGACGTGCAAATCTAAAAGTCCCTAATGTGTGGATAGAGTCAGACTTAAGAAGATAGATGCCTGGGTATTGGACCAATTGCCTCTTGATCAAATGTCAATTACTTATTACGTCATACGTGTGAAATCATTCGATCATGTAGATCCATGTTAATCATGGGTGTCGATCCCGGGGGGGGGGGGGATGGGGGGGATATATCCCCCCAAATATTTCAGGTGGGGGGGGGGGGGTGGCCTGTACAATCATCCCCCAAATAATTCACCATAAAAAAAAAAAATTAAAAAAAAGAGGAAAATTAATGATGAGAGCCCGATGAGAGTAGTTCATGGTTATTACTCGCAAGATGACCATCAATATGCACATTTTCCTATCTCATTTTCATAATACATACATATATACGAAATAAATGAGACAACCGTATATGGGGGGAGAACTGAATTCAGACAAGGACACGATACAACGAATCGTCTTCCTTCTCTAATAATTTGATAAAATGGCAAAGCTTCCGCGCTTCGCGCGAGATGGGCGAAAATGAATATAGACAAGGATTAAGAGTAATAATTTATTGAACCGTCAAAGCTTCCGCGCTTCACGCGGGAGGGCGGGGGGGGGGATTGCACTCAGACAAGGACACGATACAACGAATCGTCTTCCTTCTCTAATAATTTAATAAAACGGTAAATCTTCCGCGCTTCGCGCGAGATGGGCGAAAATGAATATTGACAAGGATTAAGAGTAATAATTATTTGAAACGTCAAAGCTTAACCCTCTTCGCGCGGGAGGGGGGGGGGGGGGAAACTAAATTCAGACAAGAATTCAGAGTCGAGAACGGTACAACGGATCATCTTCTTTCCCTAATAATTTAATGAAATGTCAAAGCTTCCGCGCTTCGCGCAGGAGGGGTGGGGAAACTGAATTCAGACAAGGATTAAGAGTCGAGAACGTTCCAACGAATCGTCTTCTTTCTCTAATAATCTAATGAAACGTCAGAGTTTCCGCGCTACGCGCTGAGGAAGGGGAACTTGGTTTAAACATTAAGGATTAAGAGTCGAGAATGGTACATCGAATCGTCTTCTTCCTTTAATAATCTAATGAAACGTCAGAGCTTCCGCGCTACGCGCGGAGGAAGGGGAACTAGATTCAAACAAGGATTAAGAGTCGAGAACGTTCCAACAAATCGTCTTCTTTCTTTAATAATCTAATGAAACGTCAGAGTTTCCGCGCTACGCGCTGAGGAAGGGGAACTTGGTTTAAACATTAAGGATTAAGAGTCGAGAATGGTACATCGAATCTTCTTCTTCCTTTAATAATCTAATGAAACGTCAGAGCTTCCGCGCTACGCGCGGAGGAAGGGGAACTAGATTCAAACAAGGATTAAGAGTCGAGAACGTTTCAACGAATCGTCTTCTTTCTTTAATAATCTAATGAAACGTCAGAGTTTCCGCGCTACGCGCTGAGGAAGGGGAACTTGGTTTAAACATTAAGGATTAAGAGTCGAGAATGGTACATCGAATCGTCTTCTTCCTTTAATAATCCAATGAAACGTCAGAGCTTCCGCGCTACGCGCGGAGGAAGGGGAACTAGATTCAAACAAGGATTAAGAGTCGAGAACGTTTCAACGAATCGTCTTCTTTCTTTAATAATCTAATGAAACGTCAGAGTTTCCGCGCTACGCGCTGAGGAAGGGGAACTTGGTTTAAACATTAAGGATTAAGAGTCGAGAATGGTACATCGAATCGTCTTCTTCCTTTAATAATCTAATGAAACGTCAGAGTTTCCGCGCTACGCGCTGAGGAAGGGGAACTTGGTTTAAACATTAAGGATTAAGAGTCGAGAATGGTACATCGAATCTTCTTCTTCCTTTAATAATCTAATGAAACGTCAGAGCTTCCGCGCTACGCGCGGAGGAAGGGGAACTAGATTCAAACAAGGATTAAGAGTCGAGAACGTTTCAACGAATCGTCTTCTTTCTTTAATAATCTAATGAAACGTCAGAGTTTCCGCGCTACGCGCTGAGGAAGGGGAACTTGGTTTAAACATTAAGGATTAAGAGTCGAGAATGGTACATCGAATCGTCTTCTTCCTTAATAATAATCTAATGAAACGTCAGAGCTTCCGCGCTACGCGCGGAGGAAGGGGAACTAGATTCAAACAAGGATTAAGAGTCGAGAACGTTTCAACGAATCGTCTTCTTTCTTTAATAATCTAATGAAACGTCAGAGTTTCCGCGCTACGCGCTGAGGAAGGGGAACTTGGTTTAAACATTAAGGATTAAGAGTCGAGAATGGTACATCGAATCGTCTTCTTCCTTTAATAATCTAATGAAACGTCAGAGCTTCCGCGCTACGCGCGGAGGAAGGGGAACTAGATTCAAACAAGGATTAAGAGTCGAGAACGTTCCAACGAATCGTCTTCTTTCTCTAATAATTCAATGAAGCGTCAAAGCTTCCGCGCTTCGCGGGGGAATGGGGAAACTCCTCCCTCCCTGCACCCAACCCCCTAGGGAGCGCGCTTCGCGCGCTCATTCCCGCCCCCTCCCCTAAAATGAAATCCTGGCTACGCGCTTGGGGATGGGGTGCAACCTGCCACACGCTTCTACCTCTTGGTTGCTTTGATCCATTGCCGAAAATATTTTGGCACCTATCATCCCCCCCAACCACGGATACAAATCGACACCCTTGATGTTAATATTTACTAAAGCTTGAAACGTAGGCGCAGGAAGCTCAGGAACTGTGAGGAACAGGTACATGTATAACATATGGGGAAGCTGTATTCAATAGACAAGAGAAAAATATATAGTTTTGTGCATATATACAAGTTTCTTCTGTAACCAGTTGTGAGGGTTAATAGGAGGGCTGGTATTCTGAGAACAATTTAATCTCTCACTTTTTAAAATTATATCTTTATACAATAATCGTTATTCTGAGACCTCTTTCTATCTCAGATTTTATCTTTCGTTTCATCTCTATTACTTCTTGCTTGCCCAATACAGTCAATCTTATGTTACGTGAAGAATCATATAAAAATAGGAGTTATGTCATCTCTCTCCCTTTCTCTCTCTTAGTGAGTTAAAATCTCGATACGGTGATTCTCAGAATACCATCATTCGTTTTAAGCAGCCTGTTTCAATAAATTTTTTTCCTTCTGATTTTGTAATTATGTTTTGGATAGGGAAGGGGGGGGGGAGTTAAAAGTAAGAATCAAATATTGTAGACGAAACACAATTACGCCATAAAATGTATATATATATATATATATATGTCAGAGTTGAGAATTCTTGCACTTTTATATATATATATATATATATATATGGGTATATATATATATATATATATATATATATATATATATATTGTGTGTGTTATTGCAAGACTGTTTGAAATACATCTAATGTACATTATACAGTTGACGTGACAGCAATAAATCATAAATTAAATTTTGATTCTACAGTACAGGACACTCCTTCACCATCCACTGTTGAAATGTGAGTAGAACCTCAACATACGTTTATGTGTGTGTATGTATTTATGCGTGTGTGCTTGTGTGTGCGCGCATGTGGGTTTATCCGTAAATAATATTTATATATACAGTTAACAACTGAGTTATTTGTACCCCTTGTAAAGTTTTTTTTTGTTGTGTTCCTCGTAACTCAAGCATGAAAATGGGACTGGTTGAACGAGGGTCTTTGTTGCATACTTTTAGATGTAATCTTTAATCTCAAGAAACATAAATCGGGAGAAATGATTTTGTCACATACCCCCCCCCCCCCAAAAAAAAAAAAAAGAAAAAAAAGAAGAAGCTTGGTAAGGATATCTATAATTGTGTTTCTAATTGTTTATATAGAGCGTATAAAAAGAAGTATAACCAAGTTTACTAGCTTATAACTTAAGGCACTTAATATGACCTTGAAATCCATTTCATGATATAGCGTAATGTTTTTATGTCTAATGATACTTTAATCCAAAAAAATTCTGCCACAATAACTATTTTGAAAAAGCTTTTTGATGAGATGAAACTTACTACTAAAATGCACAAAACAATTTACAAAACTTGGGAATTGTGTTGAGACCACTTTGCTTCAACCCAAGCTTGGTAGAAGAGGATTTCTAACCGATTTTTTGGAGAATCATGTTGCTCAGCAATCCGTTATATACGGGGAGTCTGACAAAAAATACGACCAGAACATTACTAACACATTTCAATGAGAACGGTTAAGTATTTTTTTTTCTTCAATTTCCCATATTGTGTAATGTAAATATGCAAAACAGTTTTTTAATCCCAGGTGTAGATTTATATTGAGCCAAAAACGAATCTTTCCGGTTTGTTTATGAACTTCAAAACTACATAAATTGGAAGCTACTTCTAAAGAAGAGAAAATGTCAAAAATATTCAGGATTATTTATATATATATATATATATATATATATATACATGTGCGAGTGTGCATTTAGGTAAACAACTTATGTATAAATGTACTTCAGAAATCCGATAATATCTAGTGCAAACATGTAAAATATATCAATATCAATCAGACTTATTATCATGTACTCTATGAGGTAGCTCTGCTTGTTGTAAAGGCTCCTCACATTTTGCGACGATTTTTCTTTTACTGTTGTATCAAAATTTCCCTCAAAATTGTGTATTTATTTGCCACGTTTGCCATACATTATAATTTAAAGTTAAAGTTATATACCCGTATCATTGTGTAACCGACTTTTCAGCTTAAATAAATCTTTATTGTTGTTGATGAACAAGTACACGTCGAACAACAAACTTTAAACCAGTGAAATCAGTCAACTGAGATTATTAGATATAAATTTCATATTTCCTTCTTATAAATATAGATCTACTGAAGAATCCAGGGAGCAGGCTTCTGACGACCTTCTTAGGCAAATAGCTAGGAAGATTCATAAGGATCAAGACATTGACAGTCTAGGCGGGAAATTGGGTTTTGAACCTTCGGAAATACAACGTTACATTCACATGAACGACAGAAACAACGATGTTACATACATGGGAACACTTAGTATGCTTCAGGATTGGAGGAACAAGACTACAAGGTCCGAGGAACGTGACAAATTGAGGAAAGCCCTGATTTCGATTAATCACCGTCGTCTGGCAGTCGACCTCCTGAACGACGATATGCCAAGATAGTATGAACTTGGAAAAAATAAAAAGTAAATAGTTACAATTTGGATATATATTTATATATATATATATATACATATATATAGACATATGGTTTAATTGTATACCATGCATGGCTGCATGCTAATTACCTCTTTTTATACCTACATAAAATACGGTAAGGCGAAACTATAAAACAATACTCACACTTTGACCTTTTAAAATGGTTTTTATTTAATGGTAGAAGTAGCCTTCAAAACGGCAAATTGGCCAATGTATTTCGAATTTAGTGACAACTGTTATTCTTTTTAAGTCGCCTAGTTTGTATGCGAGGCCTTTATGGTTTCTTTTGTTTTTTGATAAATCCAATTATAAAAGGTCATTTCATCACGATCCTACCGTTACTGGGTGCCGCCATTTTGTTTGTCCTCGTTGGAGATCGTGACGTCAATGCGCTATGGATGTATGATTGGCCAACTATATCAATCATACTTAAATATAATTGCATGTTTTATAAATCTTCAAAAAAATATAATTTGTATTTTGTAATTGAAAATATATTGATTTAAATTATAAATTAATTAAATTTGTCATATCAAGACAGTAGTAAAATAAATATCTTTATTTAATGTGAGCCGATTCATACATTTTCAAATAGACCAGTTCAAGGTTAGCACATGTCCAAAAGGCCCCCGAATATCCACAAATCTTCAAAACATGAAGAGGTCCCAATTTGTACATTTTGAAATAATCACTCCTACAGCGATGAAGATGCTACATAACTAGGCTTTGTTTCCCCTTTCAAAAGAATACTTCCGCCTGTGTATCATGGAGTGCACTGCTGGTGCATAACTGAATAATAATAACATAACTTTCATGAGCACGTATCCAGTATTTTGTCTCTGTGTATTTCACAGTTTGGTCTGCAATGACCTTTATCAGCTTAAAGGTGAAATTCAAAGAAAATCACAGATATATCAACTAATGTATCACTAGAAACTGGAAAGCTTACAGATGGCCATCGTACAAGTTTTAGGTCAACTACATATCGGGTGATTTATAAAAATACAAATACAACCACCTCCATAGCAGCTGGGATATACGAGAGATTCGCCAGAAAAATAACGATGTTTTAATTACATCACAGTATGGACCAATACTGCCCAAGCAGACGACATCCCATAAAGAATGAACATAATTGCAAAGCTATTATTTCTCAAATTATAATGAGTTTAGTGTATAAAATGTAATGGCATGTCAAACCATTCAAAATGGGATATGACCCGATTCTGATAACTAAAACCTTTTGCTTGTAAATACCATGGACCTATTACGAATGGACATTCGTCGTTTTGTTAACGAATTCATTGTGATTGTCTCCGTCAATGTCGTCTCAATAAAATTCCGTACATGTTTCTTCACTTTGATCTCATGAGGTCCACCGCCAATAAGCCGGGACTAAATCAAGATAGTGATTTTAAACATGTTAATATACATGCGCAGAAGATAATATATCGCTTAAATCATGGGAAATCGATGTACAGTTGTGGTTAATAATCAGAAATTGTTGTTCCGTGTACTGTGTTTTATTTTTGAATTACACGTTGATATTACCAGATAGGTTAAATTTGGATTGTTTGAAATTTAAAATTCCGTTTTCCCCAATTTCCTCATAATATTCCAGAATTACAACGCACATGGCTTGTAAAGATCATGGCCTTCTAATTGTTGTATAAGGTCATTGGTGCGTGCGGAAGTGTGCGAATCAGTAATAATATATTTCATATCACCCAAATCGTCTGCTTTTCAACTTTGCTGCTCCCCATTGGTAATTCTTTTTTTTTTTTTTTTTTTTACTTAAGACACACTCTTACATATCACACCATCCAAACAAAACCTAAGAGAGGGAAACTGCTCCTTTGTCTATGATCGAAAATGCTTACGCAGTCGTTATTGTTAAAACAGCTGAATGTTCTCATTAAGATGCAAATAATCAGAAGGCGGTGGACCTCATTGGATCAAAGAAAGAATCACGTCGAATGTCCATCCGTAATATGTCCATGTAAATACACAAAATAGGGGTTAATTCACAATCAAAGAAACCAGACTTTCAAATTGAAAACCCCCCGGAAAGATATTAAAGGAAACCTAAACCCAAAGAATAAGCGTAGGTATGCTGAAAAATGAGATGTATTCTTGCCCTTTGATGTACAATATTCCTTACGAAAATGTACAAGATATATATAAATAAAGATATTCCTGGCATGATGTGATGCCTTTCAGCATGATATGGGCGCAGCCATTTTCTTGAAAGTGTGACGTATCTGTTGAAGTTGTTCATGTATCATGCATCAAGCTTTAGTTGGAAAGAATTTTTAAATCAATAACAAAACCTTAAATAAAAAAAATAACTGAGATGATAGAAATTATATTAGGTGAAAAAAAAATAATAGGGGCACAATTGTAACAAAATTCATTTATAAATACTACACTATAGCAGTTAACAAATCTATTTCATTTATGAGAAACCTTCACCCCAAAAGAGCACTAACTTATTTATGCGATTTGCGTACTGGCAATTATGGTACAAAGGATAATAGCGGGTGAATGTAATGCTTCATCACCACACACGTCTGGGGAAAAAGCATCCATAAATTAGCATACATTACTTGATAAACGACTTCGCATAGTACGTCACATTATCAAGAAAATGGCGATGCCCATGTCGTGTTGATAAACTGTACTTTATTTTTGCTTTATTCCTTTTTCATAAACTTTGGTGGGGAATCTTGTATATCTATGGGCAATAATATAATAAATCTCTCAGTATAAGTAAAGTTATTACTTAGGGTAAGGTTTCCTTTAAGGACGGCGTTTGTTCCCTCTTGAAACGCGAACATACCGCGGTGTGTGCAGCTGAATATACAAAGGCGCCTTATTTTGTTTACAAGCGACAGATTCCTTTATTTTTGTATCGCTGCATTTGTCATCAAAATAAAACCATGCGCGGGGTTTAGAATTACATTACTTAAGAATAATGTTGATGGAAAGTTTTTCAATGTAATTAAGCATATGTATGCTCAGGCTAAGTCATGTGTAATTTCTGGTACAGAAAAGTCTTCTTCATTTGATTGTAACATTGGTGTGCGACAAGGTGAAAATTTGTCTCCGATGCTATTTGCCCTTTTTTTAAATGACTTCAAACAATTCATTTGTGAAAAGTTTGGAGGCATAAATATTCTTCCTGACAAGATTGATGCAGCTGCGTATCAAAAAGGTATAGATGTATATCTCAGGCTTTTTACATTACTGTATGCAGACGATACAATAGTTCTTGCAAAAACTGAAAGTGATCTTCAGCTTGCTCTTGATGCAGTATCTGATTACTGTAAAAAATGGTTTCTTCAAGTTAACACAGCTAAAACAAAAGTTGTTGTATTTTCTCGTGGTAAAGTTCGAAAAATGCCTATATTTAAATTTGATCATGATATTGTAGAAGTTGTTGATGAATACGTCTATCTTGGAACTACTTTTAACTACAACAACAAATTTCGTAAAGCTCAAATTAAGCAACTTAATCAAGCTAGACGAGCAATGTATAGTCTATTATCTAAAACTTATCAACTGCACTTACCTATTGATATCCTCTTGGAATTATTTGATCAACTTGTGTTGCCCATTCTGCTCTATGGAAGTGAGATATGGGGATTTGAAGTGCTACATGATCTTGAAATTTTCCACATGAAATTTTGTAAGCAAGCCCTTTCTGTCAACAAAACAACTGCAAATTGTATGGTACTTGGTGAATTGGGGAGGCTTAAACTTGAGAAATATATCGAAAGCAGAATGATAAACTTCTGGTGTAGGATTGTACATAGTGGACAGGATAAATTTTCTGGTAAGGTGTATATTATCTTAAAATTACTCTTTGAGAAGAATATATATCAGGCACCTTGGTTAAAAAAAATCAAGCTGACTCTGGACAATATGGGGATGTCTAATTTATGGGAAATTTGTGAAAATACTAGCTATGAGTGGGTCAAACAAACTGTGGAACGTCGATTGAGAGATTCTCATGCTCAGTATTTGTCTGCTTGTATGTATGATAATTCGCATTGTGTTAATTATCGAATCTTCAAACATTCTTTATGTTTAGAAAGATACTTAATCGATCTCATTAAAAGAAATCGGACAATATTAAGTCGTTTTCGCTGTGGCAATCATTACCTGCCGATTGTAGCTGGTAGATATTCAAATACTCCAAGGGAAATGAGGCTATGTACGCTGTGCAATTTGCAATCGCTTGGGGATGAGTTTCATTACTTGTTTGTATGCCCTACCTTTCGTTCAGAAAGAAAATTGTTCATCGATAAATATTTCATTGAAAGACCAAATACACTGAAAATGGATCAGCTTTTTAACTCCAATAATGTACAAACACGTTTAAACTTAGTAAAATTCTGTCGAAAAATAATGCTTCGTTTTCATTAATTTAAGTATGTGCAAAAACATGTTATGAGTTCAATATTAACTTTATGTTTCTCTTTGTTTGTCTTATATCAATTTATTAAATTGATATCAAGAATATTTTCAGTAATTCATTAATTCAGATATCAATTTACTGGTGCCAGTAAATTTCTTTTTCAATTGCTTCCATTAATTTCGTCATTAATTATCGTTTTAATTAATATTATCGTTTTGTTTTTGATTATTATTATTATTATCATCATCAATATTGTTATCATTATCATCATAATTTTTCTCACTATTGTCGATAGTGTTATTTTGTATGGATTAACATTAATTCTATTTGTATTGTATATTTCACAGTGTTTAATTGACAAATTCAAACTGATTGTAAACTTCTCCAATACCCCAATGTGGGTGACATGAGAATAAATTGTCATTGTCATTGTCATTGTCATTGTCAGAGTGAAGCAATAGAGTATATATTTAACCTGACGCTAGTGAAGCATGAACCTAATTAGGTTCATGAGTGAAGTAAGAGAAAGAACTCAAAAGAACATGAAAACACATGCACTGAAAATGTATGATACGTCATGGGACATCGTCTGCTTGTGCAAATCATGTCCATACTGTGATCTCACACATCTCAGCTGCGTTCGGATAGCTCTTCAGGTGCTATGCTGGGGCTGTATTTAAGCGTTCTGTAATTTATATTAATCATTACTTCGAATGGTTCCAAGAATTGAATTTTGATAACCTTGTCGAATCAAAGTTTTAACTCTGCAATAATGAAAATAAAGTTAGTTTTTTAAATCAATGAATATCTGCTTTGAAAATAATAATAATAACAATAATATTCATATTATCTTTAAAGATAAAAGTGAGTTCTGGTCAAAAAAAAGAAAATTAATTCTCACAGAATCAAATGACAATTACACTGAATGTTCAAGATTACAAATGAATGTAATTTGCCAAACAATTTTGGTAGAAAAATATAATGGCTGAGTAATGAGCATAGAACGATTAGGAAATCAAGGTTAGTAGCCCCGGCACCATTTGTGTAGTACCATATATATCTTTCTGTGTACAGTGCTTGTTACTTTAATTACCAAGACCTGGGCCAAATTTATTATGATTTTGATGACTCCAGAACTTTGCAGTACACACCAATACTTACATGCTACATGATCAACTTTTCTGATCCATTTCACACCTTTTCTCTCACAACGCAATTGCATGACCAGAACTCAACCTTATCTGTATGCTCAGAGTGCAACTATGACCTGGCTTATTAGATGACAGGGATTCGGGCGTACGCGTGGGGCCTTGAACAGAGCACGAACGTCTAGTATTATTATACATTTATAAAACCGTTATTACCGATCTTTATGAGGGTTCGATGTGTTTGTAGATCTCGTACCAGAGGCGGTGCAAATTTTCCAATTTTCGAGGGCCCCGAAAAAGGTGCTCACTACCCCCCCCCCCCCCCCCCCCTTTGAGCGAATTATTGGCCGGCGCGATTTTCAAATTTTCGGGAGCAAAAAAAAAAAAAAAAAAAAAAAAAAATAGTGCTCACTACCCACTGAGCGAATTATTGGCCGGCATGATTTTTAAATTTTAGCACACTAAATTTCAAATTTGCCCCCCCCCCCTTAGAAATTCTGGATCTGCGCCTGTTAAGTGCCCCCATTTAAAAAGATCCCCTTTCCCTGTTCATAAGTGCCCCTTTACACCTATGAAAATAGTCCTTTTCATTCGAATACTAGTGCCCTCTTTTCATCTCTGGTAAATGACCCTATTCTTGAAGTTTGAAGTTTGAAGTTTGAAGTTTATTCGGTCCACATTTACATCAAAAACAATTTAATTCTTTCTTTTTTTAATACAAGCGTATAAGCGTAGATTACACACAACAAATTAAAGATTTCAAATCAAGTATAATGTACGGAAAATAGGTACGAAGTTTCGAAATATATAGATAAGACAGGCAAGGTAAAATAATGTAAAATGTGGGGAGCCTAAATAAAAAGCAAAGCTTGTATGTGAATAAGCTCCCGTACTGAGTAAAACAATTTAGTAGGTCTGAATTTAAAAGGTATAATCAGAGGTGAAAACGGAGCAATGTAGTATGAGATTCTAGAGACGTACAAGGGGAGTGAATTTGAGAAAGAAAAAAAATACAATAAAGAGTAAAGAAAATAATATAATAATGATAAGTAGAAGAAGGTGAAGAAGGGACACTAAGAGAAGGAAGACGAAAAAGAAGTGGGAGAAGAAGAGAAAGCAAATCGAAGGAATCAATGGCATTGCAAAAATAAAGTCTGTATACGATCCAGCGCGACATCAACATTAATTTTATACATACTTACTCAAAAGGAAAGACCTGAGCTTTCGTTTAAAATAATTAAAGGAGGGGCATTCTACTAGTTCGTTAATTAGGCTGTTCAAGAATATGGGTCCAGGAAAAATAATTGCAAAATCGTTGCGGGTTCGAGGTAGATGAAAATGGTTTGTCTGTCTAGTAGGGTAAGAATGTATAGTATTATTGCATTGAAAAAAGGGAACGAAAGCATCTGGTAAATTATCTTTCGATAGTTTATCCATAAATATTCCAAGATTATATAAGTGCAAGTCAGATATTTTAAGAATATTTGTAGGGACAAGAAAACCAACATTATTTAATATTCTAACAGCCCATTCTATCAGGAGACACTCGTTTTATTTTGACAAGTACCCCTTTTCTTCCTGAAAAGTGCTCTTTTCATCTCTCTAATAACAGCCCCTTTTTATTTTTACACGTGCCCCTTTTCATTCCTAATAAATGCTCTTTTTCCTTCTTATAAGTGCCCCTTCCCCTTTTCATAAAATCACCCTTTCACCTCCACTTAATGCCCCTATTAAAATCTGATGATTGCCTCTTTTCTGTCGACAAATGCCCATTTCCCATTCTCATAAGTGCCTTTTTTCATCCGTGGTGAGTGCCTCTTTTTTCGGTGTAAGAAGTGCCCCATTTTCACCTCTGATAATTAGCCTTCGTACTTTGACACGTGATCCTTTTCTTTTCTAATAAGTGTCTTATCCCTTTCGATAAGTGTTTCCTTTTCCTCTCATCATTAAACGTGCCCCTAAGTTTAAGCGACTAAGAGCAATATCCCCAAAGCTCGCTCGCTACGCTCGCTCGCATTTATAGATTGAGAAAGCTCAGTAAATTTTTAAGCTCTTCCATTTTGAATAAAATATACAAATGTACCATACAGCCAATCTTAGATTATTCTTGTTCCGTATGGGGAAACTGTTCTTTACAAAACAGAAACATTCTTTTAAGACTACACAAAAGTGCTGCACGTATTGCCGTAGGGAACTTTGATTATGATGTAAATAGCTTGAATATAATGAACTCATTAAAATGGCAATCCATTGATACTAGACGGGACTATTTTTTATCATGTATAATGTACAACTGTATTCATGGAAAGGCCCCAGTACGATTATGCAATGAAGTGGAAATGGTTTTTGACAGACATGGTTTTAACAATAGACTTGCCAATACGCTGAATGTAATACCCAAGCCTAATCTTGAATGTTTTAAGAATTGTTTTAGATACGCTGGAGTTAAAATCTGGAATAGTTTACCTTCTGCTTTTCAAAATGCTAAATCTATCGACGTTTTTAAACGTATGTACAAGGACAATTTTTTTAAACCTGTGTGATACAATGCCGATTTATTTACTGCTTTGACATGGCTTATTTATCTCTCTCTCTCTCTCTCTTTCTCTCTCTCCATTTCCCTCTCCCCTCTTTCTTTCTTTCCCTTTTTCATCCTTTACTTTTTACCAGCTTCCTTATATCTTTTCTCCTCTTATTTTTTTGGGGGGTGATATTTTAATGCCTTTTATTAAAGTGATTTGATGTTTTTTTCCGCAGTTAATTTCAATTATTACATTGTCGTTTTTGTTTTTGTGCTTTTTGTGCTTTTTACCACTTTTAATGCGTATTATGCTTATATGTTAGTTTTATACTGTTCTTACCTTTGCTTGTGAGCTTTGGTGATTTTCATTATATATATTCCCGTCTACTACATTTTTATCCTGTTCAGGACCATGATGTAAAACAGATTTTGTATCTACAATGTATATCTGATTCTTGTTATCCTGAATAAATATATTTCAATAAATAAATAAGTAAAATACATAGAGAACTTTTTATGGAGAGAATAACTAAAATTTCGCGTAGATCACTGGTGGTTCAGTCACATGCTTGTGAATCTCCAATTGCATATTTTCTCCAAATGACACCGTGGCTGGTCAAAATAACCCCGCATACTTGTGTCATTTGGGGCAAAATATGCAATATCTTTATGTCCAACGACCACAAACACGGTGAAATAATTTTGACAACAAGTTTCATTAAAGTTGAATCTCCAATTTTTAGGAATGTAGTATGCAATGACTCACTATTAGAGCAATGGTCTCGTTACCGGGAGAACTAGGATTTGAAACCAAGTAGACACTCTCGCACGTTTTGATAAGGCATCAATCCACATTGCCAAGTCCATCGGAGATGACTTAGAACAGTCGGTCCACTGGTTGCTTACTTGCACATGCATTCCAAGCAGCAAAGTGAAACAAACAAACAAACTAATCAAACATGTTATTAGCGATGCAATTTAGCATTACTGGCTGAATCATAATCTTCATTACATCCACATTAGTCTTGACATTATACAATACAATACAATAAAGTCATTTCTATAGCGCTCTTACAAACTAACTGTTGTTTCACAGCGCTTTACATAAAAGTTATCGAAGAATCTAGTGTTGGGCATGGTCAAAGAGGAGAGTTTTGAGACATTTTCGGTAGACATCCAGCGAAGGTGATAATCGAATAAAACGTGGAAGCTCATTACAGAGTCGAGGAGCACATATGCATGGAAAGCATTGTCGCCAGCTTTGCATGGTGTATGTTCGAAGAAAATGTAGCAGGGTGCTATCAGTACAAGAGCGAAGGCCGGGACAAGCAGATTGGTAGGGTACGATGAGAGAGTTGAGATACACTGGAGCTTTGCTTTGGATGCACTTGTAGACAACCGTCAGGATTATAATGAAAATGTCCGCTTCATATCTTCTTATCGAGTCACTACACAAGTCCCGTCCAGTGGTCCACACAGGCTTTGGCACGGCAATTCACGGCTTCCAGGTCATCTTGGGTGCATGGCTCTGGCAGGAGTGGGCAGACTAGCAGGTGTTCCGTTGTCTGTTCCTGGCCGCATTCACATGTCGTTGTTCGTCTCCTAGACCCCACCTCTGTATTAGGACTCTGCATCGACCGTAGCCAGTTCTTAGGCGGTTGAGGCTAAGCCAGGTAGGCCAAGTCTCACTGGAGCCGGTTGCGAGGGATTCCTTCGGGCTGAGGGAGAGTTTATGTGGAGTGGTCTGAAGGTGGTTAGACCACAAAGTCATCCTTTGGTTGTGAGGGCTGGTATTAAGAGGCTCTACAGAGTGCAGAAAGCTGTGTCTGGATTTGAGCCGCTTGCCCACTGGCTGTTGTTCGAAGAGTGGGTGGAGTGAATTGTTTTCTAGTTTGTCCTTTCTTTCTGGGACAAGACCAACCTTCTGTCGTGTGGAGGGGCAATACCGCAGAGCGGGTAGATGTCTTCTACTTTAGTTGGCCTAAGGCAGCCAGTGATCGCTCTGCAAGATGAATTTAGAGCTGGGTCAATCTTGGGTGCATGGGCCGACCTACTCCATACTGGTGATGCATACTCCGCAGCAGAGAAGCAAAGCGCGAGGGCTGTCGTCCGGATTGTTCTGGCATCAGTCCCCCAGTTGGTGTTGGCTAGCTTCTTGAGGATGCTGTTGCGGGCTCCAACTTTTGCCTTTGTGTTGGCAATGTGGTTCTTGTAGGTAAGGGAGCGATCGAGTGTGACGCCTAAGTAGACTGGGTTGGGAGTGTGCTTCAGCCTTTTCCCGTACCAGCTGATCCTTAGTTGATGGTTGGCATCCCTGTTCTTGAGGTGGAATGCGCTTATCTGAGTTTTATCAGGGTTAGCTCTCAGGTGGTTGGTCGCATAGTATGGGATGAGACCGGCCAGGGCATCACTGAGGGACTCCTACAACTTCACAAAAGACTGGTTCTGGGTGGCGATGCAGAGATCATCGGCGTAGAGGAAGCTCCTAGTATTTGGGTGGATTGGTTGGTCGTTCGTGTACACGTTAAAGAGTAACGGTGCGAGCACACTTCCTTGTGGTAGGCCATTTTTCTGTCTGCGCCATCTGCTGCGATTGCCATTGAGAACCACAAAATATCGCCGATTGGACAGCAATGTCTGGATGAGTCCAGTCAGTCTCACGTCCTTTGTCAGCTCAAAGATTTTCCTGGTAAGAATTCTGTGGTTCACGGTGTCGTAGGCAGCAGAGAGATCAACGAAAGCAGCTCCGGTGATTAGCTTACTCTCATACCCGTCCTCAATGAACTGAGTGCGGTTTAGGAGTTGGCCAGTGCATGATTTTTCTGGCCTAAACCCTGCTTGTTCCGAAATGAGATGTTCATCCACGAATGGGGCGATGCGGTTGAGGATAAGCCGCTCGAACAGCTTATATGTATGGCACAGTAGGGAGAAAGGCTTGTAGCTCTTTGGACTGGCTGCGTCATTACCAGGCTTCAACAGGGCAATAACTTTGGATTTCCTCCAGAGCTTTGGGATGTTGTTGGTGCCCAAACATTCGTTGCACATTTTGAGAAGCCAGTTGAGGGCGCCTGGTCTAAGCTGTTTGATCTGCTCGCAGAGGATGTCGTCAAGTCCAGCAGCTTTGTTGTTTTTCATTGCTTTGATGGCAGCAAGCAGGTCGTTCATGGTGACCGGTCTAGTGAAGCCTGGCTCATCTTGAGAGCTTGGAGCGTCTGGGACCTTTAAATAGGGAGTCTGGCTCTTCTGGGGTGATGGTCACGGTTTCTCCGACCATTCAATAGGAGTTGATGGGCTTAATATGATATCACATTTAACTGTATAGGTTACATGTAAGATACCATGAGTTTCGACTTGTTTTTGCATATTAAAGTCTGGAGATTATAATAGTGAAGTTAGATGAAAATTCCATATGATATGTTTTGCACTGCTGATATAGGATTTGTCTGCGTAGGTTTGCACATGTAATGCGAAATGAACATCATGGTTTATAGATTTCGTTCAATATCATATCTCAGTTTCGAGTTCACTATATTCTGTGCATATAAAGTCTGCACATGTTGTATGTCCAATATATCTACATCTCGTATAATATCATATACATTAGATTTTGTATGCATAAGTCTTGACATAATGTCAAATATATAATGTATATTTTATAATATCACATCCCTATTGAATTTAGATTTTTTGCATAAATCTGCACGTAATGTTGACTGGTATTAATATAATATCATAACTCACTGTTGATATTAGATTTGTGTGCATAAGTCTGCACATTTGATTGCTTAAAGTCCAGTGTATATTTATTTCTTAAAATATCATTTATCACTGTTATGATTGGATTTGCGTGTATAAGTCTCCACATTGTAATGGTGCTTGTCGAATGCGCCTCTCTTTTTAGAATATATATTTTTTGTGTCTGCACATTTTCATGATGAATGCAATATGTATGTGTAACTAATATGATATCATATGTACTTGCTTAGGATTTGTGTGCATAAGTCTCCACACGATATTTAATGTTCAATGTATATATGTATTTCATATGCTAGTATATCTGTCTCTGTTGAGTTTAAATATGTAAGTGCACAAGTCTACACATTTTAATGGTGAATGACCAATGCATATATTTTTTTTAATGATACCATACTGAGATTGGATTCTTGTGCATATAGGACTGCACATGTTGAGCGAAATGTATATAATTGTTTCATACGATATCCCACTGAGATTGGACTTTTTTGCATAAGTCTGCACTTTATACTGGTAAATATCCGATTGCATATACCTTTCATGTAATATCATACTGAGGTTGAAATGTTGTGCATCAGTCTGCACATTATAATGGTAAATGTCCATTGCATACTAAAAATTGTAATCTAATTGTTAATCAAATACATTTTCAGAAGTCGTCGCCTGTCGTGTTCTAGAGTATGACACTATGTCTTATAGGGATGAAAACCGAAGACAAAATAGTATGAAAAGTTTATATTCATTTAATAGCCTTTTCACCGCTTCTGTTAATATGATTGTTTGTTATGTTCAATAACATTGCTTTCTATACCCCAAACCAGGGAGGTGATAGAGAATGAAGTCGCTCTCCTCTGACCCCATGCTTCAAGCAGCCGGAAAATTATGCGCTAATCTACAACTGTTGACCAGAATGATATTTGAAGTTGCCTACCCATTGTTAAATTTCCTGGTAATATAACTAAAGCCCCCATCACACAAAACTAGTTCTCACTACGTTCTGGAACCGTCCTAGAAAATCTTAAAACGGGTTGTGGTCGGGGCAGAATGTGTAAAAAAAAATGTCTATAATACGATCCTAGTTCGTTCGTAAACAGTCCTCAATACGTCTATCTCGTTTGTTCCCCGTCCACAGCCATTTCATATTAAGTTCAGATCGGATAGATTAGGCAGTCCAAGCCAGTCCGTAGTGTAAACCCATTATTAACTAGTTCTACCCAAGCGCGTAGCCAGGATTTCAGCTTTGCGTAAGCTTTGAAAGAAGACGATTCGTTGTACCTTTCTCGACTCATAATCCTTGTTTGAATTCAGTCCGCCCCTCCTGCGCATAGCGCGGAAGCTTTGACGTATTGTTAAACAAAGAAGACGATTCGTTGTACCTTACCTGACCCTTAATCCTTATCTGTATTCAGTCCCCCTCTTTCGAAGCGCAGAAGCTTTGACGTTTCATTAAATTATTAGAGAAAGAAGACGATTCATTGTTCCGTTCTCGACTCTTAATCCTTAATTTGAACTCAATTTCTCCCTTTCCGCGCGAAGCGCAGAAGCTTTGACGGTTCATTAAATTATTAGAGAAAAAAGACGATTCGTTGTACCGTTCTCGACTCCTTTTCCCTTTTTCTTCCTACGTCCTCTTACTTTTTTTCTTTTCTTTCTCTCTGTCTTTTTTTTGGGGCCGGCGTTTTTTGGGGGGGGCGACCACCCCCACCGCCCCCCTGGCTACGCGCCTGGTTCTACCTCGTTCCCAATACGTCCAAACCTATTCTAACTAGTTCGCCACTTGTTCTAACTAGTTTTTAACCCGACCACCCCGTTCAGAGGCAGTTCAACTCTTCCTCATCTCGTTCTGAGTGCGTTCGAACGCGCTCCTATAGAGCGTGTGCAATCCCGTCCTGACTCGGGAGTAATAAAAACCCAGAGCGTTCTCGCCATTCCTCATTCCCGTTGAACTTTAACGCTTCAAGCTTTGCAAATCAAGAAATTCAAGTCAAGCCCCCTATCACACCAAACTAGTTCTCACTACGTTCTGGAAAATGTTGCCAAACGGGCTCAAACTGTGTGTGAACGGAGTGAACTTATTAGCAACTATTTACGATCTTTGGCTTGGACGGGAAGGGTGGTCTAGAACTTTGAGCCTGTTACCACGTGATGTGGTCGAGCATCAATGAGGAAGAACGCGCGTTCGAATGCTCTAAGAACAAGATGAGGACGAGTTGAACTGTCTCTGAACGGGGTGGTTGGGTTATAAACTAGTTAGAACAAGTTCCGAACTAGTAAAAATGGTTTGCCCCTAATTACATCACATAATTACTTCAACTCAAAGTCCAGTCACACAGTCGTAGCCTGCGCAGTTCCACAGATAAATTATTGTTTCAGATTCCCCATGGCCAAACTAAAGTAACTCTTGGGGACCGTGCTTTTGCTATTGCTGCCCCCAAACTATGGAATAGCTTGCCAATAGAAATACGAAGCACTCCATCTCTCATCTTTAAATCCAATTAAAAAACTTATTTGTTCAATTAAGAGATCTTATTTTGTAGAATTTAGTAAAAAGGAGCTCTTAACCAGCGCAGCTGAATATATTTAGTATAAAAGCTGCGCTATATAAATGTATTATTATTAAATATCAAATTTATCCGATCTGAACTTGATATGAACTGACTGTGGACGGGTACAGACGAGTTGGACGTATTGTGGACTGTTAATGAACGAACTAGGATCGTATTAGAGACATTAGTCCAGTCCGAGCCCGTCCATAAAGTCCTTAAACAAGTCGCAAACAGTTGCTATTACGTTCAACTCCGTTCGCACACAGTTTGAGCCCGTTTCGCAACATTTTCGAGAACGTAGTGAGAACTAGTTTGGTGTGAAGGGGGCTTTAGTCAACAATCAATTGTTATACAAATTAGATAATGAACCATTATTGTGGAGTAAATATTTGATAAAGTCAAATTATTGGGCACTTGACATGAAAAGTCCTCACGCTATAGCGATAAACCCTGGTTTTTAGATTACATTTTCGTCGCAAATTCATAAATCTCTACGTTTACATTGTTAATTTTAGAGCGAATTCCCGGGAAATCGGTCGACTCACTATTTCTTTGTGAAGGCTGAGAAACGTTTTTCATTATAAAACATAACCCACTGCAGCTTATACCATTCTGGTCCATTTTTACTCCTATCCCTAAAAGAAAATTTCTTTTAGGGTAAACTTCGAGTGGAGGAGTAAGCTATCCAGCTACAAAAGTTCCTCAAAACAATAATTAACAGCCGCCTCTCTAAGGGCTCCACACACGTGTCTTTCAAAGTCCACAAATTATTAGCAACAACACCCAGTTTTGTCCACGATGATTTTAATATTACACAAACAAACATATAATTAGATAAGTAAGCAAACGGAAAGAATATAAAGTTTGGAGAAGCTTTTCTCGATTGTTCTTAGAATAGAAGATAATAAACAATGTCTTTCTAGCATGGGCGTAAATCTGCAATTGATACCTATTGTTCAGGGGGGGGGGGGTGATCTATTCATTCACCCCCCCTGAACAATAGTTATTACGTAAGGATTTACGCCCACGCTTTCTAGGTTATCACATGATGAATTTTGACTATTCTTAATGCAGTTACAAGAAGAAGAAAAAAATCACAATAAAACTGTGATAGTTTGAGAAGCTATAGAGAAAAAAAGTCAGACGACCTGAATTTGAGATTCATTTAAGATATATACAATGAAATTCAGCGGAATTTATGAATATGATTGTGCAGCAAGTAACATGCCATTTTACATTTCTTTCCCAAAAGGTTAGAAATATATGAGACAATTTTAACGAGTTTTGATTTAAATTTCCTCTTCGATACCTCAAGTAAAACACATTTTCGTATTTCCTTTGCTTACTGGCAATTGTCAGGTTACCAAATCGTGCCAATACAACAGGTCAAATTATTTTCATTACCAAATATTTCATGGAAAGTTAAAGATAAAGGTGAGTTCTAGTCATCCGATTGCATTGTGAAAGAAAAGGTGTGGAATGGATCAGAAAAAGTTGATCATGTAGCATGTAAGTATTGTGTGTACTGCAAAGTTCAGGAGTCATCAAAATCATAAAAAATTGGCCCAGTCTTGGTAAAGTAACAAGCACTGTACACAGAAAGATGTATATGGGACTACACAAATGGTGCCGGGGCTACTAACCTTGATTACCTAATCTTTCTATGCTCATTACTCAGCCAGTATACATTTTCTACCAAAATTGTTTGGCAATTTACATTCATTTGTAATCTTGAACATTCAATGTAAGTTTCGTTTGATTCTGTGAGAATTCATTTTCTTTCTTTTACCAGAACTCACATTTATCTTTAACCATTCCGAATCCAATGTTGAAGAACACCTCAATATCAGTCTCCTCTTATCTTCAGCCGTAATTGGAGTAGATCAATAATGAGCATGCCGGGTAAAGTTCAAAAGGGAAACATAAAAGAGATAAACATATAATCTGTATTTGAAGATATCTGAAAAATTATATTTGTAGAGGTGACGTGGTCTAGAGCAGTGTTTTTCAACCTTTTTTTCAGTTTCGAGAAGCGCCCCTTTTCATCTCTGATGATTGCCAGTTTTACTCTGACATGTGCCCATATTCTTTTCTAATACGTGCCCATGTTCCTTCTGAAGAGAGGCCCTTTTCCTTTTTGATATGAGCTCTTCCCTTTTTTCATAAATCCCCCTACTACAAATGATAGGTGCATTACAATTGCCCCTTTTCCTTTATGATAATTGCACTTTTTATTATCATAAGTGCCCCTTTTCACCGCTGGTGAGTGTCCATGTTCATGTGCGAGAAGTACCCCCTTTTCCTTTAACGATCACATTTGCCCCTAATTTAAAGCGACTAAGAGCAACTCTTTCAAGGGGGGTGTTTAAAAATGGGAAATCGCGTGAGCTTTATTTATTTAATTTCTTTTGAGGGGGGTTAACCCCTAAAACACCCCCCCCCCCCCCTGCGTACGCGCCTGGCTTTGAGATTTACGTTTGTATGTCCTCCTTTTTGTTGGTGCCCCCCTTCCCACTTTGGAAGACGCTCCGCTCTACCTGGCTTTGAGGCAGCACGTCCCAGAAATTCAATCTCCCAATGGAGTTGGGGAAGAATGTGAAGCCCCTAATTTCATCACCTCAGATGAAGGTCCGCGAACCTCTTGCTTATGTTCCCCGTCAGAAAGGTTATCAACTACACTGTTACCCATAAAGTTGGATTTTTTTCTTCTCCATTATCATGAAATGATTATGACAATATGATTTATTCTTAATAGATAAAGTTTTCATGTTCTCAAAACGTTATGGATCAATCTAAAGATTCATAGACATTAATCTGTAAAGTTCTGATAAGATATAAAGTTGTTCTATCAAAAATAAATCAAATTGTCACAACCATTCCATGAAAAGAGATAAGAAAGCCTATTCCTACTTTATGGGCAACAGCGTTAGCCAAATGCTCGTGTGATCATTGGATGGTTTTCCACGTGACGCGGTACCTCGCTGGCAACGCTGACTGGGTCACCATTTAAAACTTATCATGTGATTAGAATAGAAAAGAAAAGGTTAATCATTAATTATGAAATGGCATGTAATTATTTCAATTTTATTCCCTCACCCGTTTTGTTATTCACCGTATAAAACTGTATTTGGTATGTCCGTAATTACAATCATCAGAAGCGCTTGTCAAGGCTCAATGTGCTACTCATTTAAGTTAGCCACAATACAACTATTGGCAAGTTTAACGTCGTTCGAAGCTCATCATATTTACGTTTAAATTGTTTCTGGAAGCATAGCTTCTTTTTTTTTGCTCTAAATAAAAAAACGATCTTAATATATATTTGCTTAACATTGTCGTAATATTTTGAAACTGACAAGCAACCATGACGCTATTTTTAGTTTTAGGAGCGGGACTTCTTGTTGCCGCCGCTATTACCAGAGCTACCATCCTAAAAGAAATCCGCGACACTAACACTACAAATCGTACTAGTACCACAGCTGTCATCATTAAAAATAACCGCTGGAAAGACATCACTAATCAGGCTTCTAAGCCCGTAGTCGTAACCGTTGATGGTGAAGAAGCCACCATCCAGCCAAGAGGTAAACGGAGGTTTAAAGTAAAACAAGCCACGCCAATAAGAATAAAGGTTCAGTGGCCTAGAAGCGAGGGATCCAGCCTAGTACTTGATTACGATGATAATCACCACAGAGATTTCATCATCACAGATTATGGAAATGGAGGCTTACAGATAGTTCCAAAATAATGACTGTGGATCGCCTGGAAAGCAGAAAACGGGTAAGCTTCAACACCAATGAAATTTCGTTGATAGAATTTTGACAATGTACACAGCTTATTACAACAATAATCTCTACTATTTTCCCAGAGCAAAGTAATTCGAACCCTACACATATAACTCAGTAGTTGAAGGCACCCGAAGGTAACTTCTCTCAATTTGCAGGCTTGGGACCGGCACCTCTGTTACCACTATCACAAAATCATTGTAGCTAGGAGTGGGATTGCGACCACCAGTTGACAATTTTGCAGGCACACATAGTCATTTTTCCGATGGGATAAATTTCTTTTGATATCAGAAATATACCCCTTTCCGAAATGGAATATATCCTCTATTTTTTTTGAATAATTCAAATACACATCCAACGCATATGAACTGTTTATAATGCTCTCCCGTCATAATTTTGCATCAAAATTCGTTAAATTCATAAACAAATTGATGATCCCCGGCTGCGAACGTAAAATCAAATAAATCAGTTTCGTCGCTTTGCAATCAATTTCGTTAAAGCCTCATTGAAACTCGCCTTGTCGTTTGTTTCCTGTACGGATATTAAATTTGTTTTGTTTTGTCTCTTCATTCTACCTCAAACATGCTTTCTGTATTTTTGTAACAAAGTAAATTAGATTTATTAATTTTCATTTTCGTCACCATTGGAATCGTTCAATTGCATTCTTTATCTCTTTATTTCTATTCTTCATTTTTGTGGTTATATGCTTTGATTGCTCCAGCTCTGATCATGTTTATGAAGGAGCAACAATTCAAATTTATTTAATCAGCGAATAGTGTAGCCTGTGTGGGCACCAAGTCACTAATTCACGGACCTTATATTTTCACGCGAATAAGATCGACTTCAAAGAAAAAAAGTGAATTAGGCTTAGGTTTATAGAAAAATTTGATATTAAAAAAAATAATAATAATAATCGACGATTTCTCGTCTTGAAAATTGACATGAGATTGATTTATGTGTACACCAGAAAATTATTAATGTGGGCTTTACTTTTTTCATCGACGATATTATCTTTATTCAATTTCTTTACACGAGAACCCATATCACGAAAAAGGTACCTTGCTCTAAGGATAACTCTAGTTCATTAGCTTGTCTAAGCGACGAATTTGAATGAATCTCTCTTGAAATTGATTGCACAAAGACGAATTTGATCATTACATTTGGCAGCGGACGGTCACGTAAGACGAATTTGAAGAAAATGTGACGAACCTGAAAGAACAACTGTTGATATTGAATGACCATTGACCAATTTTTAAATGACAAATGACTATCAACTTTTATAGCACTTGCTCATTTTCGGATTCTCAGAACGACATTCAAGTGCATAATGGTGAATATGAATTTTAAAAAAGAAAAGTGGAAATCCCATATTTATTATAGTGAATCATGGAATGACATTTTTTACTATGGCCCTATGCTTTCATATTTGCTTTGTTGCAACAGGATGGTATGATACACCTGCACCGTGTACATGAATGAATTGTCGCTTCATGCAAGGGGAGAGCATACTCAGTCTGCATCTGTATCTGTATTATAGTCACTCGACATTTTTTTCTCTGCAAAGAAGTCTCCGGCAAGGTTGTCCAGTGTCCGCTCTATTGTTTTCAGTTGTCATCGAAATATTAGTAATTGATATTAGATCAGATGAAGCTATTCTAGGTGTTCAATTACCGGGACCAGGAGGTAACCTTGGTAATCAAGTGAAAATTAGCTTGTTAGCAGATGACACAACAACTTTTGTAGCAAATTAAATTTCTTTGGAAAATACCATGCGTAAATTAAAACCTTTTGGTTGTGTAGCAGGACATACTAAGTCTGTATTTGTACACTGTCGCTCATAACGGTGGAATATTTTTTTTTTACCCTGGTTCCCAACATAAAAAAATCCTCTGGACGGCAATGCATTATGGCTCAAGGCATGGGCACACAAAAGATTTGTTTATGTTGGGAACCGGGTAAAATGCAATAAATTATTGAAAATTTATTGCATTTTCTGTGTTTTAAAAAAAAATATTTATGGAAACTACCCCCTACCCTAGCCCCCGCTGCGTACAGCCATGGTTCAGTGACAAAGCAATGGCCTCGTAACTGTGAGGCCTCATGATCAAAACCGTGTCGATGTGCTATATTAGTGCCCTTTTGTGGGGCATTAATCCTCATTACTGTCATTTATGACTTAAGGGCGTAGGTCCCCTAGTTGATAAGCATAGTAGCACACACATGCGTCAGCAGTCACGCAAAACACACATTGGCAAATTAGTATTCAATAAAATCTGAGAATGTATACTATTATCTAGATCTATTATTTTTAAATTATTTTTAAAATAATTCCATAAATTGGGTTAAAAAAAAATATTCCACCTTTATGAGCGACAGTGTATATCTTAGGAGAACTAATTTCCATTTTTGTTCTACGTAATACTATTATCATTGATACTTTTAAACAAATGATTCTCTATTTTACTGCACACTTTGCTTCATATAAACAGTTCTCCTCTTGAACCCAGGATATGATAGGATTGTAACCAGGTTAGAATGATATATTATGTTTGTTGAATAAAACACAATGAATTAGTATTTACTGTATAGTATACTCAAATTGGTATTGTAGTACGCAATGTATATGCGTAGCGTCCTATTAAAGGAGAGAAAGAACGTTTACCATTACATGTTTGGTGATTTATTTAATCTTTCAAAATGAACTGTCTGATATTTTGAAATTCGCAAAGCATGTTATGTTTTCACCATTGAATTGAATTGAATTGAATTGAATTTATTTATTCACCACCATTGAAAACATTGAAACAAAAGATAAATGTACAATGACAATGTCAATATAACATAAATGCATGACATGAATTATAAAAAAAAAAAATACATGTTCTACAGCGATATACATGTACATTATGACAAAGATAAAGTAAACTTTGCTTCAAGAGTAAAACAATAAATGACTATTTACAATGAGTTAAAAGAGAAAAGATAGATAGATAGAGGGGTGAGAGAGTGATGAAGGTAAAGAGTGGAGCGTGGAGAGCGAAGGAGAACAAGAGACACAGAGATATATGGGATGGAGAGAGATAAAGAGAGAGAGAGAGAGAGAGAAAGAGAAAAGAAGGATAGATAGAGGGGTGAGCAAGTGATGAAGGTAAAGAGTGGAGCGTCGAGAGCGAAGGAGAACGAGAGACACAGAGATATATGGGATGGAGAGAGATAAAGAGAGAGAGAGAGAGAGAGAAAGAGAAAAATAGATAGATAGAGGGGTGAGAGAGTGATGAAGGAAAAGAGTGGAGCGTCGAGAGCGAAGGAGAACGAGAGACACAGAGATATATGGGATGGAGAGAGATAAAGAGAGAGATAGAGAGAGAGGTAGAGAGAGAAAGAGAAAAGATAGATAGATAGAGGGGTGAGAGAGTGATGAAGGAAAAGAGTGGAGCGTGGAGAGCGAAGGAGAACGAGAGACAGAGAGATATATGGGATGGAGAGAGATAAAGAGAGAGAGAGAGAGAGAGAGAGAAAGAGAAAGGATAGATAGATAGAGGGGTGAGCGAGTGATGAAGGAAAAGAGTGGAGCGTGGAGAGCGAAGGAGAACGAGAGACAGAGAGATATATGGGATGGAGAGAGATAAAGAGAGAGAGAGAGAGAGAGAGAGGGAGAGAGAAAGAGAAAAGATAGATAGATAGAGGGGTGAGAGAGTGATGAAGGAAAAGAGTGGAGCGTGGAGAGCGAAGGAGAACGAGAGACAGAGAGATATATGGGATGGAGAGAGATAAAGAGAGAGAGAGAGAGAGAGAGAGAGAGAGAGGGAGAGAGAAAGAGAAAAGATAGATAGATAGAGGGGTGAGAGAGTGATGAAGGAGAAGAGTGGAGCGTGGAGAGCGAAGGAGAACGAGAGACACAGAGATATATGGGATGGAGAGAGATAAAGAGAGAGAGAGAGAGAGAGAGAGAGAGAAAAGATAGAAAGATAGATTGGTTAGAGAGTGATGAAGGAAAAGAGTGGAGCGTGGAGAGCGAAGGAGAACGAGAGACAGAGAGATATATGGGATGGAGAGAGATAAAGAGAGAGAGAGAGAGAGAGAGAAAGAGAAAAGATAGATAGATAGAGGGGTGAGCGAGTGATGAAGGAAAAGAGTGGAGCGTGGAGAGAGAAGGAGAACGAGAGACACAGAGATATATGGGATGGAGAGAGATAAAGAGAGAGAGAGAGAGAGAGAGAGAGGGAGAGAGAAAGAGAAAGGATAGATAGATAGAGGGGTGAGAGAGTGATGAAGGAAAAGAGTGGAGTGTGGAGAGCGAAGGAGAACGAGAGACACAGAGATATATGGGATGGAGAGAGATAAAGAGAGAGAGAGAGAGAGAGAGAGAAAGAGAAAAGATAGATAGATAGAGGGGTGAGAGAGTGATGAAGGAAAAGAGTGGAGTGTGGAGAGAGAAGGAGAACGAGAGACAGAGAGATATATGGGATGGAGAGAGATAAAGAGAGAGAGAGAGAGAGAGAGAGAGAGGGAGAGAGAAAGAGAAAAGATAGATAGATAGAGGGGTGAGAGAGTGATGAAGGTAAAGAGTGGAGTGTGGAGAGCGAAGGAGAACGAGAGACACAGAGATATATGGGATGGAGAGAGATAAAGAGAGAGAGAGAGAGAGAGAGAGAGAGAGAAAGAGAAAAGATAGATAGATAGAGGGGTGAGAGAGTGATAAAGGAAAAGAGTGGAGTGTGGAGAGAGAAGGAGAACGAGAGACACAGAGATATATGGGATGGAGAGAGATAAAGAGAGAGAGAGAGAGAGAGAGGGAGAGAGAAAGAGAAAAGATAGATAGATAGAGGGGTGAGCGAGTGATGAAGGAAAAGAGTGGAGCGTGGAGAACGAAGGAGAGAGATATATGGGATGGAGAGAGATAAAGAGAGAGAGAGAGAGAGAGAAAGAGAAAAGATAGATAGATAGAGGGGTGAGCAAGTGATGAAGGTAAAGAGTGGAGCGTCGAGAGCGAAGGAGAACGAGAGACACAGAGATATATGGGATGGAGAGAGATAAAGAGAGAGAGAGAGAGAGAGAGAGAGAAAGAGAAAAGATAGATAGATAGAGGGGTGAGAAAGTGATGAAGGAAAAGAGTGGAGCGTGGAGAGCGAAGGAGAACGAGAGACACAGAGATATATGGGATGGAGAGAGATAAAGAGAGAGAGAGAGAGAGAGATAGAGGGAGAGAGAAAGAGAAAAGATAGATAGATAGAGGGGTGAGAGAGTGATGAAGGAAAAGAGTGGAGCGTGGAGAGAGAAGGAGAACGAGAGACACAAAGAGATATATAGGATGGAGAGAGATAAAGAGAGAGAGAGAGAGAGAGAGGGAGAGAGAAAGAGAAAAGATAGATAGATAAAGGGGTGAGAGAGTAATGAAGGAAAAGAGTGGAGCGTGGAGAGCGAAGGAGAACGAGAGACAGAGAGATATATGGGATGGAGAGAGATAAAGAGAGAGATAGAGAGAGAGAGAGAGAGAAAGAGAAAAGATAGATAGATAGAGGGGTGAGAGAGTGATGAAGGAAAAGAGTGGAGCGTGGAGAGAGAAGGAGAACGAGAGACACAGAGATATATGAGATGGAGAGAGATAAAAAGAGAGAGAGAGAGAGAGAGAGAGAGAAAGAGAAAAGATAGATAGATAGAGGGGTGAGAGAGTGATGAAGGTAAAGAGTAGAGCGTGGAGAGCGAAGGAGAACAAGAGACACAGAGATATATGGGATGGAGAGAGATAAAGAGAGAGAGAGAGAGAGAGAAAGAGAAAAATAGATAGATAGAGGGGTGAGAGAGTGATGAAGGAAAAGAGTGGAGCGTGGAGAGCGAAGGAGAACGAGAGACACAGAGATATATGGGATGGAGAGAGATAAAGAGAGAGATAGAGAGAGAGGTAGAGAGAGAAAGAGAAAAGATAGATAGATAGAGGGGTGAGAGAGTGATGAAGGAAAAGAGTGGAGCGTGGAGAGCGAAGGAGAACGAGAGACAGAGAGATATATGGGATGGAGAGAGATAAAGAGAGAGAGAGAGAGAGAGAAAGAGAAAGGATAGATAGATAGAGGGGTGAGCGAGTGATGAAGGAAAAGAGTGGAGCGTGGAGAGCGAAGGAGAACGAGAGACAGAGAGATATATGGGATGGAGAGAGATAAAGAGAGAGAGAGAGAGAGAGAGAGGGAGAGAGAAAGAGAAAAGATAGATAGATAGAGGGGTGAGAGAGTGATGAAGGAAAAGAGTGGAGCGTGGAGAGCGAAGGAGAACGAGAGACAGAGAGATATATGGGATGGAGAGAGATAAAGAGAGAGAGGGGGAGAGAGAGGGAGAGAGAAAGAGAAAAGATAGATAGATAGAGGGGTGAGAGAGTGATGAAGGAGAAGAGTGGAGCGTGGAGAGCGAAGGAGAACGAGAGACACAGAGATATATGGGATGGAGAGAGATAAAGAGAGAGAGAGAGAGAGAGAGAGAGAGAAAAGATAGAAAGATAGATGGGTGAGAGAGTGATGAAGGAAAAGAGTGGAGCGTGGAGAGCGAAGGAGAACGAGAGGCAGAGAGATATATGGGATGGAGAGAGATAAAGAGAGAGAGAGAGAGAGAGAAAGAGAAAAGATAGATAGATAGAGGGGTGAGCGAGTGATGAAGGAAAAGAGTGGAGCGTGGAGAGAGAAGGAGAACGAGAGACACAGAGATATATGGGATGGAGAGAGATAAAGAGAGAGAGAGAGAGAGAGAGAGGGAGAGAGAAAGAGAAAGGATAGATAGATAGAGGGGTGAGAGAGTGATGAAGGAAAAGAGTGGAGTGTGGAGAGCGAAGGAGAACGAGAGACACAGAGATATATGGGATGGAGAGAGATAAAGAGAGAGAGAGAGAGAGAGAGAGAGAAAGAGAAAAGATAGATAGATAGAGGGGTGAGAGAGTGATGAAGGAAAAGAGTGGAGTGTGGAGAGAGAAGGAGAACGAGAGACACAGAGATATATGGGATGGAGAGAGATAAAGAGAGAGAGAGAGAGAGAGAGAGAGAGAGAGAGGGAGAGAGAAAGAGAAAAGATAGATAGATAGAGGGGTGAGCGAGTGATGAAGGAAAAGAGTGGAGCGTGGAGAGCGAAGGAGAGAGATATATGGGATGGAGAGAGATAAAGAGAGAGAGAGAGAGAGAGAGAGAGAGAAAGAGAAAAGATAGATAGATAGAGGGGTGAGAAAGTGATGAAGGAAAAGAGTGGAGCGTGGAGAGCGAAGGAGAACGAGAGACACAGAGATATATGGGATGGAGCGAGATAAAGAGAGAGAGAGAGAGAGAGATAGAGGGAGAGAGAAAGAGAAAAGATAGATAGATAGAGGGGTGAGAGAGTGATGAAGGAAAAGAGTGGAGCGTGGAGAGAGAAGGAGAATGAGAGACACAAAGAGATATATGGGATGGAGAGAGATAAAGAGAGAGAGAGAGAGAGGGAGAGAGAAAGAGAAAAGATAGATAGATAGAGGGGTGAGAGAGTAATGAAGGAAAAGAGTGGAGCGTGGAGAGCGAAGGAGAACGAGAGACAGAGAGATATATGGGATGGAGAGAGATAAAGAGAGAGAGAGAGAGAGAGAGAGAGGGAGAGAGAAAGAGAAAAGATAGATAGATAGAGGGGTGAGAGAGTGATGAAGGTAAAGAGTGGAGCGTCGAGAGCGAAGGAGAACGAGAGACACAGAGATATATGGGATGGAGAGAGATAAAGAGAGAGAGAGAGAGAGAGAGAGAAAGAGAAAAGATAGATAGATAGAGGGGTGAGAGAGTGATGAAGGAAAAGAGTGGAGCGTGGAGAGCGAAGGAGAACGAGAGACACAGAGATATATGGGATGGAGAGAGAGATAAAGAGAGAGAGAGAGAGAGAGAGGGAGAGAGAAAGAGAAAAGATAGATAGATAGAGGGGTGAGAAAGTGATGAAGGAAAAGAGTTGAGAGTGGAGAGAAGGAGAACGAGACAGAGACAGAGAAGAAGAGAGAGGGAAAGAGAAAGAGAAAAGACCTTAATTGATTAATTGATTTTTAGATGTTTACAATGAATTTCGTCGGGATTCATTAATATGATTGTGCAGCAATTAACAAGATATACTACATATCATTTGATACAAGTTAGGAATACAATTTAAAGATTTGTCCTCTGATACCTCAAGTAAAACATATTTTCTCATAATTTTACCTGTTAGTAATTGTCAGGGGGCCTGGGGGCAGCGCCGCCAAAGCTCTTCAGTGGCAGTAGTTGGCCATTTACTTTTTTTTCTCGTGAAAACCCATCGCTTGATTCTAACCAAACTTTGTAGGAATCACCTGCAGGAAAGAGAGAGCTAAAGTGATTTAAACGGGGTATATGCCCCCCCCCCCCCAAGGGAGCGTGTGGCAGGATCAGCTGAAGTGTACTAGGGCAATAATTAGACGTTTTAAAACTTTTTCTTTGAAATTCAGGCACCGTTTCCATATCCTCAGTATCCCCCAAAATGCTTTATACACCTTTGAAATACTTTTACCGCCACTGCTCTCTACAAAGTTATTGGAACGGGAAAAAAAATTCAGGACAAATAACCCACGTCTTAAGTTAATCTGTGTTTCGATTTGATCTATTTAAATCATCTCTAACCTAACCAGAGTGATATATGTAGTTACCTACCCATTGTTTAGTTTCCTAGTAATATAACTAAGTCCAAAATTAATTTCCAGAAATGTTAGATAATGAACCACGAGAGCGGAGTAAATATTTGATAAAGTCAAATTAATGAGCACTTGACATGAAAAGTCCTCACGCTATGGCGATAAACCCTGGATTTTAGATACATTTTTCGTCACAAAATCATGAATCTCTACGTTTACATTGTTAATTTTAGAGCGAATTCCTGGGAAATCGGTCGACTCCCTGTTTCTTTGTGAAGGCTGAGAAGCGTTTTTCATTATAAAACATAACCCACTGCAGCTTATACCATTCTGGTCAAGCTTTACTCCTATCCCTAAAAGAAAATTTCCGATAGGGCTAACTTCGACTGGAGGAGTAGGCTATCCAGCTACAAAAGTTCCTCAAAAAAATAATTAACAGCTGCCTCTTTAAGGGCTCCACACACGTGCATTTTAAAGTCCACAAGCAACAACACCCAGTAATGTACACGATGATTTTAATATTACACAAACAAACATATTATTAGATAAGTAAGCAAACAAAAAGAATATCAAGTTTGGAGAAGCCTCTCTCGATTGTTCTTAAAATAAAATAAAATAAACACTGTCTTTCTAGGTGATCACATGATGAATTTTGAATACTCATATTTACAGTAACATTATGAAAAAACTTACCCGAAAAACATTATTTCCATATTATTAAAGAAGAAGAGTCAGACGACATTAATTGATTAATTGATTTTTAGATGTTTACAATGAATTTCTTCGGGATTCATTAATATGCAGCAATTAACAAGATATACTACATTTCATTTCATACAAGTTAGGAATATGAGAAAACAATTTAAAGATTTGTAACGAGTTTTAATTCAAATGTCTTCCTCTGATACGTCAAGCAAAACATATTTTCTTATCTTATAATTTTACTTGTTAGTAATTGTCAGGAAAGGGGGGGGGCATGGGGCAGCGCCGCCAAAGCTCCTTAGTGGCAGTAGTTGAACATTTACTTTTTTTCGTGAAAACTCTTGGCTTGATTCTAACCAAAATGTGTAAGAATCACCTGCAGGAAAGAGAGAGTTATAGTGATTCAAACGGGGTATATGCCCCCCAAGGGAGCTTCGGGCAGGATCAGCTGAAGTGTACTGGGGCAATAATTAGACGTTTTAAAACTTTTTCTTTGAACTTCAGGCACCGTTTCCACATCCTCAGTACCCCCCCCCCCCCCCCCCCTCCACATGCTTTATATCTTTGAAATACTCCTACCGCCACTGCTCTCTACGAAGTTATTGGAAAACGGGAAAAAATATTTGAGGACAAATAACCCACGTCGGGAGTTGAATCTGAAGTTAATCTGTTTCAATGATTCGATTTGATCTTTATTTTTTACTCATCTCTCACCTGATCAAAATGATGCCAGTTGCCAACCCATTGTTAAATTTCCTAGAAATATAACTCAATCTACAATCAATTACCATAAATATTGGATAATAAACCATTAGAGTGGAGTAAGTATTTGATAAAATCAAATAAATGAGCACTTGACATAAAAAGTCCTCACGCTATGGCGATAAACCCTGGTTCTTAAGTTCAATATTCGTCGCACAATCATAAATCTCTGTTTTCTTAGCCTATTTCAAAACGAATTCCGACAAGTTTTTAGGTACTAATATTGAAGAAACTCTAGATTGGAAATGTCGTATTGATTATGTTTGTTATAAGATTTCTTAAAGTATTGGTGTTTTGTCTAGACTAAAGATTTTTCTCCCAATGATCATATTAATGAATATTTACAATGCATCACTTCTTCCCCAATAAGGGTCAAGTTTGTGTGGAGGCGTATCCAGCTACACAAGTTCCTCAAAACAATATTTAACAGCTGCCTCTTTAAAGTGGAAATTCAAAGAAAATCACAAATATGTCAACTAATGTATCACATTATATAACACACTCATGGCGCTCCCGATTATTACCCTGGCTTCAGCACGGCTGCCATTACGGCGCTCTAAAGCATTTTAAGGAATTAATTCCTGCAAGGTACCCATTTACATCACCTGGGTTTAGTGTGGCAAATCCAAAGGACATTAGTGCCGTGGTGGGACTCGAACCGCAGACCCTGTGATTGACAATCCGGTGACGTATCCACTCGACCACACACGTGCCTTTCAAACGGCCCACAAGCAACAACACCCAAAAAATTGTACACGATGATTTTAATATTACACAAACATTAATGTGATTAGGTAGGTAAGCAGACCGAAAGAATATCACGTTTTGACAAGCCTTTCTCGATTATTCTTCAAATAGAAGAACACATATACTGACTTTCTGTAAATTGGTTTATCGCATGATGAATTTCGACTAATCCATAACGAAATATAAAAACTTTGCCGAAGAACATATTTTTCACAATAAAACTGTTATAGTTTAATACGCCATGAAGAGAAGAGTCAGTCGACCTTCATTTGAGATTCGTTAAAGATATTTACAATGAAATGAAAATCTGAATTTATGAATATGATTGTAACTCAAGCTCGCTCGCATATAATTATAGTTGATATGTTTATGTTACTAATCAAAGGTCTCCTAATTCTTTCGTGATTAGATTGTGCTCAAAACTCCATCGGGATTGTTGTCTTCCTCTTTATAAGATAAGTAATTTTCGCACTGTGACCTCACAAATCTTTACATTTTTGCTCGCTCGCAGATGAATATCCTGACCATCACCCCAAATGCAAAGCACCATGCTTATAAGCAGCATCTTTGACCATGTAAGGAGAGAAACAAATATTGAAATCATCCCTGATAATGCTTGTTTTTAGAATGTAGGAGTATACACCAATGTCTAGCAATGGTGTATTTGCGCTTTGAGGTTTCCCTTTTTAGGTCCCCCTTTTTTCTCCAGAGAGTGCCCTTTTTCGTTAGTGCACCCCCCCCCCCCACTTTGGAAGACGCTTCGCTGCCCCTGGCTCCTGTCCCAGAAATTCCATCTTCCAAGAGGGTTGGGGAAGAATGTGAGGCCCTTAATATAATAAGCTCAGGTGATCGTAAGGTCAGCGGAACTCTTGCTTATGTTCCCCTTCATAAGGTTGGAATTATATTTTAGCACCTCTTTTAATGAAATGATTGTGACAATATGACTTATTCTTGATAGATAACGTTTTTATGTTCTCAGAACTGTATTGATCAATCTAAAGATTCATAGACAAAGATCTGCAAAGTTCTGATAAGATATAAAGTTTGTCTAAAAAAAAATCATAATTGTCACAATCATTCCATGGAAAGAGATAAGACAAACTATTCCATTTTTATGGGCAACTAAATGCTCGCGTGATCATCAGGTGATACTTCATCGGCATCGATGACTTGGTCAGCATTTTAAACTTGTCATGTGATTAAGATAAATTAGAAAAAGTTAATTATTAATTATGAAATGACATGTACTTATTTCAACTCTTTTTTTCTCACTCACACGTCTTGTTATTCACTGTATATAAAACGATATCGGGTATGTTCGTAATTACATTCGAGGCGCTTGTCAAGGTTCAAGGGGCTACTTATTTAGGTTGGCCAATAAAACTACTGGCAATCTTAACGTCGTTTAAAGCTCATCATATTCTTTGTTTCTAGAAGTATAGCTTTTTATTCTTTGCTCCAAATAAAAACTGATCTCAATAGATATTTTCTTTACATTGTCGTAATATCTTGCAACTGACAAACAACTATGGCACTAATTATAGGAGCGGCTATTGGAGGAATTGTGGGTCTCGCCACTGCTAGTACGTCAGCTGTCGTCATTACAAATAACCGCTGGATTGACGTTAAAAATCGTGCTTCCAAGTCCGTAGTTGTAACCGTTGATGGTGAAGAAGAGACCATCAGTCCAGACAATACATATAGGTTTAAAGTAAAAAATGCTACACCAATAAGAATAAAAGTTACGCGACCTAAAAGCGAGAACTCCACTTTAGAACTTAACATCAAGGATTATTGCCACGGAGATTACGTCGTTGCAGATTGGGGTAACGGGGGCTTACGGATATATTGAATCAAGAAGTTAACTTCTTGATTCAATATAACGACTATGGATGGCCTTGAAAGCAGAAAACAGGTAAGCTGATAGAATTTTGACAACAATAATCTCTACTATTTTCCCAGATCAAAGTAATTCGAACCCTACACATATAACTCAGTGGTTGAAGGCACCCTAAGGTAACCTCTCCCAAATTGCATGCTAATGACCTGCACCTCTGTTTAATCAAGGAGTTTTAAGAGCTGGAGACCCAACTGGCAACAAGTTATTCCAAGCAGCTGCCGTTTTCTATGGTTGCACAATAGAATCTACTGGTGTCCTGTAACCTTTGATGTCCGAGGTTCGAAGCCGCCAATATCATTAGGAAGGTTGACTAGTGGTTTTTTTCACAAAGAAATATCCTTAATATTTCATTTTTATTTGAACTTACAAGGGGAAAATCGGACTGATGATCATAGATGAATAAAAAAGCCAAATTGTGCTAAGAAATTGTCTTATATTGCATGAAAGCTGCTTTAACTTGTGAAAAATAGTAAACTTCTACAGTCCTGCAATTTGACACTTTTCCGATTACTTCCTGCTCACGAAAATAAAAAGTGAATTTGTTCATGAACAGTTCTTTATGATTTTATATGTCAGATTATTGCCCACGCATGCCCAGTCGATTAATTTTGATTCATGTTTCAGGAAATTTTGCTCCATTTCTTTTCGCTTGCCTCATGTAAATGTAACTAAGCTCTGTTGTACTGCTCGTGGTAGCGAAGAGTAGTTATCATTACAAAAGCATATGTCCCTTTGAAAGTGACCCGTGCACTTCATATTCCACGTGTAAGAACTGCTTTTGCTCTGAAGACGCTGGCTTGTACTGGTCCCAAGTTTTGGAACTCACTCCCTATCAATGTAACTAGATCTGTCAGTGTCTTTGGTTTTAAACGCAAATTGAAATTACATTTATTGAGTAACTATGTCGACAATTAACGTAAAAATTATATCACCAGAAATGATATTAGGAAATAATTTATCAATTGTTATTGATAACGTGCATTATCTTTTTGTTTTTGTTATGTTTGATTATTCAATATAAATGTCAGCATTTCACATTCTCTCACCCCCCCCCCCCTCCTCTCTTCTATTTTTTCTTTTTCTTTACACCTAATACCATTTTCCCCTATATACATATAATTTCTTCTTTCTCTGTTTTTTTCTCTGTTTTGTTGTTTTTCTCGTTCCAGTTTGCTTTTTTCCTCTTGATCCCTTTGTATATATTTTCATCCTCTCCTTTTCACATTTCAAGCTATCCCTTTTGTAAATATTTCCCCCATATTTAATCATGTGTAGTTTTTGATAACTTTGAAATTTTTTTAAAAAGTGAAACATTAATGGATTATGTTATATGGGGACCTTGCTCTTACAAGCCCAGCTTTTCTAAGGTCTCCACTTTCTTTCATTTGGATTATATATCGACTTAAAATTGCACTTAAATTGTTTTTTTTCTTATGCTGTTTTTTGTTCTATTATTATATGTAAAAATGTTGTGAAAGAAACAAATAAAATGAACCTTGAACCTTGAACCTTGTTAGTTTGCAGCTAGGCAGGAATCTTTTGTCTACGTATCTGCAAGGAAGATCCAGTTAAGCACATGCCTGACATATTTTCTCATGGCGGCATCGAAGATGGTTCAAAGGGAAAGATCTAGATAGGACTGGCTCTCTTAAAACTTCTTGGTTTAATTATCCCCATAACAAAATCATTGCAGGCCTAGCTAGAGGTTTGATGGCGACCACCAGTTAAAATGTTTGCAAGCACAAATAGTCATTTTTTTCCAATGGGTAAATTTCTTTTGATATCAGAAATATACCCTTTTCCATAATGAAATGTGTCCTCTATTAAACAAAAAGCAACTCAAAAACACATTCAACATATATATGAACCGTGTACAATGTTTTCCCTTCCATTATAAACTGTTCCCTTCAGTTTAGTATTTAATCGTTAAATTTCGTCTTCAGTCATTCATTTTCCAACTTTGACCATTCAATTTCATCCTTTTGCATTAAAATTCATCAAAGTCAGTTCAAATCGATGATCCCGGCCGCTAACGTAATCAGTTTGCAATTAATTTCGTTAAAGCGTCATTGAAATTCTTCTTGTTGTTCGTCTCCTGTACGGGTATAAAATTTTGTTTCGCTTTGTCTCTTAATTCTACCTGAAACATGCTTTCTGTATTTTTTTTAGCAAGGTAAATGAGATCTATGAATTTTAATTTTCGTCACCATCATATTTCTATTCTACATTATTTTGGTTATATGCCTTGATTGCTCCAGCTCTGATCACGTTTATGAATGAACAACATTACAAATTTATTTTTTATAAACGACGTCTAGTGTGGGGCACCAAGCCACAAATTCAAGGAATTTATATGTTCACACGAATAAGATCGACTTCATGCAAGGGAAAAAAAAGGAAAATTGGCTTAGTTATATAGAAAATTCCATATTTCCTTTTTCTTTTCAAGAAAATTCGACGATTTCTCTCCTTGAATTTTGACATAAGATTGATTGATCATTCAAAGATGTGAGCTTTACTTTTTACTTTTTTCATATATATATCTTTATTCAACTTCTATATACGAGAACCCATATCATGAAAAGGGTGTCTGTCTTGCCTTAATGATAATTCGAGTTCAATAGCTTGTCTAAGCGACGAATATGAATGAAACTCTGTCTCTTGAAATTGATTGCACAAAGACGAATTCTTTGATTAAGTTCTTCAGCTGACGTTAAGGTAAGACAAATTTGAAGAAAGTCCGAAGAACCTGAAAGGACAACTGTTGATATTGAATGACCATCGATATAATTTAATAACAAATTACCATTAACTTTGGCACTTGCACGTTTCCTGATTCTCAGAACGACATTCAAGTTCATAATGGCGAATTTGAATTTTAAAAAAGTCGAGTGGAAAATCCTATAATTGTTATAAAGGACCATAAAATGATATTGTTTACACTGTTTTTTGTTTTCTTTGTTGCAACAGGAAAGGAATCAATGATACACCCGCACCGTGGACGTGAATGGATTGTCGCTTCATGCATGGAAAGAGCATACTCTGCATCCTGATCAAGTGAAAATTAGCTTTTTAGCAGATGACACAACAATTTTTGTAGCAAATTAAATTTCTTAGGAAAAAGCCATGCGTAAATTAAAAGGTTGTGGTTGTGTAGCAGGACGTGCTCAGTTTGTACAAATCACTGACCGAGTCAAACTGTATCTGTATATATTAGATAGCTTAGACAGATGTGATTGGTCCAGAGCTCGTCACGTGATATCAATTGCGAGGATCCAAATTGTTATATTTTCCTGGCCGGTCACTTTTCGGTTTTATATTAACCAGCTGGTGAAATGAATATATTTTTAATCAATGCATGTCGCCCTCTTGGGGACTGTATGTCACCAATTACACACATAACACCATTACCGAGGGTCATTTTTTTTTTCATGAATTTTTTAAATTTTTCTGTATGTAACCACTTGGGAAATATAACTCTCTTCAGCGGTCCAAAGAATGTTATATTACACCCCCTGCAAGTCAATAACTGTATAATATTAGCAGAGCTAATTTCCATTTTTCTACCACGTAACACTATCTTGATACTTTTAACCAAATGATTCTCTATTTCATGGCATACTTTGCTTTATTTAAACAGTTTTATATTAGCAGAGCTAATTTCCATTTTTCTACCACGTAACACTATCGAGATACTTTTAACCAAATGATTCTCTATTTCACTGCATACTTTGCTTTACTTAAACAGTTTTATATTAGCAGAGCTAATTTCCATTTTTCTACCACGTAACACTATCTTGATACTTTTAACCAAATGATTCTCTATTTCATGGCATACTTTGCTTTATTTAAACAGTTTTATATTAGCAGAGCTAATTTCCATTTTTCTACCACGTAACACTATCGTGATACTTTTAACCAAATGATTCTCTATTTCATGGCATACTTTGCTATACATAAAAAGGTATGCATGGTATCACTATGAACACGACTGACAAAGAAAGCGGACAAAATATACAGTTCCTCAGGTAGACAAAGGAACATCCCTTTACTGCTATTATGTAAAAATGTGTAGAACAGGTGTCACATGCATATTCACCTTTTTACATAATAGCAGTGAAGGGATGTTCCTTTGTCTACCTGAGGAACTGTATATTCTGTCCGCTTTCTTTGTCTGTCATATTCATAGTGTATTCAAGTGAAAAATTAGCTTGTTGGAAAATGACACAACAAATTTTGTAGCAAATTAAATTTCTTTGAAAATGCCATGCATAAAATAAAAGCATTTGGTTTTGTAGCAGGACATACTGGCCCTAATTCACAAAGGAGGTTTGTCGACAAACCTTGGTTTTCGTACGTCATATGACGCGTTTTACGCGTTTTTTACAAACCTGGTTTGTAAAGAACAAAAGGAGGTTTGGCGAAACAAAAGGAGGTTTGAGCTCAAACCTTGCTTTGTGAATTCGGGCCACTAAGTCTGTATCTGTATTCACTTCAGTTGATTTCCCCACGCTCTGTCTGCGCAATTCGCCGACTAGGTGTCTGGAGTGGGCGGGGTCGGGGTGTGAGGCGATCTGTCTTACCCGCATGTTGCGTGTGGATTGTGTGTGTTGGGGTGGGGGTGGGGGGAGGGGGAGGGGCGGTTATGTGTTTGAGTGTTAGTATGAGAGTGTTGAGTGTGTGTGTGTGTGTGAGGGGGGGGGGGGGGGTAGAGCGGATTGTCTCATTCCTCGACTTTGCTCCTCCAACCTGTTGGTGGTCTGGAGTTTCCATTGTACCTGTGGATGGCTTATTTTTACTCCTTTTTCTTCATTTTGGGCCCAACGAAATTTTCAGTTTCTGATGCAATGCTATCTCGAGGTTCTTGCTTTTGTACTTGTAATTGTTATAATTCTGATTATTTCTATTACGTGTACTCTGCCCTCCCCCCCCCCAGATCATCTCAATCGTTTGTAAATATCTTAATTTGTCATTAATTTCTTGTGAAACACAGCACTTGTATCTTTTTGAAAAGTTTGTATATGTTATGATTTGATTCCTTAATAAAAACATGAATAAAAAAATTTAAGAAAAAAAGAAAAAAGTCTGTATCTGTATATCCTAGGAGAGCTAATTTCTGTTTTTCCTACGTAATACTATTATCATTGACACTTTCAACCAAAGGATTCTCTATTTCACTGCATACTTTGCTTTACTTAAACAGTTGTCCTCTTGAACCCAGGATATTGTAACCAGGTTAGAATGATTTGTTGGATAAAACACAATGATTTAGTATTAACTGTTTACTCAGATTGATATTGCAGTACGCAGTGTATAAATACGTAACGGCCTATTAAAGGAGATAAAGAAACTTACCTTTAAATGTTTGCTGATTTCTTTGATCTTTCAAAATGAACTGTCTGGTAGCAAAGCATGTTATGTTTTCACCATAAGATTTTTTTTGTGTGAAATTGGTATATGTATCTCATTAACAAATATTGTAATAATTTGTTAATTTCTTCAAACTGTAACAAGGATTTTTGTTTTCAATTGTCCACATTTACGTAGCAAACAATCATACATGTATATATTTTTTCTCTGCTGCTTATTTTTTTTGAAATTATTTGAT
Source organism: Strongylocentrotus droebachiensis (assembly GCA_035222895.1). NCBI lineage: Eukaryota > Metazoa > Echinodermata > Echinoidea > Camarodonta > Strongylocentrotidae > Strongylocentrotus > Strongylocentrotus droebachiensis. The sequence continues at coordinate 68,623 of JAVYIG010003227.1, read as the reverse complement.
TATGCAGATATATTATTGAATTTTTTTCGACTGATTTAAAGGTAGCTCTTTAAGTTTTTGTTTGTATACTTTCTTCTTGTTATTCTATACTGCACTGTATATCTTTCATTACATGTTTTTCACTATTTTGATTTTCTGATTTTCTGAGTTTTTGAAGAATATGTGATAATTTTGCCGATTGTACTTTCAGACAGCTGAATTAATATATATATCTAATTAAAAACATTGTAATAATTTGTTATTTCTTCAAACCATAACAATGATTTTTTTTCTTCAACTATCCACATTTACGTAGCAAACAACACATGTATATATTTGTCGACTGCTGCTTTCGTTGTTATTATTCTATACTGTACTGTATATCTTTCATAACATGTTTTTTTTTTTTTTTTTTTTTTACTACTATCGTGATTTTGAGATTTCCGAATTTTTGAAGAATTAAGATCATTTGCCGATTTTACTTTCAGATAGTTCGAAATCCTTGAATTATTAAAATTTGTATATTTTTTTATTTCTTTAAATTGATTTTAACGAACTGTCTGTTTCCAATATGTATCCTAAATTGTTGCAATTGATTACAATTTATTTGAAATGTTTTGTTGGAAAAAGAATTAGAATGGAATTGAATTGAATTGAATTAAGTAGCTCTTCTAGACGTGTTACTTGCTTTTACGACTTTCGTCAATGCCTTGTTTCATTACTGCATTCATTTTCTGATATCTACGCTTCATGAAGAATATCAACTTTTTTTTGTCTTATGTTACCCTGCAAACGTTAAGTTGATAAACAACGAAAACAGATCTTCTTAATGAAAAATAAACGGTTTCCGCTATGTAATCAGTCATCTCTGTGTCACTTCATATAATTCTTAATACCAAGTGAGTGAGAGAGAAAGAGAAAAGATAGATAGATAGAGGGGTGAGAGAGTGATGAAGGAAAAGAGTGGAGCGTGGAGAGCGTAGGAGAACGAGAGACACAGAGATATATGGGATGGAGAGAGATAAAGAGAGAGAGAAAGAGAGAGAGAGAAAGAGAAAAGATAGATAGATAGAGGGGTGAGAGAGTGATGAAGGAAAAGAGTGGATTGTGGAGAGCGAAGGAGAACGAGAGACACAGAGATATA